>JAVXUP010000892.1:0-322329 GCA_033070095.1 Escallonia herrerae
CTTTTTTCTTTAAATGGAACATGAACCTAGAAGTTTAGCGAATCGAGTTAGGTGGAATATCAATGATAACAAGTGTCGCATTAAGTGTAAACGAACAACTGTAACAATTTAAAGATTACCTCTCGAAGGGATACATCCACCGATATTGCACGGGTCCACCCATCTTAGCTTCATATGCCAAGTGAACAGGCAGATGCTCCATTGAATCAAAGAACGAAGGTGGGAAGATTTTCTCCAGCTTGCAAATCGTCACCACAATGTTCTTCTCAAGCACTTCCATGTTACTCACCCGGATCGTAGAAGAACATATATCTCGAAAGAAATGAGATAATTCAGTCAAAGTCTCGCAAACAACCCGTGGCAACAGTCCCCGGAAGGCAATAGGAATGAATCTCTCCATGAATACGTGGCAGTCGTGACTCTTCATCCCTTGGAACTTGCATTCCGATACATTGCAACAACGAGATATGTTGGACGCAAACCCATCCGGAAGCTTCAAATTCTTAACCCACTGACAGACCTTTTCCACTTGTTTCTTGTCTAGACAGTAAGGTGCTTTCGGAAGTATCGTCCTCCCACTGACTGTCCGAGGATGCAATTCACGGCGTACACCCAACTGTTGTAGATCCCTTCTCGCTTTAAGGTGATCTTTCGATTTGCCCTTGACATTCATCACTGTGTTGAACACATTATCAAAAACGTTCTTCTCAATATGCATCACATCCATGTTGTTTCGGATAACGAGCGTCCTCCAGTAGGCTAACTCCCAGAAGATACAAAATTTTCTCCAGTTGTGCTCTTTCCCATACCTTGAAATCTTCTGATCTGGCACACCCTTGCCGTGTGGTATGTCAGTATCAAGTGCCTCCAGGTGTGAGAGCACTTCTTCACCAGATGGGTAGTCCAGTGTGACAACCTCACGCTCGATTGTCCCGTCAAATTTATCCTTCTGCCTACGAAACTGATGGCCCGGTGGCAAAAGCTTACGGTGACATCCGAACCACGAGGGCTTTCCGCCGTGCTTTAACGTATGACCGGGGTTCACGCCCATACAAGCAGGGCATGCTAGCTTCCCATGTGTGCTCCAGCCACACGTCATTCCCAATGCGGGAAAATCATGTATAGTCCACATCAAAGCAGCCCTCATCTGAAAATTCTGTTTAAGGGATGCATCATATGTTTCGACTCCATGATTCCATAACTGTTTTAACTCATCAATCAACGGCCTTAAATACACATCTATGTCCTTACCGGGACTCTTCGGCCCAGGAATAAGCAACGACAAGAACATTTACGGCTTCTTCATGCACATGCCTGGTGGAAGGTTGTACGGGACAATAATAACAGGCCAACAGGAGTAAGGCGTGGTAGACTGACCGAAAGGGTTGAACCCATCGGTTGCCAGACCAAGTCTAACATTCTGAACTTCCTGAGCAAAGACTGGATGCCTGCGGTCAAACTCCTTCCACGCCTCTCCATCAGCTGGGTGTGTCAGCACATCGGCATCGTTGCTACGAGTCTCACGGTGAGCCCTCATATGTTCAGCCGTATTGGAGGAGTAGTACATTCTCTGAAGCCATGGTGTGACTGGGAAATATCGTAATATCTTCCATGCAATGTTTTTCTTCTTCCCTTTGTCCGGTTTGTACCTCGAATGATCACATACTGGACATTGTGACAAATCCTTATTCTCTTTCCAGAACAATACACAATCATTATTGCACGCATCTATCCGCTCATAGCTCAACCCAAGTTTCCTCATCATCTTCTTCGCGTCATAGTACGACGGCGGTAGCTTTTCACTTTCGGGCAGAATTTCTTTGATTAAGGTAACAAACTCGTTAAAACCTTTCTCACTCAGCCCGTGGTCTGATTTCAACTGTAATAACCTACTAACCGCAGACAGCCGTGTGTGTTTTGGAGCTCCATCCCACAGCGGCTCTTCCGCAGCTCTCAACAACTCATAAAACTGATGAGCCCCCTCGTTCGACGGTTGGGGACCATTGTCACCACCGTTTTTACCGCAGTCAACATTAGCATGCCCAGCATCCATAATCATATCTCGATAATCATACCGTGCCTCCTCCCTAACTTCAGTTTGACTAGCCGGGTTGGACGACAATACTATCGTTTCCCCGTGCTGCGTCCACCTTGTGTATCCACCCATAAAACCGTACCGACGAAGATGCCATTTTACTTCAATTCTTTTTCTCCAGTGCAACAACTCACATCTACCGCACGGACACCTTATCTTATCAAGGTCAACATGTGCAGGATGCGCGTAAGCGAAGTCGAGAAATTCGTCAACGCGACACTCAAAATCATCAGCATTCTTCCTTTTCATCCAACTTCGATCGACCGACATGACGACTGAATTATCGTACTTTATACCACCTTCAATTATGACCAGTCATTAGGCAGGGTCGATGTAAATATGAATGCATGAATGTGACAACATGTCTATATATTTCTCCTCCATTCTCTAATAGGTAGTGGTCCTATCCCATTCAGAAAAGCACATGTTTATAAAACAGTGAATAACTCATGCTTAGTCCTATGTCTGCGGAAAATTCGGCAGCACCTCCCCACATTTCTCCAAGTACACGACATCGATTAGGTGTTCTAACATTCATCTAACCTTGCCTTGCAAGGTTTGACGGATGTTAGAACACCAGATCTGTATGCACCCAGAGAAACACATGAGAACGTGTACCAAATATCCACGACATAGAACACAAAGCATGAGTCGAAACACTGTTTTATAAACACATAGCTTTTTCAAATTGTCCAAACTGGACATCCAAAGGCTCATTACAAAGCATTACTTTGTAATGAGTACCTTTGAACGGGAACTAAGGGTTTTTATGCATGCATGCGTTCAGAAATTGATAACATATGCAAGAATCTTTCCAAAATATCAAAATTACAAAAAGATCGTTACATATGTTACCAATTCCACTTTAAATAGAATTCGTTGGCAACGAGTTGAACCATCTCGTTGCCAATGGACTTCTCAAAACAACAACTAATATAAAGAAGGCAGAGTTTGTAAACAACGAGTAATTGAACCATCTCTGGGCAATATGGAGTGATTATGGGATGTACAATGGCTAATTAGGGCTAACTGGGTTATTCAGTTTAATTACGATTATCAAGGTTTAGGGTTTAGCGTTATGGAAAAAAGTTAATCTAATTAGGATTTGTTAAAATATGTTAGGGCTAATTAGTGTTAATGAGGAGTAGTTTCGGATAATTATAGCTAATTAGGATTGATTAGGACTAATTAGGGTTATTTAGTCCTAATTAGGGTTTAATTGTGCCGAGTAGTGCTGATTAGTCCTAATTAGCGCCTCTATTAGGCTTAATTGGGTTATGTTAGGGCTAATTATTGTTAATGAGGAGTAGTTTCGGATAATTTTAACTAATTAGGATTGATTAGGACTAATTAGGGTTATTTAGTCCTAATTGGGGTTTAATTATGCCGAGTAGTGCTGATTAGTCCTAATTAGCGCCTCTATTAGGCTTAATTGTGTTATGTTAAGGTTAATTATTGTTAATGAGGAGTAGTTTTGGATAATTATAGCTAATTAGGATTGATTAGGACTAATTAGGGTTATTTAGTCCTAATTAGGGTTTAATTATGCTGATTAGTCCTAATTAGTCCTAATTAGGCTTAATTAGGTTATGTTATCGCTAATTATTATTAATGAGGAGTTGTTTCGGATGATTAGGACTAATTAGGGTTATTTAATCCTAATTAGGGTTTAATTGTGCCAAGCAGTGTTGATTAGTCCTAATTAGGGCTAATTAGGCTTAATTGGGTTATGTTAGGGCTAATTATTGTTAATGAGGAGTTGTTTCGGATAATTATAGCTAATGAGGGTTGATTATGACTAATTATGACTAATTAGGCTTAATTGGGTTATGTTAGTGCTAATTAAGACTAACTAGGCTAACTATAATTAATAGGCTCGTAATTGGGTTCATTTGGGCTAATTTGGGGTAATTACAACTAATTTGATTTTCATTAGTTTCTTAGGGTTAATTAAAACTAAGTAGGCTCATCAGAGCTAATTAGGGTTAATTGATTTATTAAAATATTATTAATCATGACTAATTACAGCTAATTATAGCCAGTGCTGGAACCACGATGAGATTCCAGGGGATGCATGCTAAAAACGTCGCGTTAACCTAATTAACCTAAATTGAATTCACAGTCAACAATCTCAATTTCGACACCTCATATAGGCTGTCGATATGGTGTCCGATACGTGTCTGACACCTCTGGACAAGTGTCCTAGTCCTCCGAACACATGTCCGACACCTACGACACGTGTCCTAATCATCCAGACACGTGTCCTAGTTAGTGTTATTAAAGGCGCAGGCGCACCTAAGGCGCAAAAGGTTCCTGGAGCCTAGGCGCAAGGCGCAGGCGCGCGCCTTTTCGAAGTAAGGCGCAAAATTAATATGAATATAAATAAATAAATAATGGTACAATAAAACAATAAATTTAAGTAAAAAAATTTAGAAATGACAATTAATAAACTTTCAAACACTAGAAAAAAATTCAAATTTCATAACATCATCATATTTAACAAGCTTCCAACATTAGAAACGTCTTAAACCAACTGAAAAATAACAAATCGCTAAGTGAACATAACACCACCATATGTCATGCGACCTATCCACTCATGCAAAACACTATAAAATGTATTCCGCAACAGCTTATGGCATGATTGTGGAATTGCAAGAACAATATTAGAGAAAAAATATAACAAGGTGTAGCATTTAAAGTTAATGTACATCAAAAATTGGAGTTTACTGGCGGGTGGACTGTCAAATTCACTACTCAAATATATTAAAAATAAGTTTGACAGAATGACCAAATAATATCTAATATTTTCATAATGTGTATGTGTGTGTGTGTGTGTTTCTCGTAAGATGCAAGTACTGATGAAATTAAATTGAAGAAGATGACGTGTCCTTATTTTAAAGTGTTGAAATTATTTTCTACATCTTCAACGACTTTTCACTCAAGTTATAATTTTTATATCTACTAAGTGCACTCATAATTTTTTTCCCATGAAAAACTTAATTAAGTATAAGTAAAAAAGTCTTTTTATTGATCATAAGGCCTTATGCAAACACGAATTGGTTAATTGTTTGTTTTGTAGGATTACGAAGATATATTTTTACATTTTAAAGATTTTAAATGTTCTCAAATATAATAATTAAGAATTTTTTGATTTAATTATACTTTTTTCTAATAAATGCACAGTCATTTGTTGTTTGTGTGTCAATTTTTTTATTTTAATCAAAAGGATTCTAAAAGTTACTATATTTTACTATATTAACAAATCATTACATTATTTTTATAATTTTTTTAAAAAATAAACAATTATTACATTGAACCTAAGTTATATGTATTGCTCTAAAGCACTTGTATTTACCTTATTGGTGTAATGCTATTGCTAGCATTTTATCTATAGCTGTGGTGAACTGACAGTCCATCGTTCGCGATGGACGGAACATATCATTTTTTTTCTTTAAAATTCTTTCACTGCCCGCTCCTATAATGGTGAGATCACTGTTAGCAACCTAGCAATGTTGTCAGTACTGTCATTTTATCAGTTTCCTAAAGTTTTACGGCTTAAGAAAATAAAAATTGTAGCTAAAAAAGAATTTTAAGGAAAGAAAGAAGGAAAACCAGTTATATATACATTTGTCCACTTCTGTGTAAAGAAGAAGAAACGCAAGATTTTAAGCTCGTATCAACCGAATTGCGTCACAATAAGCGGCGGAGGTAGGTGGTGGCACCCATGAGCACGTGCCCACCCGTTGGTCCTGTTTATCTTTCTTGTATATTTAAAATTTTAGGTCATATTGACAAAAAAAATCACCTAAAAAGATTGGAAATTGCTTAGGAAGGAATGTCCTTTTGGTCATTTTACTTGTCAAAGTTATGCAAATAACGGAAGTGATATTTGGACTCTACTTTTCACCATATGAACTTCACTTTTAATGCTAAAAGTCCTAAAAGTGTCACGATATACACTTTGGTGACAACATTTGAGTTTAAATAAGAGCTAATTACACCTATATCCCTGAGGTTAGGAGGTAATTACAGTCAAGGACACAAAGTTTTAAAATGTAACATTCCGTGACCAAAAGTGTTTCAAATGTATCACACGTGTCCATCCGTCAGGGTTCCGTCCAAAAAGTGTACTTTTTTAATGATGTCAGCAATACGTATTTTTAAAATAACGATACTACCCCTTATACTTTATATACAAAATATTTTAAAATTTTAAAATTAAAATTTCAAGCCTTAATTTAAACATTAGGGTTTTAAAATCCTAAAATTATTTTTTTCTCTATCTTTGCATCTATTCTCAATCTGCAATTTCTCAAAAGGTCTAAATCTATTGATTAGGGTTTCAAAACCCTAATTTGCAAATTAGGGCTTTGAAGCCCTAATTTGCAGAACAAAGTTGCCGGCGCCCCGCCGCAGTCACCGGTGTCAAGCAATGCCATCACCATCACCAGGAGAACTTTTTCAATCCCTGGCAGTTCTTAGCAACTATGTATACATATGCTCACAGATCGGCAGGCGTATCAAATTAGGGTACCGGAGCGAGAGCAGGACTAGCGCGTCGTCGCTTATGCTCACGGATCGGCGCTCGCATCGTAAAAAGAATCCTCAAAATGACGCTGCCCTCGGGATTGTAAGGCGAGGACTATGTTTTGTAGGCGGGGGCGGTGCACCGTTGGCTCGAGCCCGGGGAGTAGCCGGAAATGCATGATGACTTGAGGGTCTTGCGGCATGGTGGGGAAGGAGGGACAGCGACGACGTGGGGGGGAAGAGCGGGGGCGGGGCCGGCGTGGGGGTGCAGGGTGAGGTGGGGTGGGAGTGCGGGGAAGGAGTGGCATGGGATTGAATCTGAGAGATTGAGTTTGAAGATTGAATTTGAGAGAGAAAGGAGAGAGAACAAAAAAAAAAGAAAAGATAAAAAAAAAATGGGAGGGGCAGAGTGGGTATTTTATTTTAAAGTCAGGGGCAATCAAGTTTTTTTCTCAAAACCGTTAATTATTTTTGTATTCCGTTTGTCAACGGACATAAGTGTTACATTTTAAAACTTTGTGTCCTCGCGTGTAATTACCCTCAAACTTCAGGGACATAGGTATAATTAGCCCTTTAAATAAAGAAAGTGATACTTGAACTCCACTTTCAACTTCAAAGACATTAAAAGTTGCTATATAGCTACTTTAGTGAAAAAGTAAAGCCCGATTAACTAAATAGAGCTCAAATATGAATTTTTACTTTATCATTCGATACTCGCTGCCCACTTTAGGAATATTTATCCTTGCACCAAAATAGGAAAACCTTTAGGAACAATTTCTGGATAGTCAGGGTCAGAATCTAGCATCTTGCGTAGGGTACATGAGATGCCAAACGGAAAGAGGACGAAAGCTTAATAGGCAATTTCATTAAGGAATGATGAGGGAAGACAGTAGACTCGGTCACCTCTTGACTTGGTAGCTTAAACTTCCCTGCAAACCTTCTGCTCAACCAGTTCTGTGAATAACGACATCAAAGTTGAGCTGGTAGGGATTGAAAATTAATGCAAACAGTTAGCAATGAGCTGTTGAAAATTAATGCAAACAGTTAGAAGATACGAAAAATAATTTAAACAAATCAAAACAAGAACAAATCATCTTCATAGATTGAATTTTGTCATTACAAGCACCTTAAAAGAATTAAATAAAAAACATATATATGAATATATCGGATACTATGTGGTCATTCAGTTAAGATTTATTTTTATAAAAGGTGATAATTTATTTTTTTTTGGTTGAAAAAGGTGATTTATTTGAAAGTGATAAGGAGTATACATAAGTCAATCATTAAAATAACCTTAAGAACTTATGTAACACCTTAAAATCCTTTTGAAGTAAATGAATTAAATTCATATATAACATTTACAATTCAAAAGGGATACGTGATAGCGTTACAATTACAATCGTATTCGCTATTTAGTTCTATATGGTGCTAAGGTAATATTCATTTGAAATATATACTACTTGATAACTTAAAACAAAAGTTTAAGGAAGACAAGTAACTGACGGCTCCATTATTTGGCTATATGTTCTTTGTCTTTCAGCTTACAAATATTTCATGATAATTGCATGCATCCTAATCAAACGAACAATGTTGTTTAATAATTGAAAGTTAGGACTAATGCAAATGAATTCATTTTTTGATATTTTACTTAAGTTAGTTGTGATTAATTTAGGTACAAAGGTTATTCTTATAACTAAATAAGATATCTTTTATACTGTTAATGTCTTTCTTACCTCATGATATGTGGTACGCGTTAATATATTTTTTAAAATTTTATGATATACTGTATTTTATAAATCGACCCGAACTTAACTCGAATTACTGAGTTAGGTTAGAGTAATGGAGCAATCCATTATTAGAGAGTCTTATTTATAGAGCGTCCATTACGACCCTCTGTTATGGATTAATGACACTATCCAACCCAAAAATGTAATGAAGCTCAACTTGAAATATTCTTGGATAGAATCAAATCAAAAGCATCAAATTATTGTTAATTCCCTTTTTTCGTGAAATATTTAAAAGCACAAGTTTGTTGGGAGCCAATTATGCATGGCCTTGACCTCAGCTTACCATGTTAGCTAATCAGTTTAATAAGGCTCATCTAGAAAAGGTCAACTCCTCTGCATAATGATACATACTACTCAGCATGAGGTACAATTCCTTGAGTTTGCTTGCCATTTAGGTGAGATTTACGTTCCAAAGTTTTTGATTCGCAAATACTATAAGAAGCCGGTCTGTAAGAACCACTGTGGCACAAACATGAAGAATATTTCCTGTAGTTGCTGATGAATTTCTGGGTTGACAAAGAATAAAATCTTAGTCAGATCCCCGCAAACAATTTGCAGTCCTCTTAGACTTGGTATATATACACAATGAAGTCCACGGTCATCCACTTGCGTAAACAAAGTCAGCAACATATATCCAAACATCCAAAAATGCGAACCAATTTGGTTATTCAGCAAATATGCGGTTTATTGAATTCCTCATTGAAGATTTTGGGTTCATTATCAGGCCACGATAGTTTAAGGACTATGCAAGATCACGCAAAGAGTAATTATAAAATGAACACAAACTCAACCACAAGTAAGATGAAAATGTGTGTCAATTAGTTCAATCGATAAAGCTTTCTGCTTTTTGTTAATTGTTATGGAAGGAACCCAAATAAAAGCCTATGTCGTAGAGAGGCACCGCAAAACCAGTGCCGTGTTAGTGTCGGGGTTTGATATGTTTGAAAAACCTGAAGTTCTGTACCAGAGAAGAATGGTGATAGCAATTGATTTGGCAAAAGATTAGCTTCTATAAGCTATTAAGTAGGTTAAACTTGTACTCTTTTTCATTGATATTGTTTATGAAAAAAAAAAAACTAGCATTTGAATGTGCTAAAGGTTCCATCAAAGTTATGGAATCACCTTACAAAAGAAGTTAAAAATGTTTGACGTTGTTGGCACCACGGAATAATAATATAGGTTTTTTCTATTTTCCCCTAGTATTTTGTCCGTTTTTTTTTAAATTTCACTCTATGTACTCTCAAATGGGCCTTGAAACGAATCTTTATACTATCCTCTGTCATCAATTTAGTCCCTTTGTTAGCATTTCTGATATACAATCGGATGTACTATAGTCAATTACTCAAAGCCATCCACCTCTCTCTTCCATTTCTCGCTGTTTTGCCTTTCTCCTCAATCTCCCTTCCCTCTCTTCTCCATCCTCACCGCCACCACCCCATCATCATCACTCCCCCACATCATGCAACCCTCACTACCGTTGGCGCTGCCGCCACACCACCTAATCTAGACCTTAAAGCTGTCAATTCACTGCCACACCGCAAGCACCACCAATCACCACTTCTCAACTATACTGGCACTGCCCTATTTCTTCTTATTGGTTTTTTTTTCTTAATTATTACTTCCTTTTTATTTCTATTTTGATTCAGTGTGTACGGTGTTGGCACTAGTAGATTGCTGGTGCTAAAGTTGGCGGATTGATTTGGTGGTCGTGATGGTGACGGTCAAGAAGGGGAGTAGGAGGTAGGTGTGAACGCAGCGTGATGGATGGTGGTGCTAAATGGTGACCATTGGGATGAGGAGGGGGTGATGGATGGTGGTGTTAGATCGTGATAGTTGGCAGGGGGTCGATTGGCATAGAGGCTGTGATGGTGGGGTGGAGGGGAAGGTTGTGCCACAAAGATGGCGCGGCAACCGTGGATGCAACAGCAACGGGGTGTCACGTGCATAGTAGGTGCCATTTTTTCCTTAAAGACATGTAATGACCAATCTAGTCCTCAATTTTAGCAAAGAAAACATATGGATGGACTAAAGTGATAGCGGAACATCGTACAAAGACAAGTTTCAAGGATTTGGAAGTACATGGATCAAAAAGAAAAAGAAAAAAAAAAGCAAATCTTCTTATTGGTGAGTATCAATCAATACGGATGTTTGAATGATAATGCAAGGCTGCAACCTTAGTGAATTTATAGACAATCAAGAATCACTAAAAGGTTCAAGACTTGGCTTTGATTAAATTTCCATTAAATATGGCTACCATAAACTCACGGGCATTCAAGTTTGAAATAATTTATATAGTTTAATTGCTAGGAAGTTAGCCGTAGAAGTTAGCTTATGTAAAAAAATGTTCCTATTGGTTGGTGACTAGTACTTAATTTGTCTTAGGTACTTATATTTTATGTGGTAGTCATTTTCTACATGTGGTATATTTGATGCAAAGTCAATGTAACATCATCAGCATCGTCAACATCAATAAAAATTCCTTTCTTTTTCTTGTCAAAGTCTTCACAGAAGTAGATTCATTTGGTATTTACCTTTTTTCTTGTCAAAAGCATTCTTAAGAGTAGATTAGTTTATTAAAAGCCTATTTTAAAAAAAAAGATGCTTTCATTTTACAATTGGGTGCAGTCTCTACATTTTCATTTCACAACTTTCCATTTTTCCGAACACCTCATAAGGACTTCTTATAGAATGGCAAAAAATTGAAGAACTCGTACTCTTTAAGGGTTGGTTTGACAAAACATTTTTTTTTGTTTTCAGTTTTTAAAGAGCAGTTTAATTTTTTATTTTTTTTACAAAAACAAGTGGGTGTTTGATAACCCTTTTTTTTTAGTTTTTTTTTTTGGTGTTTGGTAACTCTTTTTATTTTGACATTTTTTTTGGGTGGTTTGCGGTGGCGGTGGTGGGACGTAGTGGTGGTCGATGGTGGTGGTGGCCGGCGCTGGCTGGTGGCTGGCGGCAGTGATCGCCAACGACAGGCGGTGGCTGCCAGCAGTCACCGACGGTAGTCGCCGGCTGCCGGAGGTGGCTGCCGGCAGTCACCAGCCGTGGTCGTCGGCGGCCAGAGGTCTGCCGGCGGTGGCTGCCGACAGTCGCCGGCGGCGGAGGTGGCTATCGGCGGTAGTCGCCGGCTGTTGGAGGTAGCTGCCGACAGTCGCCGGCGGTGGTCGCCAACCACCGGAGGTGGCTGTCGGCGGCCGGCAGTGGTCGCTTGAGGTGGCTACCGGCGGTGGGAGGGTGGTGGTGGTCTTAAAAAAAAAACCAAAAGTGAAAAAAAAAAAAAACCACTTTTTGGAGTTTTTTTTTTTACTCTTCAGTTTAAAAACTGGTTTTTTAAATTAGAGAAGGAAAAAAAAATGGTTACCAAACGCACTTTTTTTTTCAATTTTCAAAACTGAAAAAAAAAGAGGAAAAAAAACCGTGTCAAACGTGACCTAAAGCTAGCTAGCCTTTGCCTGCCATTCTATTCCTGCATGAAGCCTCAAAAGAACGTTAAAATTCAGAACATGTATTTGCACACCGTCGTATCCTTATCAACGCCGCACTCTCTCATACCTCATTGCTCACCTGTTGCTGCAAGGTTTAGTTGGCTTTTTTGCAAATTGTACTTTTGGTAATAGGTAACAAGAAAGGATGTAGAATTACCATAGAGTCGACTTTAGACTAAAAATTACTATCTATCTCTTCAAACATCTCAAACATTACTTATTTGGATGCTTTCGCTCTAACGTAGCCAATAGCTTTCAAATATAATCAATTTAGATTAAGTAAAACCAAACCACGATTGGTGGAACGAATGAATAATAGAATTTGTCCTACTAACCGAGCAAATGATGCATGAATGGTAGAATTCATAAAGTAAGACTTGGTCCAGTTGAAAGCTTATGCTATTAAATCATTGAAGTTATTTTGTCTTTTCCTAAGTGTTGGATATGACAGCTATAACAAACTTTACATATCTTAAGTTGGTTTTCTGCGCTTCAAGAAAAAAAAGGCTTTTAGCGAGGGGATAATCCGGCGTTAAAAGTTCAAAATTCGTCACTTATAGTTTTTGCGACGGATTTACCGTCGCTAAAAGTCTCTCGTGTAAAAGCCTGTAACTAAAAGTTTGGCGATGGAATTTTCAAATCCGTCGTCTAATATTGCATTTTAGCGACGAAGTTATTTACTAATTAGCGACAGAATATCCGTCGCTAATTATGTTTTACGTATTTTAATTTATTTTCTGTTTTGTAAAATTAGCGACGGAATGTCCGTCGCTCATTATTTTTAGAGATGGAACATTTCGTCGCTAGATAAGCCTTTTGGCTACGGAATATTCCGTCGCTAAAAAACTGATAGTAGGACACTTTTAGTGACAAAATTAATCTGTCGCTAAAAGTCAATTTTTTTTTTATTTTTCTATTACCCAAACCTGTAATAAATATTTCAATTCTCAACAACAACGCACAATTATCAATACACAAAGAAATATATATAATCAATCATAAAAAAATGTTTATTATAATTAAACTCATGATTAACAAGTCGGGAACCGGATACAGTCGATTAGAGAAAGGGAGAAGAATACAAGCCGGGCGAGGGGGACAATAGGACCCAGCACTAGAAGGGGCTCATCAGGGGTTGTCGAGTCCCGGATCTGGATCCTGCTGATCCAGGGCCTGCTCGGCATGTCCAGCAGGGGTACCCTACTAATCATGCTCCCTGATCATCCTCAACACCACCGTAGCACTGCGCTGGATCTCCTCCTCGTCCAACGGATGCCAAAGAGCCGGTGTCTGTGGAAGGGCAGTGGGGGGTTGAGGACGCTCCTATCATGGCATGAGCAGTCATGCTAGGCAGGCCATGGATGCGGCCTTTGGACCGATTGACAACCTCCAGCGTATCTAGCCATCGCTTCAACGCCCCAGTACTCGCACCCGTACTAGGTGGAAGCTAATGGCTATCCGGACTGCTGCTCGGACCCCCTAAGCTGTTCATACGAGGCCTACAAAAATAATGATTTAAAGATATGCTAGGGCATTAATTAACGCAACAGACATTGAGGATAGAAAGACAAAAAATTAACAACTTAAACACATTGACTCACATCGATCCGCCGGGTAATATCTGAAACATAGTCGTTGGCCCGGTGCACCTCGTCCTTGTCCTTCTTCCACACGTGCGTCTGATTATATGTCAGAGCTATGACCTCATCCTCCTCCAGATCCGAGTTCTGTACCGCATTCATGTGTCGGATGATGTCGTGTGGCGTCCCATCGATCTATCATCTCCCCCATACAGTCGGAGATATCCAATGTGGGGGATATGTCTTCATTTCCATCATCGAGGCACCCTCGGGCAGCATCTTCTCCGCCCGGTCTCGTGCATCATGGAACCATCGGCAAAATTTCTTGTCGATGAAAGCAAAGAAGGCCTGCCGCCCCAGTGCCTGCTGATCAGGCGAGTCAAACGTGAACCCCTCCTGCAAGGCTTTCAATAACACAAATTAAATACATAAAATAAACTCTAATTAAACAAATACTATCGCAGAAAAAAAAGGGACTTTACCGTACCAGCCAGTCCTCCCATAGGGACTCCCTCGCAAGGGCATCCCAGTCCTTCCAGTACAGGCGTGGCTCGAAGAATCGGCCTTTCACAAGAACCCTAATCTTTGTCCTCGCCTGATTCTCCAGGATCCTGCCAAAGAAGTAAATAAATAAATTAATACAGTTCAAATATAAATTAACACCCCAAAATTTTAAATATAAGGCATGATGTGATTTTTTTTACTTACAGGCCCTCCTGGGTGAGCGTAACTCTCTGTTTATGCTGGGGGTTAATGTGTACCCCGCGTGTTAGGCCACGGCCATGGCCTCGTCAAGATCCTATAAAACACAGACATTAATACAGTTCAAATTTACTTTAAATATAAGGCTAGCGAAAATATACTAAACACCGTTATCAGTTATACCTGAGGTAGAACCCACGGAAGAAGGAGAATCACAGCTCACGTGGGATGAATCTGCGTCAGGCTGAGGGGACGGCTGGGGCTGGGGATGAAGTTGGGGTCCCATCTGCTGTACGCGGGCACTCTGTGTCTCGTCATTAGTGGTTAATGATGAGGTGGGATCCACCGGAAAGGAGGCAGCTCGGCGTTCAGCTCAGCCACGAATAGCCTGTATTCTATCTATATCTGACTTCATATAGATAAATTACAAAGACATTCAACAACAAAGTATTCAACTAATTCACAAATATCTCAATCCAATTGGGTATCATCCTCATTCAACAATCTCAGTTCTCAAATTCCCAATGCACAGTCAACAATCTCAATTCCCAATACCTCATATAGGGTGTCGGTATGGTGTTCGACACCTCCGGACACGTCTGAAGACATTAATTTATTTTTTAAATGCCGGACGTCGTGTCCATCACCCCTTGAAGAGGTGTCCACAAGTATAAAGACAAAATGTGACATTTTGGTATTAGTGTCGATCGGACGCAGTGTCCGTGACCTACCGACACATTGACACCTCATCGACACATCTGAAAATGTGTCGGACACCTTCGAAAATGTATCAGACACCTCCGGACACGTGTCTGACACCTTCGAACACGTCCAAATTCATTGATTTATTTTTAAATGTCGGACATCGTATCTGTTATCCCTTGAAGAGGTGTCCGTCACCCGTTGAAGAGGTGTCCACAAGTATAAAGCCAAAATATGACATTTTTCGGTGTCGGTGTCGATCGAACGGGATGTCCGTGACCTACCGACACCTCGTCGAGACATCCGAACACGTGTCAGACACCTCTCAGTGGTGTTCAAAGACATTGATTTATTTTTTAATTGCCGGACACCGTGTCGGAGACCCATTGAAGAGGTGTCCACAAGTATAGAGCTAAAATATGTTGTTTTGGTATCGGCGTTGATCGGACGCGGTGTCCGTGTCTGTGCTACCTAACGGGGATCTCAATCCAATTGGGTCCCATCCTCCTTCAACAATCTCAATTCTCAAATGCTCAATGCAATAAAAATTATAAAAATTATACAGTCAATCCAATTAGGTCCCATCCTCCGTCAACAATCTCAAAATCTAAAATGCTCAATGCATAATTAACAATCTAAAATCATCAATTAATAATCTCAATTACTTCAAATGTACAGCTAATAACCTAAAATCATCAATTAACAACCTAAAATCATCAATCAATAATCACAATTTTCAAATGCACAATTAACAACCTAAAATTATCAAACAAATGATCAAAGTTCAAATGAAAAAAATTGTTCAAAATGCACATATCCGATGCGTTTGAATTATTTCAATTTGGTGTTCGATTTGATTAGGGCAATTAATTTAGGGTTCAATTAGGAGGTTCAGTTGCTTCAATTTAGGGTTCAATTAGGGGGTTCTATTAGTTCAATTTAGGGTTCAGTTGAATAGGGACATTCAATTTAGGGTTCAATTAAGGGGTTCAATTTAGGATTCAATTGGATTAGGGCTTTCAATTAGGGGTTCAATTAGTTTAATTTAGGATTCGATTCGATTAGGCCATTCAATTTAGGGTTTAACTAGGGTTCAATTACTTCAATTTAGTGCTCGGTTGAATTGGGGCATTCAATTTACGGTTCAATTAGTTTAAATTAGGGTTCGATTCGATTAAGGCATTCAATTTAGGGTTCAATTAGGGGGTTCTATTAATTCAATTTAGGATTCGGTTGAATTGGGGTATTCAATTTAGGGATCAATTAGGGAGTTCAATTAGTACAATTTAAGGTTCGATTGGATTAAGGCTAATTAATATTAATTAGGATTTATTAGTGTTAATTAAGGTTTAGTTAAGGTTTATCTGGATTAATCCCAATTAACCCTAATTAGGTTAACTAGGGTTAATTAGGATTTAGTTAGGGTTTATCAGGTTTAATTAGGGTAGTTAGGCCAGTTAGGGCTAATTTAGTTCTTTAGGGTTAATTGAGTTTTTAAACTTTAATTAGGGTTTAATTAAGAGTTATCTAGGGTTAATTAGGGTTAGTTCAAGTTTAGTTAATGTTAATTAAAGTTACAACATGCAACAATGTACAATTAGAGTAAAATTACAATATACATTTCAACAAATTAACTTTAATTAACAAAAATTAGAGTAAAATTAAATTGAAACTCAAACTTACATGCATAAATTCAAACTCAAACTCAAAATAATTAACCACATTATATTGAATTCAAACTCACATGCATTAAACCACATACATTAAAAACAATTAGGATAAGATGGACATACCGGCAGCTGTGGTGGTGCGGCGGTGGTGCAACGGTCGTGGAGGGCCACTGGAGCTGTAGAGGGGCACGACGTCATGGGGGATGTCACTAGTAGGATGGGGCGGGTGGGGGGAGGGTGTAACCAGAGGGTGGATCGCCGGGGGAAGAAACGGCCGGTCAGTGAGAGAGAAAGAGAGAGAGAAAATGGGGAGAGAGAAAAGAAAGGAAAGTAGATATTTATATCAGGACTTTTAGCAACGGATACTTTAGCAACGGTATATTCCGTCGCAAAATTGTAGTTTTAGCGACGGAATGTTTACCGACAGAAACAATCCGTCGCTAAAAATTTTCTACTAAATTTTAAAAAGGTGGCCGAAAATAGAAAAATTTTAAAAATATTTTAGCTACGGTAAATCCGCCGCTAAAATTCCGTCGGTAAAAATCCATCGGTAAAGCATTTTACCGACGGTTTTGTACCATCAGTAAAAGTTTTTAGCTACGGATTGTTACCGATGGTATTTACCGTAGCTGAAATGACTTTTAGCGATGGATTTTTCTCCGTTGCTAAAAGTCGTCGGTAAATAACATTTTTCTTGTAGTGCTGGCAGGTGAAGCAATGTTGTCAACAAACCAATAAAACGATGTATAAACGTTAGTGGCGCTTGTCATTGGGAAATGGTTGCAGTCATTTTAGGGTACCAATTGAAAATTAGGTGCGTTAACCAAGTCAGTCATGGCTTAAAAAATTAACACATGTTGGTGACGTTAGAAAACTCAATTTAGTGCAAAGACCACTTGTAGGATATTTGCGTATCAGGAAAAGAAACTTGACAGTATATCCGGAACCGGAAGATTAATAAATTTAATCTCTGTTGAAAAATTTAGTTATTGAACCATTGATTCTTAATTAAGGAATACACTTCAAGATTTAGGGACCAACAAGAATTTTACTTTTTCATCAGGTTGTTAAATAGATCAAGGAACCCAAAGTTAGCTATGAAAAAGAAAAAAGAAAAAAGAAAAAAGAGGAATCTTAAGGGTCATAAGGTGGATTTTCACACTGCTTGGAAGAGGAAAGGTTTATTATATTGTTCTAGCAACGTAAAGTGTGCATCTATATGAGTTCGCAAACTAGAATTGTAGCGCAAAGGGTTACGAGCCCTGAAGCCAGCTTACTTTTTTGTGAAAAGTTAGACTGTAATTGAGGGAAGAGGTGCAAGTGTGGATTCATTATTTAAGGTACCTCTTGGCATATTATAATATGTTTACTGTAGGGCTATATACGAACCTTAGTTCGAGCCGAATAGGGGCATGTTTGAGCTTGATTCGCATATTTTCAAGGATGTTTAAGCTCGGCTCATTTTTGTTAAGAGTCAGGTATAGATGTTTGAACTCGTTCGAGTTCATCAACACAAAGCTCAGGCTTTGCTCGGCTCGGATTGTTTGTCAAAAAAATGCTCTAAATCAATGAACAGGGAAGAAACTGTTGCCTACAAATTTTTGCATCTTCACAAAGATCGAAGATTCGGAGAGGATCCCAGATCTAATTTTGAAGTTATGTGTGAACGTGTTTATGAGGAGGAGAATGTGTGTGCGTGCGTAGAATGTGTCTGCACGAGCCTTTGTGTATGACAAGGAGGTGTGGAGGAATATGTTTAGGGGGGGTGTTGTGAGAAGAAATAAAGAAGAGGCATAGTCAGAAGAGAGGAAGGGAGAGAAAGAGTGCAGCTGGGAGGGAATTAAGGGGGTGTTGGCGTTTTCTAAATGGATAAAGGGAGAGGAGTTGGGCTGCACACTTGGGCTTTGAGTTGCACATTAAGTTTATGACGTGGTCCATTTGAGTGTTGAATAGCAAACTGAAAATATACAATTCAAATTTTTTTTTTTTTGGGTGTGTATTGGGCTTGGATTTTAAGCAAATTGAGTTAGGGCCCTCATGCTTTCGACACAATATTCATGCATATTCAAAAAAATTGCATCCTTTAAATATAAAATATGTTTTTATTATGTAAACAAACCGTTCATGAACATATTTCTAAACACTCTGAGGTTGTTCAATATTTGGTTTATATATTAGACAAAAAAACATGAAAGAGCTCTAACAGGAATGAGCCAAGAGCTGTTCGTGCACGGCTCAGTTCATCTATAGCCCTACTTGTAGGCCTTATTTTTCCTCCAAAGTTTTCATTGTTCTCTGTATTAGGAAATTTCTATCTAGTTATTGCTCTACAATGATCAGTAGAAAGTCGCTTGTTTTATCTTAGGAGGAATATTTGATGTTACTTTTTGCAGAATAAAAGGGGGCAAATACTTTCCTAAGGAAATAGCATCTAAGATGTGACTTAGGCATTTCCCATTCCATTCTTCAATTTTTCCTACAATTTTATGATCCATTAAGGATGAATAGGGTTTTTTATGATATGTTAAAGTATCATATAGACTATACATGGGGATTAAGATCGTTTTTTATACCTAGTGGGCTCTTCTTTCTCTATAACATGCTTTTGAGTTAGACACCAAAGTTTAACATGGTATTAGAGCTAGGCTCTACCCCTAATCCATAGTCTTAAGGTCGCTATCTCACTCACTTTTTTTGGATTGACGGTCGATGTTAATGTGTTGGGTTATTGGCATGGACTAGAATTTTTATTATTTGAATTGGCTAGGACCATGTCAGTCGTACAAGGGACACTACAAGAATCAGAGGCTTTAGTGACCGCATTTTGTGACCGCAGCAATACGCGGTCGCTAAATTATAGTTTAGCGACCGTTTTAGCGACTGCAATTTTTGCGGTCACTAAATATCTACACATTCTAAAAGTCAACAAAAACTTATTTTAGCGACCGACATTTGCGACCGCCTTATGCGGTCGCTAATGGTTTAGAAATAGTCCACCTCCTTTCTTTTTGACATTGCCCTAATTTTTCCCCTCACTTCCTCGAAATTCCCTTATCCCTTCTCTCCCCACTTTCTAGCGGCCACCAACCACCGTACACATCTTGCCGCCGCCATCGCGACGACCAACCACCGTCGACCAAGGCCACCTGTCCAAGAAGCCCACGCCATCGCTGCTGTCGGCCTTGCCTTGAACATGCCACCCCAAGCTGCTGCTGACCTTCTCTACCCAATGTAAAAAACTCAAGCAACATGTGGAGGTCTCTGATTGATTGGTATGTTAATTCTACTTTACTTCTTGTAGAGGGATGCTGCGAACATCTTAATTTGACGAATTGGGATTGTATAGTACGATGCTAAAATGAAAATGCTGGTAGAGAACAATCTCATGAAGCATACCGTACCATAGAAATCAAAGGCTTTCACTGATTTCATGAAAGAAGACAGAACCCTAGTACTAAAATTACTTTTTGGTAATAGAAGGCTTCTTCAGCCTGGAGTAGGTGCTAGTACTCCTGATGCAACTTTTTCTCTAATTGAATTAGATTCTGGTCTTGTTGTTTCAAGATCTAGTGAAAACCAATACAGCAGTTGCCTCTGCTGTTTATGAACTCGTGCACTTGTTAGATTTTGCTTAGAAATTTTGATCACGTAAAATTTGATGTGGGTTTGTCTTGGGTTTATGTTTAATTCTTTTGATGATCAATTCTTTCATTTTTGTCATAATTTTAGTCTTACTTTCATGTTTTGAGTTTGATACTTCAGAATTTGTCATGCATAACTAGGGTACTCATTAACATTATATCATTGGTTAGGCATCCTTATTGTTGTTCTTTCTTGAACCGTGGAAATAAGGCAAAGCTTGAACCCATGTCCCTTTCGTCTAATTAAAAGTAGAATTCTGAACAAGCATGGGTTATGATTTAATGCGTAACTGTAGAATCCTGAACAAGCATGGGTTTTTGGCTTTCTGCTGACTTTGTGTGTATGGTTTGCAATTACCTTTTTATTCGTGTTTTTTTTTTCCCGTAATTCTGTGTTGTTTTCGGCAAGCAAGTGGTTAGAGCGCTTAATTGGCGGGTAATATGTTTTTCGATCTGTCGTGATTGGGTTCTCATAAATTTCTAAGAGGAAAAAGTAACAAATTGTCTTTTCTAATTTTTTTCCCTTGTTTGGGTAGCTAGTAGTTCTCTAAATTTTGACACAAGACTACACTCAGAAAAAGTTTTTTGGGCCAATTAGTTTCTGAACTTATCATGTCAAAGAGTCTGATGTTAGGAAGAAAACCAAGTGCTTATTATTTGCAGGTTATTCATATCCTAGCTGTCATAAATGTTTGGTGATGCCAGGATGTCTGCATGAGGTCCACTTTGTGAGTTGTAACTCCTCTAGAATAAAATGGTAGCAGTTGCGAAAGGTATGAGGACAACTAATTGTTGGACAGTTGCAAAATTAGCTCCATCCACTCCAATAGTTGGCATGAAGTTTCATGGCGTATGATTTGTGCCTATGACTTAAGTACAGTTCGTTGGCTTCTTATATTGCCTTTCTTACTCCTATGAAGGGAACTAGAATGTACAACTTGCCTCTTTTTCTCCTGTTGAGATCATCATTGCATGAAATTTCAAACTTGTTCATTGGCAAAAGAAGTGAGATAGTCAATTCACTTGGTTCACAATAACTATCACCTATAAAAAGAATCTATGTGCTTGTGATCCTTCCAAGGAATGAATGAGCATTGAGTTGAGTTTACATGCAATATGATAGTGATTAGATATTCAAGGGATATCATCACAACAATATTTAGGACAATACTATTTTCATAGAATTAGCAAACGAAATATAATTTGAATAGGATTTGTCACCTGCGAGTTTTAACTTAGTTATCACTTTGTTATAGATTTTCAAGTAAAATCTGGATGATTTTAGGCTTTTAGAGTACATCCAGATGATTTTATTCCTTTTCTTGGTTGTTTTTCAATGGAAAATGTTGGTAAAAAACGAGCGGCTCAGTGAGCACAAATAGGTATCGTAAGTACAGATAGAATTGGACAGGTTATAATGTCGAATTTAGCTCAAAGTAGAATAAACTTGTCTGCTTCTGATAGATCTCAAAATTTGTAAAAAAAATGACTAAGCTGAAAGACTATCCCAAAAGATTGTGTGACATGGCTTTGACTCAATAATTTGAAACAAAGCCATAGTTAGTTGAATTCAAAAACTATTTTCTTCCTTAATTAAAAAGGAACTAATTTTTGTTGAATTTTTTTAAAGCACTACCCGGTCCATTATTTCCTTGTTACATAGTTTGGTTTACACTGTGATAAGTACATCTTGGGTGTTTTGTTGGCAGATACTTGAAGGACTGCTGAAATTACCAGAGAACAGGGAATGTGCTGACTGCAAAAGCAAGTAGGTAGCTTGGAGAGTACTGCTTGCTTGATTTTGATTCGTTTTTTCTTTTGTTCATGAGGTCAACTGCTGTATTGGTTTTCACTAGAGATAGAAGTGTTGTTGAGGCTTAATGTTAGACAATATGAGTGTTAGAGTTTTAACCAGAGAGAAATTAGCGGTGGTCACTACAAGAAAAAGGGTCTTTAGCGAACGCCACAAAATGCGGTCGCTAAATCATAATTTAGCGACCGTATTAGCGACCGCCATAAATGCGGTCGCTAAAGCATAATTTAGCGACCGTATTAGCGACCGTATTAGTGTTTATGTTCCAATTTTCTTGATTTAGGGTTTTCTGATTTTTTGTGAAAAAATTATTAATTTAAAAGAAATCTCGTAGTGAAATCTCAGATCCATGAACTGATTTGAAATCATCGATTCTGGAATCATAAGTCAAAATTTCATGTAGAGGTGGCCATCGCGGAGCTGTTAGCATACTTAGTTCTGCACTTAAGTTGTTTATTATTCGGGCGAACTACATTGTAGATATGCCGAGATCCAGTGCACCCCGAGGTCGTGGAGGTGGCCGTCGCGGAGCTGCTTCGGCACAGTCAGCCCCCCTCCCTAGGATTGGTGATACGACTACTACTGAGCAGCCGTCATCGTCATCAGTTGCTTCAGAACATGGTGAGACGATATTAGTTTTGTGTCGGATTGAAAGCAATTACTTGTAATATATATAAATATAATAATTTCCTTTTTCATCATCTGCAGCGTCTAGTTCATCTGTACCGCGAGGTATTACCAGCGGAATACCTCTTCCAGCCACCCCGGAGCAGAAGGTTGCTGCTCATGTCCGAAACAATTAGTATGTTTTTAATTTGCAAAGCTCAATTCTATTGTAATATGCACTTATATTGGGATTGATGTATCTTTGTGATTTCTTGTAATTAGTTTTGTTGAGGATTGTGTTAGGACCAAGATTGGTCCTATTATCAAGGCTCACCTCCCATAACCTTATGCTACGTGGGGGTCGTGGACGGAATCAGACAAAGAGCTTGTTTGGGGGAAGTTTTTGGTAAGGAGCGCAGTATTTTTTATGTGCTTTACTTTTGCGGTTTTAGAAGTACATTATCGCTGAATTTTTCTTGCTAACTGTGTTTTTCAATTGTGTTGAATTATGTTCAGGACTATTTCAAATTTGAGTCGGACAGAGAGCGAGAACTCGGGAGGCAGGCGTGGGAGTGGCATTGTGCCGAGAACTACAAGAAATGGATGCTGAATGTGAGGAGGTGGGCGCTAGCTCGGGCGGGTACGACAGATATATCTATGACCAGAGACCACAATCCTGAGTACTTCTCCAGAACCATGTGGGGGCACCTGGTGTCGCATTGGAGTACTCCAAACTGGGCGAAGCTGAGTGAGCGAGGCACAGAGATGACTCAAAGCGAGAAGAAGATGAAGCACAATGCTGGTTCCTGTCCATTTGCTGTGCACGAGCTGAGGTTGACAGAGGAGGACCCTGACAGGAGGCCCTCTACGAGGCTCCGCCATTTTGAGCGCACACACCAGAATAGTGATGGGAAGTGGGTGTCTGAGAGCGCCAAGCAGTTTGCAGTGAGCACGTAACTAAGCAATACTTTTGTATTCCTATTGCATTTTTTACGATTGTGGCCAATAGAATTTCTCTAACATTTTTGTTGTTTTCTTATACAGAGTTTATTTATAGAGAGAGTTCAGGCCAACTCCCAGCCAGACGGTGGACGATATCTCGTTGTGGTCAGACGCGACTGGGGGTCCTAGGAAGGACCGTATACTCGGCCACCCTCGTCAGTCCGCTCGAGCGTTGTTAGCAGGCAGACCAGCATCGTCAGGCGAGACGAGTTGTACCAGTCCTCGGGCAGACTCGACGGCTATGGCTGCGACGTTGGCAGAGTGCTTCAATACAATGTTTGATGCGTGCATGCGGATGATGCTCGGTGACAGTTATGTAATTATAAAGGACCCCAAACTACATGTAATACAAATTTTCTCAATATCCTGCTGTATTTTGTGCTCTATATGTGATCTTGATTAGATATATGATGTTGAATCATTTGTATGGCTTTGTGCAGGGCAATACCGATGATCTTAGTGCCGGTGACCCCCGGGGCGATGAAGATGTTGTTGGATCAAACGTGCCTTCATCATCGAAGAATGAAGAAGATGATGACGGGGCTGGTTATTCTACTGACGAGTGATTTAGATAGGGGTTTGGTTAGGTTTATCTGCCATGAATGTTATTTTCTTGTTTTGAATTGATCATCGGTACTTAACTGTATGAATTCTATTATTTTAATGCATATGTTAACGTTTATCTATACTTTGATGAATGTGAGCAGCTGTTTGACTGAATGCGGGACAGGGGGTAAAACGGTTTTGAATGAATGCGTTGAAAGCTTTCAACGCATTCATTCAAAAGCGTTCAACAGAGGTTAAATCGGTTTTTGGATGGATTGGATTGGATGTGAATTGATATTAGTTTTGCGACAGGTTTTGGACAGGTTATCTGACGTGAATTTTTTTTTGTTGCAAATTCAGGTTTTGCGACCGCAATATACGGTCGCTAAATTTTTTATTATTTTTAAAAAATAATAATAAACAATTAAAAAAATTAAATTATTTAGCGACCGCCGATCGCGGTCGCTAATTCAGTCGCTAAATATAAATATAATTTAATAAAAAATAATTAAAAAACATAATTGTTAAATTAATAAATATTTAGCGACCGCTAAGAGCGGTCGCTAAATATAGTCAACGCGGTCGCTAAAATTAGCGACCGAACTTAAAATGCGGTCGCTAAAATTTAGCGACCTGTGCTATAGCGACAGCGTAGGGGTCTTTAGTGACCACCAGGCGCGGTCGCTAAAGACCCTTTTTTTTTGTAGTGGGACACCTTTTATGGCTTGCATGGTGGTCATCTTCACAGAAAAGCAGAGTGTTTACCTCCCTCGAAAAGCGAGCGTGCGTGTGTGTCCATCACATGCCCGTAAGAGGTAACAGGAGCAGTTGTAAAAGTACCACTAAAGCATTCTATGCGACCAAAGATTACGGTAATGGGATTGGAATCGGCTAACATCATGGTTGTTGTTTAGTCTACAACACCTAATCCTTTTGCATTGTGAAGAAAATCTCTAATAACAATATTAGTTCTAAAAAGTGGTAGTGTATTTGCAAATAGATAGGCATTTTTATATTTTGTGGGCTAAGAGTTACTAGGTTTTCATTGTAGCAATAAAAATAAATGTGTTCAATACCAATCTCATAATAACATCTTTCTCAAGTATAATATGACAACATTTTATTGAAATTAGATGACTAAGGACAATTGTAATACATTTACGATGACATCAAATTAGAATATGGTATAGATATAAATATCGAAAATTAGGAAAAAATAATTGAAGCTAAAGTCGAAAAACCACGGGTATATGGACTATGGCACCAAGATAAGTATTAATTTGTTGATTGTTAAACTTTAAACTTTTTAGTTTACACCAAATGGATCGATTTAAAATTTGGATACAATACAAAGCCCTTTCTCCAAGGAAGGATCGGGCAGTTTAACTACTTCACCTTGCTACCCCTCCTTTACCAATATTATTTTTTACATCGAATGGTGAGTAAGACAGATAATAGGGAGATGGGCCAACATTGGCATCAGAACGACGTACGGCTTTTTAAGTTTTATAGAAGTTGTACGAGATGAAGGTGGTTAGGAGACTATTAACATTTTTTTAATGGATTGAATTCTTATGCAGATACATCTCAATTTTAACTTGCACCTTTACTAAAGTAATTGATTTTACTTCAAAAGAATTGTGGATAAGACCATGATAGGAGATGAGTCATTATTGGCATCAAATCGACGTACACCTTTTTACGTTCTATAGAAATTATGCTAGATGAAGGTGGTTGGGAGATTATTAACATCCTTCATATGGATTCGTAATGTTTTTAGAGCAACACTCATACATATGCATCTCAATTACAATGCACTTTTACTGCAATACCCCCCCCCCCCCCCAACTCAATTGTATAATTTACTTGGACTATTAGTGATTGTTGCTTGTTTGGTAAGAGTTTGCTGTTTACAAATTATTTAATGATAAAGTGAGAAACGAGTAAAATTTACAGATATTTTAGGATTGATATTTAAGATAATATTTATCGGTGGGTGAAATTGTGTTAAATGCATGTCTAGCAGCTTTTTACGTTGAAGTCTTTAGTGCATATTCTTTATAATTCACTCAAAACTGTATTTGTGTTTGTTTGTCAACCATTTAAATGCATCTAGTTATATAAGCACTTGAGGGGATATGTTGATCGGTGGATATCCGAGATCAGACATGATTAAAAGGTGCAATCTAAGAAACACCAAATTTCAAGGACAAAATATCTTTAAAGGGAAGGCAGTGTAATTTCTCAAGCCTAGGGTTGGTTTTATGATAGAATTTAGCAGGTTACTTATTCCTTTATTGGCAGTTCTTGTAAGAGATATTATTGGATCTCTAGCGTTAGTTAGTATGAGCGGTATTATTTGTGACATTTAGCGACAATGACCATAACTTACAAAAATGAAGCTGGGTGCAATATACAAAAAAACAAATGCAAGTGAAGGGTGAGTTGGGAAACTTTAATTAAGGTGAGAGGTGGGAGGGGGAGAGAGAGAGAGAGCAGGAGAGAGCAGACGAGAGATGAACAATACAGGATATGTACTCACTATCCCTTATCCCTTTTTTATTTGGGTTGACTCAATACAATCACATCCCAAGCTTCAACCACATCTCTAGACTCTATCCCAATGTAAGCTTCCTAAATCTATAACCACCTCCACAACATCAACTGCTTGTTCCAGAATTTCACTACAAGAAAATAAAGATTTCGCGACGAACTTTTAGCGACAAAAGGAATTCCGTCGCTAAAATGACTTTCAGTGACGGATAAACCCGTTGGTAAAATATCCGTCGTTAAAACATTATAAGTGATGGAAAGGTACCGTCGTTAAAGATATCTTTTTGTCGATGGGCTTTTAGAGACGGTGTCATTCCGTCGCTAAAAGTCCTTACATAAAACAGCTTCATCTTTTTTTCACTCTCCTCATTTCTCTTTATCTCTCACTCTCACCCACTCACATGCGATATTTTTATCGGTGTTCTCCCTCTCCGACGACCCACCTTCGGCGACATCACCCCCTCGACGTCGTGCCCTCCATATCCATGTGCCACCAATGCTGTGCCACCAATTCCCTCCACTGCCACTCCACCAAGGCCTTCCATTGTCGCCGCGCCACCAACGCTGCCGCCGCCACACCACCTCTCTGTATGTCCATTTGCACTAATTTGCTTTAATGCATGTTTAAGCGCCATTTGCCCTAATTTTCTTCAGTTCTGATTTATGTCCATTTGCCCTAATTGGAACTTGCCTTAATTTGTTTCTGGAATTATGATATGTTTCTTATAATTTAATTGTTGATAGAATTGATTTTATAATTGATGGAATTAGTGTGTTTAATTGCTGATGGAATTGATGCGAATTGATGTATATTACTAGAAAGTACAAAAAATTGAGATTGTTGACAGAGGATGAGACCCAATTGAATTTCGATATCGGATATGTGATTTAGTTGAATGGTGGGTTGAAATTAGGCTAATATAATTAGGTTAACACGATAATAATTTAGTTGAAACATCTCATTTAAAACCCCCACCGCCATGAGGCAGTGTGTTCAAAAGGCAATCTGAGAGAGAAAACGTAGGTGTGTGCTCTGCATGGGTGTGTTAGAGTGTTAGAGTGAGCTGTGTGTGCCGGTTATTGTGTGCGTTACGTGAGTGCATGAGTGTTGTGCAGTGTGCATGAGTGTTGTGCTGTGTGCATGCGTGAGTGTATGCGGTGTAGGTGCGTCGCGTGTATTTGTGTGAGTGTAAGGAGCTATCAAGGCATTTATGTGTGTGTGAGTTAAGTGTTCGATAGTGTGTGTACAATGAATGGTACATTGGAGTGAGGTGTTTGTATTGTATTGAGTGTGTAAGTGGGATTGAATGTGGTTGCTTATGTGTGTCTATAAGAGGAGAGGATCTGCTGAAGTAATTAGAGGGTGGTAGTGAATAACTGTGCGCATACGTGTGTTTACAAATTAGCGGAGTGAAAGGTGAGTACTCTCTCTCTCTCTCTCTCTCTCTCTCTTCATAAATGTGATTAGGGAGCCTATTTGTATTCTCTAACAGATTGTAAAATTTAAAAATAAAAGAGAACGTGGCAATACTTCAAGGTTTTCAAAAGAGTAAACATTAGATTTGTTTAAATGCATATGAAGATCGTCGGCATTGTTTTTATGATGCTTTATTTCATTAGAACACCAAAATAAGATCATACACTTTTTAATGCATGATATACAATGCTTGAGCTATTGTATAAATCATTAAGCTTTCAGAACATATGGTAACTTCTCATGGTATTATCAGATATCTGATTTTCACAAGGTTTTGAATTCGATTCTTCCTGCCTGAATATTTGCAACCCCCCTCCCCCCTCTTCCCTCCCCAATAGCACAATTTGCAGTCTGATTATTTGTGCACTTGGCGGTTGTGCACCTTAATTTTAGATTGTTAATTGATGATTTTAGATTGTTAATTTTGCATTGAGCATTTGAGATATTGAGATTGTTGACGGAGGATGGGACCCAATTGGATTGCATTTGTGATTTTTATTAATTTTTATTGGATTTGAGAATTAAGAATTGGGAATTGAGATTGTTGATGGAGGATGAGACCCAATTGGATTGAGATAAATGTTAGGTACCACGGACACTTCGTCCGATCAACGCCGACGCCGAAATGCAATATTTTGGCGACATACTTGTGGACACCCTTAGTTCGGTGTCCGGCACCTCTTCAATGGGTACACAGTGTTCGGCAATTAAAAAATAAATCAATGTCTTCGAACACCGCTGAAAGGTATCAGACACATGTCCGGAGGTGTCCGACACTTGTCCGGATGTGTCGATCAGGTGTTGAGGTGTCGGTAGGTCACGGACACTGCGTCCGATCGACACTGACACCAAAATGTCACATTTTGGCTTTATACTTATGGACACTTCTTCAAGAGTGTCTGACACCTCTTCAAGGGGTGATGGACACGGTATCGGGCATTTAAAAAATAAATTAATATCTTCGAACGTGTCCAAAGGTTTCGGACAAGTGTTGGTAGGCATCGAACACGTGTCTAGAGGTGTCGGACACATGTCGGTAGGCGTTGGACACGTGTCTAACGAGCCTATTAGTTTAAATTAACCCTAAGAACCCAATGAAAATCAAATTAGTTGTAATTACCCCAAGTTAGCCCTAATTAACATTAATCAGCCCTAACATAACTCAATTAAGCCTAATTAGCCCAAATTAGGACCAACCAACACTACTCGGCACAATTATACCCTAATTAGTCATAATCAACCCTAATTAGCTATAATTAGCCCAAGGTACTCCTCATTAATACTAATTAGCCCTAACATATCTTAATAAATCCTAATTAGATTAATTAAACCCAAAACGCTAAACCCTAAACCCTGACAATCGTAATTAACCCTAATAACCCAGTTATCCCTAATTAGCCCTTGGTCATCCCATAATTACTCCATATTACCCAGAGATGGTTTAAGTGCAGCAAATCTTTGAACTTTGGTGGGTTTTTTTTTTTTTTGTCTTCATTGAGGTCCAGTGATTGGATTTGCACTAGGGTTAGGTTTCATTCAGTGATTGGCTTGAGATTTTTGGGGTTGCTATTTGTAATATGTGAGTGACGTTCAACAGTATAGATGGCTATTTGGGTGGTGAAATGATGATGTGCGTAGTTGAGATTTCTGTGGTAGTCATTTTAGCTACAACTCACTGTGGATTTGTTTTTTTAGCATCACTTTAACATAATTTGATAGATTTAATTCAGCTATGAAATTGATGCTCATCGATTGAATAATCCTCAATTGGTTTTTCATGTTAAAGTAGGTTAAATGGCTTCTGCTTCGGTGAACAGGGACATTTCATTCAGCAAGCACTTCTTCAAGGTCATGATGCCCATTTTTCATACAGAACTTGTATGCCATCCCGCTTTCTCTGTATTTTCGTGTGTATTAAAATTTTTATCTTTGGTTAAAAACTTACATGTCTTACTGTATTATGAATATGTTAAGCCATACCGGTAGCATTTTACAGATTGCTTACTACATTGAGATTTGAAGGAATTTTAACCAGCCGCAAAGGGTCATGGCCTGTTGTTAAATTGAAGAAGAAGCTTGGCCAAGAGGAATTTTGCTTCGAAGAAGGTTGGAACGAATTCGTGCAGCAGCATGACCTCCATTTAGGAGACTTTGTAATCTTTGAACACATGGGGCAAATGCATTTTCAAGTGCTGGTATTTTATCAAAGCACTTGTGAAAAACATTTCCCCCACTGTTGAACTCTGAGCCATAATTAGACAATATTTTAAATTAATCGCATCGGATATGTACATTTTGAACAATTTTGTGTTATTTGAACATTGACTATTTGTTTGATAATTTTAGGTTGTTAATTGTGCATTTGATAATTGTGGTTATTGATCGATGATTTGTTAACTGATGATTTTAGATTGTTAATCGTGTATTTGAGATATTGAGATTGTTGACGGAGGATGTGATCCAATTGGTTTGAATTTTTTATTACAGGTTTGGGCATTAAAAAATTAAAAAAAATTATAAATGACTTTTAGCTAGGGATTAATTCCGTCGCTAAAAATTTTATCCGTCGTTAATTCTGCAAAAAAGAAAATCAATTAAAGTACTTAAAATAGAATTAGCAACAGATATTCTGTGACTAATTTAGAAATAAATCCGTCGTCAAACGTTCTATATTAGACGACGGATTTTATAATTCCGTCGCAAAACTTTTAGTAACGGCCTTTTACACAAGAGACTTTTAGCGACGGGAATTCCGTTGCTAAAAAGTTTAGCGACGAAATATAGGCTTTTAGCGACGGATTTTTCCATCGCTAAAAGACTTATTCCATGTAGTGTTTCATCCTTAACACATTTGTAGAATTTCATTTCACACATCGAAATCTTCGATGTATAATTCAACAACTACCACATACAGTGCCGTGAACCGATTTTACTCGAGTAGATGCCACCAAAAGTGGATAACCCGTGACTAAAGATTTTTAGCGACCGACAAAATTCCATTGCTAAAAACTCCAATGGAAGTTAATGGTCCGTCGGTAAAAAGTGACTTTTATCGACAAAATTAATTACTTTTAGCGACGGAATTTTCCGTCGCTAATGGTGATTTCCATAATTTCCTATTTTTGTTATTTTCTCGAAATTCAATTTTAAAGTAGTTTTAGCGACATACATTCCGTCGCTAAAAGTTTATCACTAATCTAGGTCTTTTAGTGACGCAACTTCTATTGCTAAAAGTCCATACAATAGCACTTGAATCAGACTTTTAGCGATAAAATTATGTTGCTAAATGTTTATAGGTAAAAGTTAAAAGAACTAAATAAATAAAAGGAATCTCTTTTTAAAATTGTTATTAGTTTTTAAAAATTCAAGCCTATTTTCATTGACAATTAATCCTAATCACCAATATAGCACTCTTCTTTACCAAATTTCAAGCAATACAAAAAAAATATATAAGTTACACCGATATGTAACACCCAGTACTCAACTGTCAAAATTAGATATTCACCGAATAAAATAAATCACATCATACAAATTCCAAAACAAAATTACATAATTATCAAAACCAAAAAATAAATATCAATCTCGCGAGATAGACTCAAATCTGAAAGCTTCATGTACTTGATCCTCTTCTCTTTAGTGACATCAATAGTGGCTCCATGTTTTCCATTGTAGTTGAGTGCCACCTGTATCAGAGCAAAAAAACTACACAACACAATGCTTAATAGTTCAGGAAAGGAAAAAAAAAAGAGAAAGTACAGAGGAATGTAAGTAACGAAGTTACTATAAGATAAACCTTGAAGTAGTATTTCGGACCAATATGTCAATATAATTATCAAACTTAGAAAATAAGAAGCCACACCCTAACCGACTCACGTGAGATGCTTAACGTCCAACTAAGCTTTTCAAGTGAGAAGGCACCACTACCTCCCAAAAAGTATAAGCAATACTACCAAACCTCTAACCTTAACATACAAATGAGAAAGATAGAAGAATAACTGTGATATGATAGCATAATTCTATGGTGCATTGCAGAAGTTTATACATGTGAGATTTGAAGAATGACGGAAACAATTACCTATTGATTTTGTATAACAAAGGCTTCCTCCAAGGACGGTCGAAACAACTCCATCATCTGAGTATCAGAGAAATCATAACAAATGTGTTCCAATATAACAAAACAAGACTTCAAAAAGAGAAGGGATAATATGTTTAATCCTTCTTCCTTTTGTAAGACAATTTTAGTTTTAGTTTCCTCCAATGTGTATATTTGTTCATTACGTATTTTGTTGGTATATAAAATCCTATCAATAAAAGTCTTTAGCGATAGACTTTAGTGATAGAATATCCTATCAATAAAAGTCTCTAGTGCTACGGGCTTTTACCGACAGACAAATCCGTAGGTAAAACTGACTATTAGCGACAGATTGAGATCTGCCGCTAAAAATCGGTCGGAAAAGTTGTTTTTCTTATAGTGAAGGATAGCAATCTTGTTAGGGATCGATCCTTTGAAGCGCTGTAGTAAGTAAGCCGCAGCCACAGCCGGCACGCATGCAAGGACACGCATACTTATTTGCATCCGTTCATATCAATATACAGGTCATTGTATCTATATAAACACATAAATAAAAGGTGTATATTTCTTTGCATGTGCAGATGTGATGCTAATTGTGATGGTGAATAAGAAGATAAGAAATTTAAGGGAAAAGAAATAAACCAAAATAGGAAAAAATGGAAACGAAAATGAATTGTGAAGGCGAAGACCAAGACCAAGCAGAATAAGAGGAGGAGGAGACATTAAGAAAATATTCGAAACGATAAGCAAAAAAGAAAGAAAGGGAGATGATTAGGGTGACATGCGAAATGAAAATTTAAGACAAACAAAGGGTTAGATGGGTCATTTTGTAGAATTTGTTATCCCATCTGTATATTGTCCAGTCAAATGTCGTATATAATATAGTCCATATTTAGTCGACACACCTGAAATAAGCCCTAACCCCAAGCGGTTCAGGGATATTATCTCAAAATTTTGTTAATGCTATTTATATATGCTAACAAGTACTGCTAGTGTGCCTGGGCTTTCGAAAAGATGAAGCAAAGGTAATGGAGCCGAAAGTCTTTTGAACCACCAACCCTAAATAAGGCTTCCTAATTGTATGAGGATCGAAGTCATTAATGCTAACAAGAACACTGACAAAATTAGCTCTCTGCACAAATCTAGTTCACGCATAAAACTTTTACTTTGTCGCTAAAAAATGAAGTTAAACTAAGAAAATTTTGTTTCTTAACAACAGCTACTGATCTTTAGCGATACTTTTTGGACTGCGACTCTAATAGTTACCGCTGTCGATCGCAACTCGGTGTTGTGAACTCCTATCCTACCTTCGGGCGATGTTTGATTGTCCAGGCAACTCAGCACTCGATAAGGCTAATACATATCTTAGGAGACACATTTTCTTGTTGTTTTAGAAGAGTTTACAACTATCAAAATGAGCATCCAACAAAAATAATACCCCAAATACTGCGTACAAAAAAATGTACAATCGGATTGCATGGATAAACCTTGATTTTTATTTTCCTTACTGACTTTATTTTTATTTTCCGATCAAATTTGGGTTGATATATAGATATTGTTATGCTCATTCATATCTTTTGTGACACATTTTCGAGCACAATATTACTTTCGAGATATTATCTAGTCCGGCCATACATACCTCTTGTGCTTTTTATGTGAGACAAGACGTCACTCTATCACGGCTTAACTTTTCATTGCACGCGGCTCAGGAGCTCTTCGAGTACACTGTTGAAATGGAAAAATGGAACCGCCACATTACGGAGCAAATTTGAGATCTTATATCAAGCACGCACTTATGATTATTAATCAGCACTCACATATAAGGCATTCACGAGGAAAAGTTATCATCCTCATGATCCATCAACACCTCCCAATATTCGGCTGCATATGTATATAGCTCAAACGGGCATATATTACCTAATTTAGATAGGGGTGTAACTTGGGCCAGGCAACCCGTGAATAACCCGTGCCGGCCTACAAAAAATATGGGTTAGACATGGACAAAGGTTTCTACAAGCCCGCCCAACTCGTGAAAAAAAAAAAACCAGTTCGTTTAACTATTATATATATATATATATATATATATATATATATATATATATATATATATATATATATATATATATATATATATATTCATGTAACAATATATTTATTTTGTTTCCTTCAATCATTAGAAACAATAGATCACATAAGTCTATACACTCTCGACCGTCAAACTCTTAACCTAATAGAATTTAATTTCTAATTGTTTTATACTTTCTGAACTCTTAGCTTCACTTAGACATGAGTCAAAGCCTCAAAGTCAAAGGTATGCTCATATTTTTGTCTTATTTTTCTGAACCAGGTTGAGCGACGGTTTTTCACTTTTCGTTCATGTTTAGAGATCTTTAAAGATTTTATTATTCCTACTTTATAAAAAAAAATTATAGGATTAGAGACTCTTGTCTTTTTCTCTCTCATTTTGTCCCAAGTATTTATTTTCATGCTTATATTTAAGTTCATTTATAAATTTTAATGTACTTTTTTTTATTATCATGAATAAATTCTAGAGTTGGATGGTCAATGATATGTTTTGAAATTATTTTTTTAAAAAAAATAATTCGTAATCATGGACAACCCGTGGACAGCCCCATCCAGCCAGTATCCATCAAAATTTTGATGGACTTGACGTGGACACATTAATTGGCCCGTAAGGGGCATGGCTTTTGAAGAGCGGACTGATCATGATCTAACCCTTGGGCTCGTCCAGCCTGCCCAAGTTGCACCTGAAAATATAGAGCTAGAGTTCAGTGCCCTATCTTAGGCAGATGAGTGGATAGTCAAACTCGATTTGAAGATGCTCTTTATTAAATGGGAAAGAAGGGGAAATTTATTCGAGATCAGTACTCCGCAAACGACCTACAAATAAGGAGGATGAAAATGCAATAGTCCATCCCCAACCCTATAATTTACCCTTTGATCATACATACAAGATTCATGTAAAACAACCTAGGCCAGACATTAAGATTATGACATGGTACAAGTAAATAGTACGGTCGGTCTGTAACCCACAAAAGCTGTAAAGAATTAAGGAGTAATATCATCATCCTCATGATCCATTAATTCCCAAGATCCATCCGCCTGTTGAACCATGCCTTTACATTTCTCACACCACCATGAAACTGGTACGCAATGTTCATCCTTCAAACCATCAATATGCTTGTTAACAAGCGCTATATCGCGATTAATTTCCAGCTTGAATCCTCCTTTCCTACCCTGTGTACCCGCCACGCCATGCATGTAAGCTTCCAAGTTATGCCAAGTTGACAGATTTCCAGGACTCTTCAAGTACTTGGATTTAGTAGTGTCTAGTGCCAACTCTTCACCAACATCCGCGTAGCCAATCAATGGGTAGCCGGGCACGACGTCCAAGGCATTACGAACACGAAGGACTCGGAGCTCAGGTAGGCCTGAAAAGACTTGTTTAAAGTTCGTGTCTCCAACGCGAGGGCAAGCGAATACAATGGCTGTCACGGGACATGGCTTGTTCGGTTGGTCTCTTGGGCGGTTGAATCCGTTGGCAACTATGTCCACGGCGTTTAGGGTGGCAACCGCCGCACCTAAGCTGTGGCCGGCTATGGTTATGCTGATGTCTTCCTTCTTGTATTGTTCCACCAATCTTCTGACCTCACCGATAACCTGGATAGTACCAATATGGGCATTTATAACAAAATAGAATAAAGCAACCACCACCAAGAGTTTAACTTAGGTACTATCCTTTCTTGTAAAACAATGTATCAAGAACACTTTTTATGACCTATCAACACAATATGTATCATCAGAAAACTGACCTGATGTCTGGCACTGCTCTTATTGAACGATGACCTCGGATCATCTGAGGTGTAGATGGAATACCAACCACGGTGCACCTTGGGGTCATGGTCCTCTCCAAAAATTTTCGGAGCCGATACCAAAAGAAACTCAAAATCATTAACCCATTCCAACGTCTGAATTGTTCCCCTCCAAGCAATCACAATATCCCTCCGCCCTAGTGCAGCCTTCCCTTCGTCCGTGGCCACCGCCACGTACCCCATCCAATTCGATTCCTTGCTCCACGCCTCCCTAGACCACGATTTGACGATAAACGCCTCAGGAACTGGGATCGACGATGTGGCGTAAAAATATTTTGTCACGCGGTACTTGAACGGATTGTCTGCCTCGATTCCTACCTTTGAGAAGAGATTCTTCATCGCGTATCGGCTAGCTCCCGCGTACCTTGAGGCCTTCTCGGAGTTGAATGTGTCGTAAGCTGCTTGTGCCATTTCTCCATAGTGAATTATGTACCTTCGTAGATCGTTGTCTAGAGGATCCAACAGGCCATCCCAGTTTTTTTCACCACTGAGAAGCCTCCATCTTTTGGCTATTGTGTCCATCTTGTTGTTCGAGCTATCGTCATCCATCTTTTGCTTCTTCTTCTCTATCCAATCCAACATTTTGTTGATACTGACCAGTATTCTCATGTTGAATTTCTTCTTCTTGTAGGTGATCATATAATAAGGATGAGAGATGGTAGACCGTCTTGTATATTTTATTTCTGTTGATTTTGTATGATTTGGCTGGCAGGAATTCTAAATTTGCCAAGAAGAGAACCGTGCAAGTTAGCTTGGGGAGGTGCTACTTCAAAACCCTTATCTCTTCTTCTTAAAAGACCTTTATTGAGAAATGCAACGCAAAAATATATATATAGCTACAAAGCAAGAATCATGCAGCCCCTCCCTCAACATTATCTAAAAATGTTAATTTCCGCACCCTTTTCTTTATAGCTAATAATACAACTCCTATACGATAACAACGAAAAAAATTGTCGCTAATTATATTAACGCGGTCTGAAGTTCGGCATAGAGCAGCCAAATAGGTAAGTTGTCCATTGAACGGTTGGTTATAGTTCCCATTGGAAACACACTCCGCTCAAAAAATGCTGTCTGTCATCGTAAGTATCACCGCAAATCAAAAGTTTCGCGAAGAGTTCATGTTACCGAAAGATCTAACGTAAAAAGACGCATACAATAGCCTTCAGCGACAATGTTACGTCCTTGACAAAAATAACATGTCACCTAATTATTGCCCTCTTCTTTAAACATACACTGTAATTGCATATTCCTTAAACATCAAATACTAGACGTGCCGACGAGATTGCTTGCCAATGCCCCCAACTCCTTGCTTGACCGCAAAGAAAGTTTTCCATTCTTGGGTTATGAAATGATTTTGATGATTCGGTCATATGTTATGGAGTGCGTAACAGTATGAAATATTTTGTATATACATATAATCATATAATTCTTTCTGTGTCATATGGGATGGTGACAATTAAAGAAATTGAAATATTTGTTACATCAGTTTAGTCATTTTCTTGGCTTAGAAGGTCTACATTACATATCACATGACATAGTCTGATGGGAGTTTTTCTTTTTCTTTCTTTTTTTTTTTTTTGGATGGAAGAACGATTTATATCGATTGTGTGGTGATACATCTTTTGGTAGTAGAGGCATCACAATCTACTTTGTCTCCTCCAACCATATTATTATATCCAGAATAAAGTTTGCATTTCTAGCAAATTTTCTAGTTGTCCTTACACAAAGATCTCACATCGGTTAAACCTCCGCTTGTATCTTTTGATGTCCTCAATATGATTAATTACCAACGCGAGCCATCTTCTTCTAATTTTGAAGCATTAACCCCCTCCATAATCTTTATTCTTTAACTTTTAGTTCTTTCACCAAGCACTTATTTCCGTAAGATGAATTCTACATCAAGTCGCAAGTACCTTCCTGTTCTAGTTCCTTCTTTACTTCACTGCTTCCTTCTACCTAGTAGTGGCAGTAGACTTTGACTAGCGTGTGTAAAGCATGTACATATTTTCTAAGCATACTCATCAAAAATATTACCTTTACAACTTCTTGGTCCAAACTTCGTAAGGAACATCAATATGGAAAGATCTCTTCCTCATTCTTTCAATACTTTTCTTGTCACAATATAGAGTACCCTTTTGCCAAAAACGTTGCACGTCAATGACATTCGAATATGTGACAGATTCGATTACGCTGAAAGTATTTCTACGCAGATTCAGCCTAGTTTGGCCAATTCGACCAAGAAGCAAATGGGTGCCACATTATCGCTCAAAAATATGATGTAAGATCTTCTATTCGTAGCAACTGTTCAAACTCCAAGTCAAGCAAGACTCAAACAGAGAAAGAGCAAGAACTAATTCAAAAACTTCATACATGGCAACATACAAGGGATGGATTAGAGATCGCAAAATCGCAAGTGGAAAAGCCAAATTAGTTAAAGAGTATTTGGGCCCTCTTCAGTACTATTCCCAAATTAGCATAATTTTATCCTTAGACACTATTTATCCTGTAAATGTCTTTATCCTAGTCAATTAAGTCACGTTTATCTTCATAAACAGTCATCTTGTAATTGTCTGATAAAAGATTCTGCGGTTTCAAGTGTGTTGTTGCTTAAAGTAGTTCGTGTAAACACAATGAAGGTAATCATCTTTTCTTAATATTTTGCATGTGGCCTAATTAGAACTAGGAGTAGATTAACTTTACTGAAAAGTCCTAAAAGTTTAGCCAAAACAATATAAGAATTCTTTTCCAAGTTTTTATTATCGTTTGAAAGAAGTCACTTGACACTTTAAACCGAGATTCAGTTACTTATGGAAATTGTGTAAACAAAAAAATTCGATAAGTCAAGCGATTTGATGATCAGTGAGAGTAAGTTTAATGCACTTCTTCAAACATGAAATCACAGATTGGATCGAGCAAGTACACTGAACCAAAATGCATTTATGTCTTGTATTTAATTTTGTTCGGAATATTTTTAACAGAAACAGATGTATACTTTGTCTCAAATTACAAAAATATCGGTAGAATTGTATCCAGCGTTGCTGCAATGAATCCTGAAAACAACTGAAGCAAAGGAAGTAAAAATGATTGTGTACAACCTTGGGACAGCTAACTGAGGGCTTTGAATTAGGCATATGAAACTTTTTGGAGTTATCAATTCTTTTCTTTTTTCTTTTTTTCTTTTTTTGAATTTTTTGAGCAATTATACCACTACAAACATCTGAATGCACTATATGAAAAATACTTATCAACTGATGCTGACACATTGCATTCTAATTACTTGTAGAACAAAAGCAAAGACCAAAGAACTTTTCTTGAAGGCTTATCAAATCCTCCTCCATTAAAAAAATCTTTACTTTGAAGTCAAAACAAAAATAGAATAACAATAATAACAATATAATAATAGTAATAATAATAATAACAATGTATTCGACAAAGATGATGCCTGCACGTTAGACAAAGCAAGCATAGTTTGCCATCTCATTTTCAAAGGTATAGTTAGATGGACGAAAAAGTCTAAGGTATAAACTAAGTTTTTATGGTAGCGACCAACATGCGAGACCGTTAAATTAGATATTCTTAATCAGGCGTTTCGTGGCAACAATGAAGTACGCACCTTGATAAGAACGAGTTCAATGGGTACACTTTCAGATTATGTTATTGCATGGCCATTTTACACCCCAGAACCTTCTTTTACCCTTTCGTGTACCCAAGTGAACCTCCAGAAAGGTGATAGGATTTCGAAATGCTTTAGATAGTGAATTCAGAGAAGATGGCACGGAAAGGGTGGAGGAGGCACGCATGCTCGAAGGAGGGCAATTGCGCACCATGTGAAACAACTCATACTCCAGTAGATCTAACAGCAACATGATTATTAGTTAAAGTATTCACTAAGTTATTGCAGTTTTCATAGTTTTAGAGTTTTTTGTGGACATGCCACCAAACCGAAAAGCTAGCATCAACGTACTAGCCCTAATGTTTTACGAGTTTACCCAGAAAATTAACGATACACTGACAAACATAACACTCCAAGTTTTGTAGTAACCTAAGTTTTTCAAAATTAAAACTTGCCACCAAAATCTAAACCAGTAATAGAACCCTACACCTTCATGAATCTCCATTTCAGATGATCTACGTAATTTCAAAATTTTATATGCCAGAAAAGTTCTACGTGGCGTGGCTCTAACCAAGGTAATACTGATAATATTATTTTATTCTTGTCCTTGCATCAGTTGAGTATAAGTTATTGTACACTCTTGTCATTTTAGACCGATAATTAATCTAAACTAAGTCGTTCTGGAGGCATATCATAGTAAAAGTATTTTTAATATAGCATCATGATACTATTTCCTTTAGCTTTAACTACAGTCATGTCCCTAAGATGATGGTGAAATTTCAGTCAACGACATTAAGTTTCATAATTTGAAACTTAATATGCGTATTTTTAACTATGCGTATTTTTAAAATACAAATAGTACCCTTATTACATATTTAAACCCTACTTTTTTCATAATTTGTGTTTTTTTTCTTTTTTGAAAAGGTTTGAAACCCTAACACGTGCGCGCGCGCGCACGCACACACTCTCTCTCTCCCTCTCTCTCCAAGTCCCCCCACCCCGCACTGCCCCCTCGCCACCCCCAATCCCCTTGTCGCCTCGACCCTTCCTCCACCCTGTTGCCGCCTCGTCCTCCCCATAACCCGTGGCTACCCTCATCCTCCCTCTACCCTATCGTCAACCCAGCATAGCATCGATGATATCGAGATTGACCACTGGTGCACCATCGCCAAAGCCATACCACTACCACCAGCACACATTATCTGCATCATCGCCGACATTATTGAAGCACCACTAGCACCTATATCCACGACCCAAGACCCAAATCATTGTCGGCCCATCACAGCACCCACATAAGCGTGATGATATCCTTATCCTGGTGCGATCTCGCTCAAAATCAAAATGACCCAGAACCACCAACCACTGTCAATGCCGTTGACATCAGGTTGTCGTTGTAACCATTGTTGTTGCCATTGTTGTTGTGTGTGGGAGCCTTTGGGGAGAGCTTCACGCATGACACCTAGGCCCATTGGATAAGAGAAAAGACTATTTCAACTACCGCGCAGGCCGTAATTACTATCTCCGTCGCCAGAACTTGTCAGGGAACTAAGGGCGCGGATTTCATTATATCACTAGTTCATCAAGCTGCCATTGGTTTAGCTCACCAATTTAATGGCATATTGGTCAGATGTCCAAGATTCATCTGTGCCCCATTAGACAGAAAGTCAGAGGAGTGTAGTACAACCACCAATATAGCTGAAATGTTGGTGGGTGGATTTTGGCTTTGCTGGATGGTGGTGACTGTGGCCATGGTGGGTTTTCCGTTTGGTGGATGGTGGTAATTGTTGTCGTGGTGGAGGTGATAGGTAAGATGGTTTTGGTAATGGTTTGACAGGGTTGGTTGTGGTGGTGACCCTCCAAAATTTCAAGTTGTTGGTGATGGGAAGGACTTATGGCAGATGGTTGATGGTGTTGCGCTGATGCAGAGGTGGTGTTGTGGTGGTGTTGAGGTCGTGGTTGTGATTGGAGTTGAAGGGGGAAAGAGAAAGACTAGGGAAGAGATAAATGTATGGCATTTGAAAAATTATATTCCAAAGTCATGTTCAATCTAGTCTTTTCGCTCCAAAACCTTATGTATTTGAGTATTATGATCGATCAACAAATATAAGTGTTATTTGTCCAAACTAATGGACACGCGTGTAATTTCATCCTAACCTCAGGGACATGTATGTAATTTACCCTTTCCTTTACTTTGGTCCCTTAAACGATGCTTGTTCTTTTAAATAGTCTCTGAACTTCTATTTTTCTTTTCCTTTAATAAAAGTCTTTGTACCATGCCTCGTCACCATTTTAGTCCCTCTATTAAAATGATTAAAGGGGCAATTTCATCCAAATCAATGGTTTGTCAAGAAAATATGAGGTTAGGGACAATTTTAAAAAAAAAGACAGTTTAAGGGATCCAAATGAAATAAATATTTGTTTTCATAATCTTCCTCATCTCTCCACCATTAATCATCAAACTTATCTCACCCACCACAGCCGACCCCCTACTTCTGTCAAACCTTTATCTCACCCATCGTCATGGGCAACAAACTGAGCTTTGTTGGCAACCAAACCTACCACTTTTGTTGTCATCTACCACAACCATATCATCTTCACCACCACGTTACTATCCAACACCATCACCACGGAAACACTCATCACTAAATAAGCCACCATATCTGTTAAGTCAATCATCGCAAGCAAACTAACCACTGTCGCGACCAAACCACCATCAGATCCACTTATATCAAACCCAACAAAACTTCCCACCAATTTTCCTCGAACCTAAGATCTATACAGGTGTTGTCAATCAATTATGGTGGCTTAGAGTGGTGATGATGAATGGTAGTGGTAACAGTGGTTGGAAAAGGTTTGCAAAAGTGGTGGTTATGGCAACAGTGGTTGGAAAAGTTTTGCAAAAATGGTGGTGGCGGTTTGAGAAGGCTTGTGGAGGTGGTTGGCCTGGTGGTGGTGGCAACAGTGGCTGGAAAAGGTTTGCAAAAGTGGTAGTGGCAACAGTGGCTGGAAAAGGTTTGTGAAAGTGGTGGTGGTGGTGGTGGCAATGTTGGTTGAAAAAGTTTTACGAAGGGGGTGGTGGCAGCGACAGTGGTTGGAGAAGGCTTATAGGTGGAGGTAGTTGGCCTGATGGTGGTGGCTTGAAAAGTGGCAATTGGAGGCAGATAGTTGCGGTGGTGCAAGGGGGTTGTGTGAAATGGGTAATTGAGTTCGATGGTGGCAGGATGAATTACGTCATGGTGATGATTGTAGGGATGGTAATGGGCTACATGCAGGGGTGGAGCCTGTCATGACCGAGGGGTCCACAACACCCCCCCCCCCCCCTCCCAAATATTTTAGAATTTCTTTTTAGCTTTTTAAATAGGTACTCATATTCTATATATATTTATGAAAATGCCATTATATCATAACTTAATTAATTAAAGTTTTGTTTGCTGTATATTTTACTCTTTGTGTTACCAGCTGTCATAATCTTCTTCTTTCTCATTCTTTTACTCCATCTTCATTCTTTCAAATTCTAAATTCAAATTTTCATATTATAAAAAAAACACGAATTGTCAGGATTTGTTCTTTTTTTTTTTAGTTTGAATTCTTTAACTTGTAGTATGTTAAAGGTTATAGTATGTTAACTTAAAGTAACAATCGTATTAGTCAAATTGAGCAATTTATTCTGTATTTGGCATATTCAATAGTGACACTAATTATAATATGTTAATTTATACATAATATGCTTCTTATACATAATAATCATTAGTCAAATTGAGCAATTAATGACTTTCACGAGCGAATGTAAAGAATGTCAAGTTTCGTTTTGACCATCAATTTATAGACTTGAGTTTTTTATATTTTCTTATTTTGTGAAACCTTGATGAACTACTTACTAATTTTAATGCTTTTGATAATTTCATATTTTATGTGAACTATTAATTCGCGGTTAGGTTGTAGGGCTGGAGGTTGACGGCGGCACGAAGGGTTGTTTGAATTGATGATGGTGGCAGGGACTGTGTCACAGTGTGAAGTGGGTGATTGAGTTAGATGATGGCAATGGAAGTTAATGCATTTTTTGGTGGATTAAGTTTGATGATGTGGCCGGTGATATGGTAGTGTCATAGCATTGTATTACTACCTCCGTCCCAAATTATTACTCATTGTTGACTTGCACGCTTATTTAGGATACCAGTCATATTTTATGAGTTTACCATTCTATCGCAAGAGAGAAAGTGACGGGGAGATATAAAGTAGGATAAAAGAGGGAAAACGAGTTGGCGAAAGATTAAATGTAAAGAGAAATAGAATTAAAAAAGGGTAAATTACACATATGTCCCTGAGGTTAGGGTATAATTACAGTCAAGGACAATAGTTTGGATAAATTACACTTATGTCCGTTGACCAAACGGAATCTTAAAAACCCTAACGGTTTCAATGAAAAGACTTTATTGCCCTTAAGTTGGAACTCTATTTTTAATTAATGCCATTACTTCATCTTTAAAAAAAAAAGAAAAAGAAAGATTAATGCCCCCCCCCCCCCCCAAAACCCCCAACCCCATTTCTGTCACTTTTGCATGAACAAGGACAAGGACAGCCCCCAATCGCCGCACCCCTGCTGCGGGGGAAGAGAGAAGAGAAGGAGGGGGAAGAGCGACGTCAACATCCCTGGTGGTGGATCTGCTTTGTTCGACGAATAACAGAAGGAACTGCTGGCAGAGAAAGGGCTGCCAGGGTGAAGGAAGGGGTTGCCGGCGGGGAAGGGGGCTGCCGGGGTGAGGGAAGGGGCTGCCGGAGTGAGGGATTGGGCCTAATTTGCAAATTAGGGTTTCAACAAAACCCTAATTTTGGGTTTTTAAACCCTAATCTGTAATTAAGGCTTGAATTCTTAATTTAAATTTTAAAAAATATTTAGAATATACAGTACAAGGGGTAGTATCGTCATTTTAAAAATACATATTGATGACATCATAAAAAATACACTTTTTGGACGGAACCTGACGGATAGACACGGCTGATACATTTTAAATGTGTTTGGTCACGGTATGTTACATTTAAAACTTAATATCCTTGACTGTAATTATACCCTAATCTCGGAACATAGGTGTAATTTGCCCTAAAAATGTAAAAAAGGTAAATATGAAAAACATCTATTAAATCTTCTTAATTTGGGAAGTGGTCAATTATTTAGGACAAGTTAAAAATATAATCAATTTTTTTTTAGACGGATGGAATATTACTTCCGTAAAAATGCGCCTCAAAAATTGCACAACATGGTGGCTGCAACCTTACTCTTGACTGAAAATGCTGAAGAGGGATAAAATTCGTGACGAGGCATAGTTCTTGGATCAATTTCAAAAAAATAAGTCTAGAAACTATTTTTGAAAAATCAGCACAGTTGAAGGAACAAAATAAAATTCTCTCTTTTCCCTTTTTTTTTTTTTTGAAAGATCTCTGTGTCGAAAGATGCCTAGATGGGCTACACATTTATAGACCCAAACCACCCATTTATTGGTAAACCCATTGATGCAGCTAGTGAGCTATAGGCCGAAGCCCAACCAATCCACTTTCCCCATTCCATTAGATATAAGAGGCCTGCCTGGCCCGCATTTAGTTTGGTTTACTATTGTTGGGCTTGTTCTAGCCATCTGATCCATCATCAGTTACTGAATCTTTGTGCAGCCCATTTTCACAAATTTCTAATTTCGTGTTACTTAAGTAGCTTTTGAAACAGGTTTTTTTTTTTTTTCTCCAGTTTTTGTTCAGTTTTAAAAATTAAAAAAGAATATCGCCATTTGACAGTCAGTTTTTTTTGTTTTCCCTTCAGTTTTATGAACTAGTTTTCAAAATTGAGTTATTTTTTAAAACTCTACTTTCGAGTTTTCAGTTTTGATTTTTCTTTTCATTTTTTTTTTTAGATCCATCTCTCAACTTTTGTTAGAAGTATTTTATATCTCTTTTACACTTCAATCTTCATCATTAACATCTATCACCTAAAAACAACAAACCACCAACATCGTCAACCACCATATCCATGACCGCCACCACCACCACAACTGACAAACACTCCGAACAGCAAACTACAACCATCGATTTGCCACCACCATTGATTAACATACCCAAACGCCAAACCTGCCATCACTGCCAACCATTATAGCCATTGACCGCCACCACCCCCACCAAGGACAAACACTCACGAGCACGGCCAACCACCATAACCACTAATATCCACTACCACTGACCAACACTGCTAAACACCAGACCTTCTAAAGTTGGCCATCACTACTCCTTTAAATCCAAATGCACCATCACACCGACCACCATTGTTCTTACCAGAAAAACCACCAAAAAATTGCATTCATCGATTAGACCTTAGTATCTTCGAACTATATGGGTGAATTTGGCATTTTTTGGGTGTGTAAGTCTGATAATGTGTCTAGTGATGTGGCACCGTCGTATCATTACTTACTTTCATAAGAATGATCCCTCAAGAATTGCACACGTGATGGACGCAAGCTTACTTTTGACTCAAAAATCTAAGCGACCAAAATAATGATGGAACATTCAATTCTAAGAAAGTATTTGGGATTGATTCTAGATTGGTCAAATTTGATTAAATTCAGATTAAATCAGCTTTCAAGTGTTTGGCAAAAAAAAAAAAAAAAGTAAACTGGTTAAATATGTTCCAACCTTCTCAATACTGTTTAAATCCATAATCGTCATTTTCTTGGATTAAGATTTAATCAGTTTTAGAGAATCAGGTTTGACCAAGAGATTTATCAAAATATCCTTAGATATAAACAACATTAAATGCTCAATTTCAGTTTGAATACACTATATGATAATTTTATTACACTAAACCTATTTTAATCCATTTTTAACTAAACACCTTCAACAACTTTTAATCTATTATTCTTAAAATAGATTAAAGCTGATTTTAAAAATTAATTCTGATTTAATCAATCCCAAACGGTCTCTAAGAAACAAAATGAGCACATCAGTTGAACGGAGAAAACAAAATAATGGCCATTCGCTTTTTTGAAAGATCATTAGGTCCAAGAGATGGGCTATACATTTACATAGGCCCAAACCACCCATTTCAGGTGACCCATTTACTATTAGACCCATTGACACAGCTACTGAGTTGTTGGCCCAAGCCCAGCCCACTCTTTGCCTCGATTTGCAAGGTTTCCTTCGATATAAAAAGCCAAGCCCGGCTCTGCATTTAGTTTTCCTTACCTTTCCTTGGGCTTGTTCTGGCCATCTGGCCCATCATCAGTTACTAAATCTGTGTGCAGCCCAATCAGGGGGGGGGGGGGAACCCTCTTTTGGCTACCATTTTCACTATTTCTAATTTCACGTTGCTTAGTTTTTCTTGATTTTCAACTTCTGTTTACCAATGCCAAATTTATACACTATTAATCAACTGCTCACAAATTTTTTGTTGAATTTCATCCGACTCATCTTGACGTCTAAATGTGTGAAAAATGTATCAACATAGAGGAGCTTTTACATTTTTTTACAGTCGCGTTTACTTAAATTTCATTAAATTTTTTTAATTCTGGAGATGGTATCCAAACAAGTTACAGTATGAATTATCTCATTTTTTAAAAGAGCATCTAGTTAATATCTAGAAAACATGAAAACAAAGCCAAATACATATAACGCACCACGTACTATCACCAAAGAAGTTTTACGAAATTGGTGGTCATAAGGTTCCAAAATCAACATCGACTAAGGTCGGTCGATGAGTAATCAAAAATGTTATTTGTTGAAAATTGGATTCTACACAACAACATTTCGAGGCAATGTGCACCTTCGTATTGTGTTATTGCTAAGCTAATATAATGATTTCACTACTCCATAACGAAGAGAAAAACAAAATAGGAACACGTACAAATGGGCAAAAAAAATTCAAGAATATTTCAAGATAGACAATAGACGCATGAACACAAATTTTTCTTTTTAAGTAGGACACAAATATTGATTTACCGATCAAAGAAACCAGTTAGAAGGGGAGGGGGAGGGGGAGGGGGAGGGGGAGGGGGGGGGGGGGAATCAGCATAACGTATCTTTCACCGAAGAGGTGCTTTTTCTAAATCGGGAAATGATATGTATGGTGTGGCATGGGAAAATAACTTGTGCTTCCACTTGAAATTTGTTTAGTCCCCATCGGAGACCCTCATGGCTTAGCCCCTTGATCCTAACAGATGGAGTAGTTCACAATTGCAAAGGGCCCTCGAAAGAGGGACAAATCGTCATGAAACCCTAAACACAACCCTACCTCAACCTCCTCAACCACCGTCCCTATTAACTGCCCACATACAATCCGTCCACATACCTCTCTCTATATTCAATATACAGCCATAATAACTATCATTATAATAGTAGGAAGGAAACACTTTTTTGGCTTTTGTTTTTACTCATATATCTCACCTGTTTTTCTCTGAAAATAGTTGTTAACATCTGGTTGTTGTTATTTATGGCGCAGGCGCACTTAAGGGACAAAGGGTTCTTGAAGCCTAGGCGCAAAGTGTAGGCGCGCCGCCCGCCTTTTCAAAACAAGGCGTAAAACGAAAAATGATAAATATTAGTGCATTAAATTAATAAAATTACGCAAAGAATTTCTGGATCATGACAATCTTGCAACACTAGAAAAAGTTTCTTATTCGGTGAAAAGTAGTCAATCCTTATGACACCGCTATCCGCGTCATCAATGAAGGTCAAGGCAATAATGCTTTCTTCAAAGAGAATCATATGCTCTAAATATGTTTTATGTTCTTCCTCAACTTCATCCTCTTCGTCAACTAAGTAAAGTGAAGAAGTAAATCTACTTGAAAAGATTTACCAATCGATTGATTAGGAATTTGGAGTTTTAGTTTTTTTTTTTAGATATTGAGTTATGATGTTATGAAAAAAAAAAACTCAAAAACAATGAACAATTGCAATAATGCCACAATGGCAAAAATTAAAGACTTGATTTTTGGGGATTTTATATCCTCCATCCCCTTCTTGCACCTCGCGCCCGGACGCTCAAGGCGTGCACCTCTTTTAAGGGGATGTGCCTAGCATTAAGCGAAGCGCACTCCTTGCCTCGAGGCGCACTCTTTGCACCTAAGCACGCTTTTGAAAACACCGCATAGAATGTGGAATTAGGTGATGACCAAGAATTTCAAGAACCTCGTTAGTTCTGACACCCTGGTAAGTGACCATGTGCTTCATAAGCATGAGCGGTTAGAACAAAGAGCTCAACAAAATTATCATGCTTAACGTGCAAGCTCCAAATTTATTTATTTATTTTGGAGAAGTTAAGAAATATATACCAACCCAAAATATTTACAAATGTACATGATTTGTATGGAAACAAGAACACTACACAAACTGTAAAACTAAATAGTGGCACGGGAAACCGAACAGAACATCAAACTGAGTAAGAAGCAAAACACCACTAAGGCTCCAGATTCTATGTGAACGTTTCTTGAGATATAAATCTAAAAATATTGACCAATACTTCAATATACCCTCTCTGTTTCAAGATAATAGTTGCTTTTGAGCATCAACTTGTTATGGATAGCACTTGATTAATGCTCCTTGAAGGTAATAGTTAATGTTTGTGCTCCATTTTTGCCCTTGCAGATAATGCTTGTGCTTCATTCTGCACTTACAACTAATGTTTGTACTTCACTTTTATCCTCGCATAAAAAGGCTAAAACTAACGTTTGGTATAAGTAGCAAAAGTTACTTTTGAAGAAAGGATGATTATTATGCATTTAATACATGTTTACACGGGTTCTTTATGAACGGCAAATATTACATTCTGAACTTATATTTAATTGATAGAAAATATTATAATATTGATACTCCAGTATATAAACCTTTGGAATTTATATCACAACAAAATCGATAAAAGAGTAATCAAGGTGCACGAATACAAATTGTACATATAAATAAAGTGCAATTGTAATATAAGAGGTCACCAGATATGAAAGTAGAAAAAAATTGAACAGAAGACCAGGAGTAATGACAGCATTAATATCAGGTTAAGTTATCATATGCTATAAATTTTAGAAAGTTAAAAAATGGGTCGAGTAAAGTTATTTATATTTATGTCTGTAAAGAGCCCAATAGTATTATTATCTCCAACTAATGTATTCTTGTATAATTCTGCTTCTTCCTTGAACAAAGGTCGAGGGGCGTTACGAAGCCTTTTTTTTGGCACGCATATACACATTGAAAGAGGAATAATCACGCAGAATCCACCATATTTACTTTTGTCACATTATATCTCAAATGGGTAACTTAATACAAAACCTAGGAATTAAAGTGCTAAACTTAGAGTCCTTTGGAACTGATAATAATAATTAGTTTTTAGCATAACCAGTTTCCGTTTGACAAAAATAATGTAATAACTTGTTGAAAGTTGCGTAAGGCAATTGGATAAATGTGATAAAAAAAAACAGTTTGAATGGTGAGAAAATGAGCAAAAGGTCATCAAAGAACGTGCTAAAATCTCAATATTATCCTTAACATAAATTTTAAAATAAGTAAACTGCATATTACGGCTATTTTTGTTTATTCCCAAAAATACTTATATATATTTTTTCCTGACCCTCTCTTTCTATTTTTAATCATTTGCTCACACTTTCTTTCAATTTGATTATATGCTGTGAAAATAGTGAAGTCATAAAACGAAAAGCATGAGGGTACTTCAGTACTTTGCTAATAAAACATGTTTTTCCAAACGTGTTTAAAAAAGATAAACCAAAAACACTTTTAGAGCAGCAGGGGGTGTTTTACACTTCATTTTTTTTTTTGTCAAACACCACAAATTTTTATTTGAAACTGTTTAAAACACGTTTGACTATTTAAAACACTCTCTTAGTTTCTTAGACAACTCATTATGTTATCTAACAAATACAATCATACGAATAAGATGTTAAAGATTAAATCAAACCATTGTTGGCAACTTTGAGAAATATGGAGAAGTTGCTGCCTTCTAATTGTATCAATTACTCTATAATAAAGGTGTATGGAACTCCTAAATCTGACTGATTTCCTGTAAAAGATGGTTAGTTCGATCATGATGATAAAACAGATGCCCAATCTGAAGGTTTTGTTTGCCATATATGAATCGGTGAAGAATAAGAAAAAGGAGGAATGACAAAGTTATGAAACAACACGATTTATATTGACACACACACACACACACACAATGTGTGCTTGTGTGTGTGTGTGTGTGTGGGGGGGGGGGGGGGGGGGATCCAATATTTCCTTGAATTAATTATCACTAGAGGAAACTGATTTTGGATTTCCCCCCCCCCCCCAACAACACACACACACATATATATCACCCCCCCCCCCCACCACACGGGCGCGCGCGCGCGCGCACACACACACACACACACACACACACATATATATATATATATATATATATATATATGTGTGTGTGTGTGTGGGGGGGGGGGGGGAGGGGGGGTTCGCAAATCCAAAATCAGTTTCCTCCAGTGATATTGAATTCAAGAAAATATTAGAGGGGTAGACTCTATCAGATTTGTAGGGCCACTAAATTTAATAATGGCAAGGGACAAAGATTTATCAACTCTAACAACGTGCACACTATCTCTAAGATTCAAGTCTATAGAGAGGGTAGACCAACTTTTTGGTAGCGTACCGGTGACACTAATTGTCCTGCAGGTATGCCAAAATCAATGCTACAGTTAATAGACTTTGTAATATAATAAGCTATTTACTTTTACATTGTATTTTGAAACATATATTAATCAAGTATGGAACTTTTTAACAAACTTATTTTGGAATTAATCATGAAATTGTGAAGCGGAGTGTGAACGATAGCTAAGTGAGAGCGCGAGAGTCATCAAAGTCGACACATAAGTAAAGAGAACGTAAGTATGCGGAAGTAAAGTAAGCGGGAGAGCAAACATTGGAGGCGACTGTAATAGCTACTTTCAAAGAATGCTGTAACTTGGATTAAACAAATTATGCCGGTGGGACTCTCAAAACCAGAGGCCCTTATTTCTTTTTCAATTTTGCACTCAACGTAAGAAACCACATCTGCAGCTTCTGGATAGATGGACAGGTTGCTACAGAGGCATGAAGTATGATTGTTCATCAACGGCTTTAAAACCATCAAACCACTAGCTAGGTTATTATCCATTTATCCATCCTAGTCTGTAACATGAAATGTCCAGATATAAAGGTCCCTCCTCAAAACCCTAGCCAGAATTGCCATAAACCTAACCAGTGGGGGAACTAGTGTAGGGGGGACCGCCGGGGGGGGGGGGGGGGTTCCCTCCCCAAAATATATATGTCACTAAAGACTACTATTTTTATATACAACGTAAAAATCATCACATGCACAAAACAGATATTACACAGATTAGATGGCAACCACCTCACTGGGAACTAGTATAGCCCCCCCCCCCCCCCCACCCACACACACACACAAAATATATGTCCCTCCTCAAAATATGTCACTAAAGACTACTATATTTATATACAACGTAAAAATCATCACATGCACAAAACAGGTATTACACAGATTAGATGGCAACCACATCTAGAGCACTGGACAAAACTTAACACAGATGGAAGTGCAAACCAAAGAACAAATCATGCCGGTGCGGCAGCTTTGATTCACAGCAGTATCGACAAATGGATAAGAGGGTGCTCTCACCGCTTGTACACAGTAGATAGTCACACGGCTGAGTGGTAGGCAGTTCTCGATGGACTCACTTTGGCGTGGGACACAAATCAGTGACGAATCTTACTTGAAATCGATGACAACAGTATAGTTCACTTTCTTTTAACAGAACAATATCCTGATCCTGTTATTGATACACTGGTTTTTGATTGCAGGGAGCTGCTCATGCGTGAGTGGCAAGTACGGGTTTCCCATGCTCTATGGGAAATAAACTATTGTGTGGATCGAATGTCAAAACAGGAGGGTATATGTCAACAGCAGGGATTTCGTATTTGAAATCATGAGCCGATCTTTTTGTCCACCATGCTGTACAATGATGCTAGTGGGAGAGCCACCACACTATGTGTAGCTCAAACTGATGTTATATAATTAAATAAAATCCCATGTTCAAAAAAAAAAATATGTCACTAAAATTTCTTTATTTTACCAATAAAACATGTAGCTAAAGTATTATAACTAAATAATTAAAATTGCCTATTATCTATTTTGATATTTGAACACTTTTACTTTATTTTTGTCTTTAAAAGTTAAAAGTCTGTTATTAACAAGTGCAACTAAAAAACATTTGGTGTTTGAAATTTTTTTAATTTGGAGTGAATTTATTAGTTTCATATAAGTTGTTGTTTTAGTATTTATTCACAAGAAAATTCTCTTATTCATTTCGGTTTGTATTAACAAACTCAGAGTTCGACTAATTTTTTTTCTTGTTACTCAATCTTAAACATACATTTTTCATATACGTACAACTGATATACTCACGAATACTATATGTGAGTAGCATTTAGTCAATTTATTTCTGAACTATTCTGCAAAACTAGAATATATAATGCACGCAAATGATATAACATCAACATAGACGTGATACTAGTCCTAATGCAAATATACAAATAATTTCTTTTACACATTATGCAACTGAAGACAAGAAATACTTCAAATTTATCTGATGTCGCTTCATTAGGTCAATCTTTTAGTACTAGCAGCTAAAATTTGTACATGCAACTTTTGACACCCCCGGCGCGCGCCGATACAACATCCTGGATCAGCCCAGAACCTAACCTAACATATTCACGGAAACCCTTGAAGGCGTATTATATAATTTACTCGTGCTTAGTTGGCCAAGCATGTGATGTAGTACCTGTACCTCCCCAGGCCTGCTTGCTTGAAGCCGTGAAACAATGGAGCTAAGGATTTTGACGACCACCGAGCTCATTTATTCGTTCACATTCCTACATTTCGACACGTTCCTTTCTTGCTTTCTGTCCTCAGTACCGCTCCTTGCATTAAATTTTCTCATCTTTGCCCATGCATAACCTTAAAGTAGGTCTGTGTTTTTGTACATTTCTTGGAGAAAAACTCACTGCGGGCAGCTAGCCCCAATTGCACCTTTTAGGAACTACAGAGGATTCAATTTATATTTTGTGAACCTTTACTTATTCCATAGTCGAGGGGAGTAACATTTTTATAGGTTTCTATTTTTTTTTCTTTTTCTTTTTCTTTTTCCTAGTTGGACAATAGGGGATAATCTTGAACTATAGCTTTAATCGAAACTTAGTCTCCTCATCGGACAATCTTAAGGGTGCACTCTTCGCATCGGGCTGATGCATTTGGAAGAGTATTTTTTTTCCTCCTAAGGCGGTCCCACGATTGAACCCAAGAAGCCAATGAATGGAGTAAATCTCGTTGACTACCGGTACAGGCCAAGCCCTTGGGATTTGCAATAGGTTTAACAACTTGATATAGTCCATAATTCTGCTCAAGTGCCCTTGGTGCCTCTTTTGATGGTGTAATTATTTTATGAATATGAAATCTGGGTGCCGAAGATTTAAGTAGCGTTTGAAATCACTTTCAGTTTTGATTTTTTGTTTTCAAAAAATATATAAATCAAAATCAGTTTAATTTTTATTTTTTACAAAAACAAATGGATATTTGATTACCTAGTTTTTATTTTGAGTTTTTTCTTTTGGGTTTTTGATTATCAAGTTTTTATTTTAAGTTTTTTCTTTGGTGGTGGTTTGTAGTGGCGGTGGTGAGGAGTGGTGGTGGCCGGCGGTGGCTGCCGACGGTGGGAGTGTGGTGGTCTCAAAATAAAAATAAAAACTGAAAATCCATAAATCTTAAAAGGGAGTTTTTAAAAACAGTCATGTTTTAAAAATTGATTTTCAGAACTGAAGAAAAAAAAATAAAAACTGTGTGCCAAACGCATTTTTTTCTCCAGTTTACAAACTGAAAAAAAAACAGTTAACGAAAAAATTACAAAACAGAGCCTTAGCGATGAATTTATAGCATGAAACCTATAAAGAATGAGTTGAGTCTAACATTTAAGCATTCCATCTGATTTCTGATATTTGAATACTTGTATTGGTCGTCGAGGTTACTCTTCCCACTGGCTAGCTTTGTATATCGTACATATCACCTTGGACTTAACTGAGACTCAAAATGTTGAATAACTCAGAATCATTATATAGAGCTAGTAGCTTATTCTCATCCGTTAAAGACCTTTTTTTTTTTCCTAAGCAAATTTCATTAACAGACATTACCTATTACAACCTAAGGGGATACCCTAACGAGTATTCATGGAACAACAAAGACAACGCATCTAAACGGATAGTCTTGGAAAATGGCCTACATGACCTTGGAGGAAAGCACAGTAAACATAAGGGCTACTCATATTCGGGGTTATCAAATTAAGGGGTAGCCGGAGAAGGGAAGATGCAAAGAATTGCATCAAATCCTTAGCTCCCATTGAAACAGGGGCGAGAGCCATGGGCCAGTTTAAGTGGTAGTTTACATTACTGCCTCAGTTTTCATCGGAGCTCCAATAGCTGAAAGGGGGGGGAGGGTTCTCCCAAGGCCGGATCAAAGCAATCCGCAGCTTGAACGAAGTGTGCATCCTCCAACTCTCGCAAATCCGGCATCTTCAAGCCGAAAGTTCTCCATTTTTTATTTATATAGGATGTATCTAACCAAACTAACCGGATCATAGATCCGGCAACAACGATGACAGATCTGAGAAAAATTCTCAGATATGAGGATATCAGAAGGAGGGGAGAAACCTTGAGGCCGAAGGAGTTTCAATCTGAGGGTGAGATAATGATCGGAGCATGGAGGAAGTCGGTGATGGGCTGCACGAGTCGGCTGACATGGAGTGCCGAGGGAGCAGGAGGAGAGTATGCCATAGAGAGGAAGAACAAGAAAAGGAGAACAAGGAGAGCCTCCCCTTCCATTCTCACAGCCATGGAAGCTGAAGGAGGAAGGAGCGGCCGTAGGGATCTAGGGTTTTGGTCGGTTGTGTGAGATGGCGCAGGGAGCGAGAAAGTGTGTTTTTTCACCTATCTCTTAATTATTCGTTAAAGACCTTTGTCATATGAAGTTAAGTCCACAAAGAAACCTATACATTCATGCTTTCTTAAACGATGCTCATTCCAATGATTCTGGCCCAGCAAAACGTTGAGTAGGGTTTAAGAATTTATCCATGAGAAAGGATAGATACCAACTCAACCCAATGAAGATATAGTAAGTACTAGCAAAATCTTGTGACATTCATGCCCCAACTCTTTCATACTTTGGGTAACGTAAGACAAAAGGCAGGCCCTCCGCTTTTGATTCTTTTTCAACCCACTTCAATGATTCCTTCATACATGCAACAGGATCGATGAAAAGGAGTAATCAAGGTGAGAGTTCAGAAGCACGTATTATTACCTCTTTTCATCAAAAAACAGAGGTGAATCTAGTAAGACAAACCAACTGAAGGAAGCCAGGGGATGGCAAAGTTTGTTATTTGTCACCATTCGTTGTGCTCAGAGTGCAGCTCGGAGTGAAAGTGATGTATCAGCCATGAAAATTCCAATCACAATCCCATCCCAGAATCAAATTGCCTAATCAAAGTGTCCTTTGATCGCATGGCGATATTTAGGGTTACCTTTTCCACCAGGGCAGTTTGAAGTTTCATTGTTGTACTCATTAATGGCCACTAACGCTTTCGTAAATTGTACAAATGCATAAGAATTTTCATATTTGTGCTTTATACAAATCACTTGAATGTCATTCAGAAGATGTCATTAGGGTTACCCTTAGATAATAAAGATGGTTGATTCCATTTCTTTTGTGATCAAAGTGTAAAAGTGGAAGCGAATAAAAGAAGAGAAAAGAACAATTGATCTTTTCTTCGTAAGTTTGAGAATAAGGCAAAAGATACTAAAATTGTAGAACTTTGATAAGTTACGAATATTACTAGGCACTGAATGAAAGAAAAAAATCTTAACCTATCCCGATGTTAAAAGATCGCGACTAGTCCAACTTTAGTAACCATTTTGAAGTGTGCCAAGCGTACGCTGCTTTGACAAAACACTATTAGAGGTGATATTTGAGCTCTTTAACTTTCATTTTGTATATATATATATATATATATATAGTTAAACGTGAAAGCTCCATACAAAGTAGACCGGACAATATGGGTAGGTGGATTGGATTTGGCAATCCATTTAGACTCGTTAATTTGCGAATTAAATGGTTAATCATTTAATGAGTTAGTTTAACTCGTTATGTCAAAACTAACCCATTTACCAATACACGGCCCAATTTTTTACCCCACTCCTGTTGACATGTCAAATGGGTGGCAATCCATTTAGACTCATTAATTTGTGAATTAAATTTTAGACAGACCATTTTTATCTTTTTCTTCTTTTATCTTTCACTAATATTTCTTTTTAATGAGGCCCGACCCAATTTATTATCCGACGACTCAGTTTCTGACCTGATCAATGTAATGACTTTTTCTTTTTCTTTATTTTAAAATCTTTTTTCTCCTTTTATTTTCTGTAACTTTTCTTATAATTTATGACAAATATTGTCCTAACTATTACCCTTACTTCTATTGTTCTAATAATAAGTTACACACTTCATCTTGGGTGATTGGATATTCAAATACATGAAAAGCTAAGCATGGCTATAGTATTAACAAAAGAAAAAAGAGACAAAAGAAAATGAGTTCAAAATCTCAAAATATTAACAAAGCAAATAACTTAAAGTCTATAAAAATGATTTGGGTAAAATATGAAGCTAAGGCTTTTGTACTTGAATTATTTCTGCAGTGTAAATGCGATGAGGTATACTCATATAATCATATTTTAAGCAACTTCGTTCTCTCAAAATAAGTCAATGGAACTCCCTCCACATCGGCATCACTAGACCTTTAAGAATATATAGACAATTGATAAGAGAGGAAAGCAAAAAGGAAAATTTGTGAGATAAGCTCATCCAACAACCCTAATAAAAATAACGAAAGTAGCTAATCATTTTAGGCGAGTGATTTTCGCTCATGTGCCCCCCATTTATCACCCATGTAAGTCAGCGGGTTAGTGGGCTACAAGATATTTAAACCTGATTATGTAAATATGTGGTTTTAGATGACTTTTAAGTTGGTTAATCTGGACAGGTAAACGAGTTCGGATTGTGATTGTCACCCCTTCTAAAATAGTTTCTTATGGAGTTCATTTTACCAATTCTGTAAAAGAATTGAATAAGAGCATGTTAGGAAAATTATCTTCCATAATCTTATGGAAAGTTAGTATGGAAAAAGGAGATTATTTAGGACAATCGTTTCAAAGAGCTTAGTGAAATCCCAATTGCCTAGCATGTTTAGGAGGCTTTCCTTTGCTAGTCCTATTGCCAAATTCCGATCCCAAGTTCCTCCCGTTACACATTTTTAGATTCATCAATAAAGATTCGGGAACGACTAGTAACCAAACTGTTATGTCATTTACAAGACGACATTTCTTCAACATATCAACGAGAAACTGAACTTGTTAGAATTAAACTGATAGTTTTGACTTTCAAGTGCTTAAATAAAAAATCGCATAATTTAAAAAACGTAAAAGTTTTTTTTCACACTTTGAGAAGACATCTAAAATATGAAGATCTTTATTTGCATTCCATTTTTTTATCGTTCATCGTTCACTTTCGTCATTAGAGCTAAAGAAAGTATCAGCAAAAGTTGTCAAATAATTGACACTAAAATATCGTTAATCATAAGAAAATTAGTCAGCTTATTTTAGTATGTAAATGAAACTAGGTCAACTTCATGCCCCAAATCAAATATTGACCTATTTCAAACAACCTGCCCACTCCAAAATCTCACGAGAAATCTTGAGGATCTCGCGAGAATATCAAACTCACTTGTTAATTCCAATCAAAGAAGTCGACCGTTGGATGAACCTTTTTCTAGTTTCCACAATTAATAAGTTTTTACCATTCTGCAATCTAACTATCCAACGCGCACACAGAGCGTGCACTTGAAACCCTTGTCACGTGCAGGGGCTGATGTGCTATCAAGTTTTGAGAATGGTCGCTAAAGATACATACAAATTCGTCGTAAAAAGTAAGACTCGTTGTTTTTAGCGACATTGTTGAAGTCTAGATGACAAACCATCTTCTATCTGCAGTATCGCAAAGGATCTTGAATTGCTATCCAGTTTAACGTTTAACCTAATTTGTGTTGGCTTGTATTTTGATTATATATTTGCATTAGGTTTTTCTTATTCTTCTCGCCGTTTTGAGTTAGTTGTATCATCCTTAGATATTCTGACTATTCCGACAACTAAAGTGATAAAAATATTTTAAGTCGTTTTTAAAAAGCCGTTTACTACATTTTTGCATATTTTTTTCAGTAGACAGCGACACTTCTTTGTGCCGAATCTCAGTACAAAAACTGAAACTTATTTTAACTACATTAAAAAGTGAAAACAAAAACCTCAAACGAAACAAGTGTAAAAGGTTTATAGACAAATGCGTAAAATTAAAATGAGATGAATTGCTAATTTTTTAGACAAAAGTGAAAAATTTTAATGAGATGAACTGCAAGCTCTTTAGAGATCGAAATGAAGTAAACTGATTCACTTCTCGAAGTGACAAGTTAATTCGGATTAGGATCTTCTGTTGTAACCATTGATTACAGTAAGGGATCCTGATCCAGTTAATTCCCATGGTATAAGGATAAAAAGGTAACCAAGAATGTAGGTCTAGCTTTACATTATCCAACTAAACCAAATGTTTTATACAATAAATTCCAACTACTTAAACCTCTAACTGCCTTATAATAAGAATGATAAATAATTCAACTACAAAATGATAGTCCAAGCCCAAGAAAAAAAAAGAGGAACTTTTTGCAATGTAATACATGGACTGAGAGAATCATAATCGGGAATTTTTTTTGTCCTACCATGATTTAGGCAACAAAAATTTGTCGATAGAACTTTTTAGTGACATTGTTGCTGGCATTTTACAAATTTGATAGTAGTGACATTATATTGTCGCTGAAGTGTTACTAGCAAAAATTTATCACGAAAAAATTTATTGGGGGAAACTGAGTGATGTTGAATGTATAGGTCAAAATCAGTGGCTAGCAAGTACTATTCGTACTAGTGAGTTCAAGCTTTAAACCAAGTGTAACGCATATAATTAAATATTCATAAACAAACAACATAGGTAGTAAGTAGTATGACGTTGTATTTCGAAATGTGCTACTCAAAACAAAACTTGCTTTTAATTGTGATATTGCTAATAATAATTTAAATATATGCACAGCATCACACAGAGTTTGATATTTCCAAATAAACGTAAAACGGTGATTCGATTGTCATGTTAGACTTTGCGCTCTTTTTAAAAAACACGTAAAATATAACACCAACTAATAGCATTTAAATAAGATTTTTCAAAATTGTCCATAGAAGTACTACTTTGGAAACACTTTAACTATAGTGCTCTAATTTGAAACAACAATTGTACATAAAGACTTTACCTCTTTTTACATTTAATACATTGATTTAATAAATTTACCAAAATAGAAAGTAAAACATTCAAATAGGAAGGAAGGGGTAGCAAACAAAGAAAGTACAAAGATACGTTGAACATTTGTCCTAAATTGGCGCGTGACCAGTTTGAAATTACTGAACACTGCCGTAAATTGAAACCATTTTTTGTAGTCTTACCAGTAATATATTTTCCTTAAAGCTGGATCCAAGGAAAGAAGACCGTTCCTCGGCCTCTGTGTCCGCCCTTTTACTCTCTCCGAACCCAGACCCAAACCCAAACCCCCCCCCCGCCCTCTCTCTCTCTCTCTCTCTCTCTCTCTCTCTCTCTCTCTCTCACACACACTCACACACAGACCAAGTTGTTCTGTTCCAGGCCTTACTCTCGCAGTCACAGGCAGACAGACAGCGACCCTTTGGAGTCTTCGCTTTCTCCTCCTATCTATCCACATTGCACAAACGAGAGGATTGTAAAACAACTTGTACTGAACACACAGACTCATTGGATAGTGAGTGTGTGTGTGTGTTTTTGGTGTGAGCAACAATGGTTGCTGGGAAGGTGAAAGTGGCAATGGGTTTACAGAAATCACCAGTAAACCCGAAACCCAACTCGTCCCCGAAGCCGCCACCGCCTCCGCCGAGCTCTGGTAAGGTCCCCCAGAAGGGTGCCGTGTTCTCGCGCTCGTTTGGGGTCTACTTCCCACGCGCCTCCGCCCAGGTCCAGCCCCGACCGCCGGACGTGACGGAGCTCCTCCACCTAGTCGAAGAACTACGCGAGCGGGAATCCCTCCTGAAAACAGAGCTGTTAGAACAAAAACTCCTTAAAGAATCAGTAGCCATACTCCCCGTTTTGGAAAACGAGATCGCCGTTAAAGATACAGAAATTGACCGTTCTGCCAGGAAGATCGAGTGTTTAGAAGAAGAAAATGAGAGGCTACGACAAGAAGTAGAGACGCTTCACACAAATCTATCCGAACAGAAGAAGGAAAATGAGCTCAGAGTGACTGCATTGGAAAGTAAAATCTCGAAACTGAAGAAGTTGCTTACAGAACGGGAGCACGAAGAGTTATCATCATCGCAGCGATTTCAGGGACTCGTTGATGTATCTGTAAAGTCTAGTTTGATCAAGAATCTGAAGAAAAGCGCGACACTCGCGACCTTGAGTAGCTGTAGCGACGCTGCTAATGGAAGATTTGAAGCCCAGTCCGGAAAAGAAAAGGATGTTTTAATGGAAGTCGAAAGGCCAAGGCATGCTCGGAGTAACTCCGAGGAAATTGCTGAATCATCGGAGTCCTTGATTAACATTAGATCTCGGATTCCCAGGGTTCCGAAGCCGCCTCCGCGGCCGTTACTCACAGGTTACGCGGAGGGTGCCGTGGCAGAACCCGTGGCGGTGGTTCCACCACCTCCGCCGTCGCCAGCACCGCCTCCTCCACCCCCAATGCCGAGAAAGGCCGCGACGGCCCCGCCGCCGCCACCCCCGCCGACAAGGGGGGCGAAGGCCGGGGCGGCGAAGGTGAGGAGAGTGCCGGAGGTGGTGGAGTTTTACCACTCGCTGATGAGGCGGGACTCGAGGCGGGAAGGCGGCTGCGGCGGAGGGAGTGAGTTGCCGGCGGCGGCCAATGCCCGGGATATGATCGGCGAAATCGAGAACCGGTCGACGCACTTGCTGGCGGTGAGTATTTCGAAAATATGGCCATGGTTGTCCGTTTATTTACGGTGATGCCACTGTAGTTATGTTGGTCTTGTCAGTGACAACTGACAGGCATTTTTCGCACTTTTTGCTTGGATTTTATGTTTTCTTCTTAGATAAGACAGTGTCTGGATTCGAAATCAAAATGGGTCATCAAAAAAGTTGATATTTTGGCTGGTTGGTGTGGGCATTTTTGACATTGCCAACCTGGATATTCAGTGAGTTCTTAGTCAAGTTCTAATTTGAACCCCCAAAAGAAAAACCCTTGTGTCAGACTTAAGATATGGGTGTCATAATTGAGATTGTGAGGGTTAAAATCGGTAACATATTTCTGATCAGGTTCTTTGTTGTGCTTGGTCGCAGATTAAGACAGATGTGGAAACACAGGGTGATTTCATAAGATTTTTAATCAAAGAAGTTGAGAATGCAGCATTTACTGATATCCAGGATGTGGTGCCCTTTGTCAAATGGCTTGATGATGAGCTCTCTTACCTGGTACACTCTCTTAAACTACGAAAAACAAATGTGGGTCAGGAGTTCTGAGAATGGCACCTAAGTTTGCCCACTTATGTTCAGGTTGATGAAAGGGCAGTGCTTAAGCACTTCCAGTGGCCGGAGCAGAAGGCCGACACGTTAAGAGAAGCTGCATTCGGGTATTGTGACCTCAAGAAGCTTGAATTGGAGGCAACGTCCTTTCGCGATGATCCTAGACAGCCTTGTGCCCCTGCCCTCAAGAAAATGCAGGCTTTGTTTGAAAAGTATGAACAGTAGCCTATGTTCTTGTGATCATTGACTCTTTGCTAATTAACTTTGGTGGACTGATTAATGCGACTATAGCAGATTAAACTGATTAGTCTTGGTTGGCTGTTTGTGTGACCAAAACAGATTAGAGCACGGAGTCTACAATCTCTCACGAATGAGAGAATCGGCCTCAAAGCGATATAAAGTGTTTCGAATTCCAATGGATTGGATGCTGGATACAGGATATGTAAGTCAGGTACAAACCCTTTTCCCTGGCTGACTTTCGGATTCCACGTGGTAACAGTTTCACAGTTTTCGCGTTTTAGTGATTTAGGTGTAAATATGTTGCTCAATAGGAAGTCTCTAATCTCGAGTTTGATAATGTAATGACCCTTAGACGTTGTATGGCTTGTGTACTAATTCAAATGAGAGAGAGAGAGAAGAAAATTGATCATCTCACTAATGTCCCCATAATGCACAAACCTGCTTACCTTTCTGGTCCCTTGTAGTGACTCATACTTGAAAACCTTGGGGAGACAACATTGTTTTCACACAGACTGTTAAATGCTATGCAAACAATGGTGGTTACTAGATGCCAAAAGGTTGGAAACACTTAGCCTTATTTAACGAAGCCCACGCCTGCGTGCGCACATGTGAAGCCCCAGATCTAGAAAATGTATCTGCTTGTCTCCTTCACTTACTTTATGTTGGTTTTGTTAGTAAAGAGAGAATCAGATTCTCTATTTTGACCTTTTACACATTCCCATGATTTTATTACCATCATACTAAGATAGCATTGCATTGTTTAACGCTAAGATCCTCGGAGTTGTTTAATATTAGGTCAAGAAAGTAAAGTAGTGCAGAAGTTTCTTCCTTCATTATTGTTCGGATGTTATTGTAGACGTCAACTGGTCACCCTATGGTAGGAAAAAGAAAATATATGCATCCGCGCCCCACGCAAGGTGTCCCCCTACGAGTCTGCCATAGGTTTGTATTATGGCTCGAGAAATGGATTAAGGACCAATATAGCACGTTCCTCGTGTATCACCCTTGAGGATGTGTATCTTCACTTTTTTTAAGTTCCCTTTTTCAGCAATTAGCTTATGAGTAGTTCACGTAATCAGTAACTTAGATCCCAATCCTCGGATTTTATCTTCCATGAGAAAGGTGAAACTTCCTAGCCATGTCACTTTGTTCTAGTTGTTGCATCCTCTTGTTCTGGAGCCGTGTACTGTGTACCTTTTTGTTGTTATTCAGAAAGTGGGAACAACACAAGTGGAAATCCTGGTCTAATAATGCTGTACATCTTTGTGCAGATCAAGCTGGCATCTGTGAAATTGGCCATGAAGTACATGAGAAGAGTCTCAGCCGAGCTTGAGACAGTTGATGGTAGCCCCGAAGAAGAGGAGCTAATAGTTCAAGGTGTACGATTTGCTTTCCGGGTTCATCAGGTAGCATATTTGTTCTTTCTGGCATCGTGAAAAAATTAAAGTGCTTTTAGACACTCGTTTTACTGATGGCATCGTGCCTGTTATCTACCAGTTTGCTGGCGGTTTTGATGTGGAAACGATGAGGGCATTCCAAGAGCTAAGAGATAAAGCCAGGTCATGCCATGTTCAGTGCCAAAACCAGCAACAACAAAAACTTGTATGCAGGTCAACAACTTGCTAATAATCTGTAGCAAACTCAGCTTCAGAATCGCCTACCACATTTTGTTGTAAAGAGAGAAATGCACATCCTGTTTGTGAATATGATGGCAGCTGCCATTTTGCATTCAGATTTATTCATCGCATCATTATTTATGCAAGAAATAGACCTACCGCGTACTAATTATCTGTTAACTTGCTCGAGAACCTGAATATACAGCAAAGATATGCTTTAAATAATCTGAGTCGAAAATTAAAAATACGGTTGTGATTCACAGATTCAATTTCCAGTGCATGGTTCTGCTTGCTGCTACATTCCATTGCCGAGGACCTTGTTTTAAATTTTCTGACTACCCTATGACCATGATTTCGTTATGTTAGCTATATTGTTCACCTCCACAGTCCGTTAAATCAGAGTTCTAGCATTCTTCTGCTTGTTGCAATACCAGAGGATTCTAGCTTGTCTGAATCAATTAGTCGAAGTTTCTTGTTGAATTCGCTTTCGCTAACGAATTTCGAACCAAAGAAGGATGCATCAAAGACTTTTATTAGCTCTTAGTTTTGAAGATTTCCGTCTGCTTGAAGACAACAATGCAATAGTTGGCAAAATGGTGAGGCTGAAGGAAGCTGCTAATATGGAGAGCTTCTCATCTTGCATGTGGAAATGTAGGCCTTGGTTGGCTTCGCAGAGATGATAGCTTTGCCACACCTACACTAATCCCAATTGAAGGGTGGTCCTCAGTTCTGAGGTTTGCAGTTAAGTCAAGTACCATTGCCATAGGGTTGAAGCTATAATATGTGGTCCAGCAATGAGGCTTGCATTTGCACTTAAAAGAGTAATAGGGTAAAGTCTATAATTAGTGGTCTAGCCATGAGACTTCTTAAACTTGGTTGATTCATTGTTTGAGCACCAATGTGGATGCCGGTCTCTGTCAAACTGCAGAACTACCTACATTACCTAAAACTGTGGCTTGGTTTATCCTTCTTATGGTTAAAAGCTGTGGCCAGTTCATATGGGACCAACTTGCCCATACCTTCACCTCAGTATATGATCAAACTGAGGATTTGTGCTTCATGTTTGTCGCTAAAAAAGTAACGATCAAAGTCTATCTTTAAATTCATAAACTATTTGTGAGTGTTTACAGATATAGCTAAAAAGAATGCATGAACATGAATTTTTCTCAGTCTCTTTAGCGTTCAACACTAAGTCGCCTTTCAGGACAGTTTGAGAGCCACCCTTCACATTGACCTGATAAACCCAGAAAGTTAAGAAAGTATGCAAACCTCTTTGACCATCTGACACCTTTTGGTTTTCTTTTTTTGGATCCTTGAAAGATGACTTGATTCGGCTAGAAGGCTTTTCGGCCCATGTTTGCTTGCGATTGACCCTGGTCCATGAGCTTCCTCTATAATGGCCCAAGTAACTTTCTAGCCCGTCCTAGATAATAAAAATAAGAAGAAATTGCGCCGAAGAGATATAAACAAATGTTTTGCTTAAGCAAATGGCCTTTTTGTCAAACCAAATTACATGCATTGTCCCCCGAAAGTTTCTCTCTTACTGTTTTATCACTTTTCTCTATCCTCATTTTCCGATCGTCTCGACTCTTCGTTCATTGCCACCACAACCATCACAAGAGACTTATAGCCGCCACCAACCAACAACCATTTGATGTCTTTTTTGTCAGTCATGGCTCTGTTCTCAGTTTAAATGTTGTTTCGCAAATGGCAGAAATGCAATTTTTCTCAAAAGAGATTAAAAATTCAATAGTGTTGGTATTTGTATTTTAATAAAAATAGTAATCCCCATTTTAGTCACAGTTAGACAAAAAGAGTTTTATACAAAATGAATTTCAACCAAACTCATTTCTACTATATTAGGTAGCATGATAATGAAGTTGAACCGGTTATAATTTTGATAATTATTTACATTTGATATCTTCGGTTACAAAATTTTTCAATTATTTGAATTTAATATCCATCGTATTTTCAGTTACAAGTTTGGTCATAAATAGATTTTAACCCACCTCTCTTTCAATGCGAATGTAAATACTTTTGTAACCTTTCATGCTTATTAGATATGATTCAGACTATATATATGGGCATGATTGTATGCCTTGAAAAAAAGAGGAGGACCGGGAGCTTTTGCTTTGGTTTAACCTGTCAAGCTCCCAAGTCATATGCACCCATTTATCATGACCTTGTGTCTCAAGATTCTTGTGCTGTATGGGGATTATATTACGTCCGCTTTCATGTTGAGTTTAAGTTATATCTCTTTATTGGAGATATATATTTTTGCAATATGTGTTTTCATTGGGGCCAAAGTAAGGTGTTGCGTGAAGCTTCTGATTCTCCGGTAGTACAAACCGAGAGAAGGTACAACAGAAAAAGAGTTAGGCTGTTGTATCCTGAAGGCGGCGCACGTTGGAACCTATTGTACCGATACATTCCGTAGGGGCGCAAACCGTCTTAAAGAGAGCGACCTAATCCGCGCCTCAACCCAGTTTAACAACTTATTTTAAGGTATTCAAGGTAAATTCTTTGGACCATCGACTGCCGCATTTGGTAAAAGCAATGTAATGAATTATGGAGCATTGAGGTAAATATATTTTTCGTACTCACAAAATTCAGAGGTAATTGTTTTTTTTGTTTGTTTGTTTGTTATTCTTTAGTCTCATAATTATTGTAAGCTTGCTAATAAAATACATGTTTTTTGGAATATTTTCCAATAATTTTAAGACGGTTCGTACATTAATAATTCTTGCTCTTCTTGTGAGTATGAAAATGACCGAGATTTGAAGTCGTGGGGCTGGATTTTTGGCGGAAAGTTACACGGCGAAAGAGACATTGAAGCATAGCATAGAAAGTCCAGCCACGGAAGAAATTTGGTATGAATTTTGTGTTGCTCACGTAACACTTACAAGTAAGTTTCTTACTTGCACTACATTGCACATATATATAATCTTCTGATGCAATGGATATTGGAAATAGATGGGGGCATCATGATTGGCAATCCTGTTAGATTGAATAGTTGACAACTATATATTGTGAAAAAAGGACTTTATCTTCTTAAACCTATTTTAACTGCTACGTTTATGTAATGAGGATAGAGTTTGATGAACTTAAGGGTTAGAGAATAGAAGCACATGGTGAAAGAGGGAGAAAATGGGCATCGTGGACTTGCCTTTCATTCTCTTGATCTAGTTGGCATAGTCTTGTTGTTGAGAATGCAAGTTTCACTTCGGTTGGACTACTTGGACGTAAAGTATGAGGTATGTACAAAGACATGGATATGTTGCATAAATTACACCATATAAGTTTTGTTGGCCACAAAATGAGCTTGTTAGCTCAACATTTGACACAATAAATAAATAAATAAATAAATAAAAAGAGAGAGGAAAAAGAAAAACTTTATACTGACATCATATGCATTTTAAACACCACTCTTTTGATTGGGAAAGTAATCTAGCACCTTTGCTAGTTTTGTACCATTCTGCTAGGAGTTGAATGCCTTATTTTACTAAATTCTCTCAAGAGACAAGCATGGTAGGTATGATCTGAACTAATCCTGATGTGCACTTGTAATTGGTATCATGTGCACTTGGTGACTTGATGAGATTGTTGTAATCATCATTGTTTGAGGAACAACATGTCACAAACTTCTAAGAAATGCATATAGTGGTATGGATGTCATTGTAAGAATGGAGGAACATGGTTTTTTGAGCCATTTTATAGCCTGGCACCTAATAAAACTAAAAAGCTTTTGGAATTGTATAAAGTTGGCATGTCTGATAAAATTTTGTGCTGCACTTTTTCAAGAGTGGTAATGTTTTGGAGTGTTAAAGCTTAGAGCTGAAATTTCTTAGACATATTTCCTCATTAGAAGTTCAGATATCCATAATCCATCAAGTCATTAGACTTGATTTTCTGGTTTGATAAAGTTTTGAGAACATTAATATGTTTCGATTATATGGTCTACATGTTTTTGGGTTAACATATGGATTTTAAAAAGATTGATTCTTCTTTAGAAACATGATGTTTCCTTTAAGATGGGCTGCTGCAAAGCTTGGCCTTAGGCAAAATTCATGAAGTTTAAGGCTTGAATTTATTTTGAGATTTTAGAAAGCAACAAAATAAGTTTTCTTTAGAGGAGGTTCACTATTTCATGTCATTTTAAGAGTAGAGGTGCCTTGGAAACGAATTTGAGATCATGCGGAGTCGAGTTTTGTGGAAAAAAAAACAAGGGGGAAAGATATGTGGAATTTTTCATGGCTACATAAAATGTTTTTGTGATTTTGAGGAAAGGGAATTTTCTGAAAGATGTTCCTAGTAGGTAAAAGCCTACCGGCCATCGATTAAAAAAGCCTACCGGCCATCGATTGAAAGGGTAGTTCCTAGTGGAAGGCTACTGGTCACATGTCATTGTGATTCCTAGGACTACCAAAACTATGACAAAGCCTATTGGCTATCATGGGTGAACATAATACACATTGAAGTTTGTGGCGAGTTTTGAAATGGACCAGATTCTAATCTAATCGATGGTCGTTGTCCTTGTGACTACAATTTTGCTTTGATATATGTCCCAAATAAATTTATATGATGATATTTCATGGGACTATAAAAGAGTTTCTTCGATAATTGTGAGATCCCTAATTTTATGGCAGTGATTATTGTGGAAAGGCACAGGTTGGTAATTTGATAATGTTTGCCTTTGCAAAGAATAAATACCACCCTGTGATCAGACCATTGTGAAGGTTTTTTGTGAATGTTCAAACTCTAGCTAGAGGCAATGGTCTGATGTACATCGAGGGGGATGAAACTTAAGCCCGAAGTTGTATAAGTCGCCTATAAGGATACAACCTCCTAGGGACTGGAGATCCCAAGAACTAGGCAAGGGACCAACGAATTATAAAGTGACTTGATTTATACATGTACTATTCTTGTCTAATGACATAATGTCCCTCCTTATGATGTAAGTACATCTTTCTCGTAACGATATAAAGGTTGAGATTTTATCTCTTAATGAGTTCTTTAGCCATTATGGTGGGATGTGTAAGTTACGAGAGTATCCTTGATAGACTCACCTATACGAGTGTGGAAGTGAGGCCTCTTCTTATGAGAATTGGGTGCTGGCTTGAGAAGTTTGGTCAAGAACACCTGGAATGTCATGCGTGTGACACAATTCTACATGCCCTCAAGTAGTCATCGTTTCAAGGCTGAGCCACTTTGACTCTAGCACGGAAATTGCTGAAACACTAAGTGAAGGTTCCAAGGCAGTGCCACTTTCATGATACATGATGTTCTAACTTTGCCCCACTATGTCATATCTTTATTTTTATTAAAATAAGTGCGAAATTATTGGTATTTGTATTTTAATAAAAATAGTAATCCTCATTTTAGTCACAGTTAGACAAAAAGAGTTTTATACAAAATGAATTTCAACCAAACTCATATCTACTATATTAGGTAGCATGATAATGAAGTTGAACCGGTTATAATTTTGATCATTATTTACATTTGATATCTTCGGTTACAAAAATTTTCAATTATTTGGATTTAATATCCATCATATTTTCAGTTACAAGTTTGGTCATAAAATAGATTTTAACACCCCTCTCTTTCAATGCGAATGTAAATACTTTTGTAACCTTTCATGCTCATTAGATATGATTCAGACTATATAAATGGGCATGATTGTATGCCTTGAAAAAAAGAGGACGGGGAGCTTTTGCTTTGGTTTAACCTGTCAAGTTCCGAAGTCATATGCACCCATTTTTCATGACCTTGTGTCTCAAGATTCTTGTGCTGTATGGGGATTATATTTTGTCCTAGAAGAAAATTTTATCTGCTTTTCGTTCCTTTTCCTCTTCTCTCATACCAAACGAATTAAAATTCTTCTATTCCTCTGCGTTTTCATTCACTCTTTTCAATAATTTCAAATTTTCATCTTACCAAACGAGCCCTTGGACTTAAGAGTGTTACTTATTCATTTGGTATTTTTATCCTCTTAATTAATGTCTACATTCAATGCATTTAACAAGGTAATACAGAAAACTATTAACATCGTTCCTTTCCTTCTTCTTGCAGACATCCTTTCTTCCTTCTGGATGAAAAGTTAGTGGGCGTTCGTTATCTTTTCATCATTCTTGTTTTCCATCATCTCTATCAAACAGACCCAGTATTGATCTTTATTGAATAGATAGATGATGCTAAAATGGTTGAGTGCAAACTTTTCTAAACTATGGGGGAGTGCAATGCAACTGCCTCAAATTAAGGGGAGCAAAAGAGAAAGAGGTACTACTCTCGCGTGAAAATTATCAAATTCTCACAATAAACGGAAAATAATGCCAAATTTGCTGGCAAGAATTGCAGGGCCTGTACGCTTACGAGATTTTTTTTTCTATATTCTGTTTTTGGTTTCCAGAATTTAGAATTCAGTTCTAAAATCGTATTGTGTACTTTTATTTTTTTCCGTATCTACTTTTTCAATTTTTTCTGTACGTTTATTATTTTCATTTTCGTTTTTACCAACTTTTTTCTGAACCAATTCATTAATGGACCCCACTATTTCCATTTCTAGGAAGACCTAGTGACATGGGTGGTCTAGTTTGGCGAGTGTTTGTTGAAACATGGTGGTAGATATGAAGGAGAAGATGTGATATTCTGATTAGGAGAATACAGTTCGAGGAAAAAGGTGAAAACACCCTTTGTGTGTTTTCAGCTTTTTTGATACTATTTGAAAATTTTATTCAAAACAGAACCGAAAAAACGTAAACATACACGGAAAAAAAGTATCTGATATTTTTCATCTATCGTTACAAAAATGGAAACTGAAAAACGTAGAAGTACAGCCATCTCCCCCGCATATTACACAGTCAAAACCTGGGCAAACAAAGATGATTAGTACATGTTCAATCCTTAAACCCCCATTTCCATTTTCTTCTCCCGAAACCCACCACAAAAACTCCCACTCAGACTAATTTTTCACCAGTTATCGACCTTCTCTCCACTCTCCTCGATTTTATCGCCCAATTACAGCACCCAAATCAACAGCCATGGCTGGCGAGCAGAGCCAGCCAGCCGTGGTATCTGTACCCGTCCCTTCCATCAAGCTCTTGTTCGTTGAGATGGGTGTTGGCTATGATCAACACGGGTATGTGCGTGCCCGTGTCTTGCGTGTTTTTGTATGAGTGAGCATTTATATTAAGCACCCATTTCCCCTTGAAATGCTATGAAAACAGGCAAGATATTACTTCAGCGGCTATGCGGGCTTGCAGGGATGCTATCTCTTCCAATTCAATTCCTGCCTTCCGCAGAGGTACTTCTTCTTTGTGTTTGTCATTGTTTATTTAATCATGCTTAATTTGAATTCATTGGCACTTGCATGCTTTAATTAGAAATCAATTGCTATGAAATTCCAACTGAATATCAAATAATTAAGAAAATTAGTTGTAGTGGCATAGGGGTTGCATGTGCAAAATTGAAAGTAGCAGTATAATATCAACCGTATTTTTAGGATGTATTCTAACATGTTTTGGGATGAACTATTGGTATTTAGAAACCAAACATGTTCTATAAGGTAATTATTTGCATTTAAATCATTTCTTTTGTGTTAATTTTAGAAAAATTCTTTTGATGCCAAGTGTCATTGTTCTAGGTAGGGAGTTATGGTGTTAAACCAACTACCAAATCTTGTCGGCTTTATATCAACTACTTACTGTGGCACATGCGATGCGCGTGCGAAAGGAAGTTAATAATCAAAAAATTGTTCAAAAATCAAGCATGACATGTAAGTGCTTATTGTCAACATTATGTTAAATGAATTTAAAGTGTGGATATCAAACCTATCCCTATAGGCAGCAATTATAGTCAAAAGTTTTTGTTTTGTGACATTTTTCATACAATTTTCCTATAATGTCAAGTGTCATTAGTCTAGGTACGTAGCTATGTAATATTAAAATGGTGTTACACCAAAAGGAGTATTCTCTTTATAAGCCCCTCGCACTCTTTAATCTTGAATGTATTTTCTAGTAGATTCAGTAACCATTTCTGAACTTTCTCCCATTCACTTATTATCTAAAGCATTTGCATATTGACCACTCACTAAACTGTATCAAGTTGATCATAAACCATTCTCTAGTTAATATCAATATTACTAAGTGGCCACTAAGTTGAAACAGAACTCTATAGTAGCAAGATATGCAAATCAAGTAGTGAGAAAGTTGGAATGTCATATGTGGATACTTAGCAGTGACATATAAAAAGTATAATGATATGACAAAATGTAGGGGCAGGGAAACCAATTAAGTTCTTTGAATAAGAAGGTTATTTGAAATATTCAACCAGTGAAATGGAATTAAATCAAGTAATCACTGCTCATTGAACAGTAAGTTGAATACAGAAATAATTTCGCACCTTACCTTTTTGCCATATCCAAGGCGATCTCCGGCAACATCTCAACTTGAAGAAAAGACTTCTAGGTCAGTAACTCTCCCCCTAGTTTGGCTGCCGATTGTAGTTTGTAACAGAGAAGGAGAAAGGGAGAAGGACAAAGATATGCTTACTGGTAGTTTACATGAGTTATTTGGGAAGGGTGGCTCTCTCAAGGTGATTGAAAGTTTGTGGAGAGTGGCTAATGTTTTTTGACTTTCTTGCCGCGGTGGTGGTCTATAATTTGGCCAAGAGGGTGGGAATTAAGAAATATGCTACCCTGTAGACACTTATCTTCACCTGGATAAGTTTCAATGTAACACCAAAAGGGGGCTTGGCTTTACATATACTATAAAACTAGCTATTCTGCCACACGCGATGCGAGTGAAAAAACGAAGTTACCTATATGATATTCACAAAGATATCAACTACGGTAGATAGGATATATTTTTTGAAAGAATTTGAAATTCCTTACTTTATAAAAAACTCTTTTGATTTCAAGTGTCATTATTAGGTAGGTAGTTATAGTGTTACCCCAAAAAGGGAAAAATATCATTATTCTAAGTAGATAGTTATATCTAATAGATAGTGCTTGCAGCACATGTGATGCATGTGCAGAATTAGAGAAAAGTGGGGGTTATCAGAAAGTGAAAATTATCTATTTTGGATGGTGGTTATTTATTCTTGCTGTTTTCTTTTGAAAGTTTTAGATTTATCCCAGAGTTGTCAAGTGGCATTATTTAGATGCTGCACTTGTCATTACCAGAATGTGATGTTACACCAAAATGGATGTTCCTTTAGGGTTGATTACGCTTGGCATTCCTGTGAATTCTGTTTTTTACACAGTTGTGCCAACTATTGAAGTTACACTAAGTTATATTTCTTTTTAGCTCACAGAGTTAACAGAATTGTGGATAGTCTGTAATAACCCTCAAAGCAAAACAAAATTTCTGAAAGTCCCATCCGTCTTTCTCCTCTTTCTTCTCTCTCTTCCTGACCATCTATCTCTCCCTTTCTCCCTTCCTCACTCAGTCACCACCACCACCACCATCCGGTTTTATTACCCACCAGAACCTCTAGTTTTCACAACCACCACTAAAATCCGATCTTGATCCGGTGGTCTTTTATAAAATCCGATCCTGCCCCGATTCGCCCCGAGCAATCTACAAACTGTATTACGAAAAAGAAAGTAAAACAAAAATTAAATTAATATCCAAATTCCAAAAATAGTTACTAAAATTACTGAAATCGCTCAAATAACTTACAAATTTCACTTGCATACAAATTAATGAAATCATTACAATTGCTGAAAAAATTTAAATTGTTGCAACTACTGTCTAGATTTTACATGCATACAGATTACTGGATATTTAACAAAGGTTTGCCTTGTGCAACACAGGAAGCACCATAGTCATTGCAATAGAGAAGCTTCCAAATCTTCTTCCCACCAAGAATGGGTCTCACGAAGAAGTCCAAATCACACTATGTAATGGCAATACATCATGGGAAAGATAAAAAAATCACATTGAATCGGATTTGGTCTCAAGATGATTAACATGTTAACACGAAAACGATCATTAATCAAAAGCTAGATCAAGTGGGCAGCATCGTTTTCCTTATAGTGGACCTTCGGAAAGTCGCATCCACAAATCGTGCGGTGTATGGTGGACGGTGAGGTGGAGGTACCGTTGGGGGATGATGGTGTAGGGGAGAGAAGAGACTCTGACCGTCGCGGCAGAGAGAAAGAAGAGCGAGAACAATCTGATAGGGTTTCTTTTTCACTACTTATATGGCCAAGATGGACGGCTGTAATCTTACATTAGCTTAGGGTTAGGATTAAATGGAAACGGGGTGGGGCAGGGCGAATACCGGGGCTGAGTAAAGTATATACGAAACCCGATCCGTACCCATTGTGGGTGAAAATTTTAAGTACCATATCTGCCCCATTGCCCCATAACCCAGTCAAAGTGAAAATAACCCACTCCTAGTGAATCAGGCGGGGCGGATATCCATTGGGTGCGCATCAAATTGCCATCCCTAATCACAAGAAATTGTACAATGCCCTCAATTTTCTTGACCTTAACGGGGGTTTCTGTAAAACTAATAGAAAAAACAGTGTAATAAGCTAAAACTTTAGGAGTGTGCTGAGTGTAATTAGCCTTTCGTTTTTTGTGTAGTATGGGTTCCCTAATTGAAACTTTGTTTCAAATGACTTTTTTTTTTTATAATTTGACTACTTTATTTTGAGTTTTAGGAGAGAATTTGGTGATTAGACTTGAAATTAGAGAGATGAGCTCACTGGTTCTGGTTGAATAGTTAAGAAAGAAGACTTTGGAAGTTAAAATTTTGAGCCAAAGAGTTTTTGGTTCTTCTTGTTGTTTGAAACAGGACATTAAAATGATTAGAAATGTAATGATCCTAAAGTCATTAAGGGACTTTTAGGTCTTATGCAATTGACGAAAATTTAGATGGTCCTAAAAAATTTATTGTATATTGAATGTTATCTAGGCTGGCTGGTTTTGGGCGTTTGGCAAGTTAATTGGTTCATCATCAGAATAAGTGTTGGCAACTTAAGCACTAGAATTCAAGACCAACACCCCCCCCCCCCCCCCCCTCTTCTCCCCCAAAACAGTTAAAGAACAATTGAGGGGTGGCCATGTCATTCAGGAGTTTAGGAGTGGTAGTTGTCCAAGTGGGAGGCTGGTAGAAACTTGTACTCAGGTGTTAGGGAGAACTATAGCTATCACTGCGGATGTTCTAAATATTCACTTACATTATTTTGTAGTTTTGAAATGTCTTACGTTACTGCATTAGATAGTGCCTTTCTAGGTGCTATATATATATATATGGGGAAAACGAATATGTTGCTAGCCTTAGGCAAGTTGCCTAAGGCTAGCGACTAAAACTACGTCGTTTTGTCGTGTTTTGCACAACTTAATAATTTTCTTTTTCTTGTCTTTTCTCTCACCCTGTAACGCTCTCCTTTTCTCCATCTCTCTCTCTCTCTCTCTTTATCAGTTTGACCACACAGCCCTATTGCCTGCCACCATCTCCGGCCAGCCTCTGCACCGGCAAACCATAGCCCCCACCATAACAATTAACCGCTGCCATATACACCCACCATTGCCAGTTCATTCTCTCCTGCGGCATCAGATTTCATCAAGTGCCATGTCAGTTGATTTAAATAAGTGGATCTAATATACAATCTGTCTTCAGCCAAGTAAGCATTTGGGATTGTCCATTAGGGCAATGAAAAGAGAACCTTTGATTTGTTTGACAGATTGGTGAAGGGGGCAAAGTCTTGGTAGTACTGGTGGATCTAAAAAAGCTAGTACTACACCTGTGAGTAGATATGAGATGGAATTGAGAATGAAATGCTCCATGAAGAGGTGTAAATAGACTGAGAATCGCACTAATGAGGAGGTGAAGATGAATGCATTAGACGGAGGAGGGGTGGTAGATAGGCAGTGACGGTGGCCTGGCAGCGACAGAGGCAGGCAATGGGGTAATTGTGTGCTGCGGTCGTGTGGAAATCTGATAATGACAGAGAGTGTTACAGGGAGAGAAGAAAAAAACAGAGAAAGGAAAACCAACGAAAATTAACCAAAACTACGTCGTTTTAGTTACTAGCCTTAGGTAACTTTTCTAAGGCTAGCAACATATTCATTATTCCCTAAGAAGCACGGATTCCGGTGCGGGTGCGGATACGATACGGGTGCGGATACGCGGATACGGCATTTTTGAAAATTTTAGGATACGGGTGCGGCTGGGATATGGCAAATATTTTATATATATTTTTTATTATGTACAATTAGTATTAAATTTCTAAGCAATTTGGATCTTAAAAAGTGCATAAAAAGACGGAGTGCAATTTAATTCAACCATTCAACAGTAGCACAATACCATCAAATAAATAAAAACCACCACCAAATAGATCATATATATAATAAAAGTGGTAATATAGCATCAAAGTTTGCAAAATTGGTTTCAACATCCCTTAATTTTTAACCATTGAACCACTGCTTTAAGCCTTTAACACATGTTAAACAATAAACACTGTATAAATTGGTTCCAACTTTCAATTGACAATCCACATCCAAGTCACAAAAGGTAGCAAAGAGAGATTTGAAGACAGAAGAGAGGAAGAGGAGACTTATCTTTGGAGAAATGCTGCCGGAGGTGACTAGACGTCTTCTTGGGTGGTCGCGGGTGGTCGCCGGAGGTCGTCGGAGGTCGCGGGTGGTCGCTGCAGGTCGCCGGAGTCGTGGGTGGTCGCTTGTGGTCGCGGCTGGTTGCGGGTGGTCGAGGGTAGTTGCGGGTGGTCGTCGGTGTCGTGGGTGGTAGTCGGTGTCGCAGGTGGTCGCAGGTGGTCGCGGGTGGTCGCCGGAGGTCGTCGGAGGTCGCGGGTGGTCGCTGCAGGTCGCCGGAGTCGCGGGTGGTCGCGGCTGGTTGCGGGTGGTCGAGGGTAGTCGCGGGTGGTCGTCGGTGTCGTGGGTGGTCGTCGGTGTCGCAGGTGGTCGTGTCGCCGGTGGTCACGGTGGTTGCGAAGAGGCGCCGCTGGTCTCTCTCTCTCTCTCAGAATCTCCCAATTTGATCTGCCCGATTAGCCCGATTAGGTTAGTTTATATATTTTACCCATGAGTTGGATCCGCACCCGATCCGTACCCAATCCGCACCCGATCCGCACCCGAAATTCAGAAAATAAAAGGAAATAAAAGGAAAAAAGGGATCCGCACCCGACACGCACCCAACCCGCACCCGTCCCGCACCCGCACCCGACGCGTACCCGACCCCGGTACTTCACCCCTTTTGAAGCACCCGTGCTTCATAGATTATTCCTATATATATATATATATATATATACACTGTCGTTCTGAATGAAGCCTTTAGCCCATAATCTTTTGATGCCCTTGGAGAAACATGGATATACTAGAGATATAGATTTCATATAAATTACGGATCAAAGCTTTTCTTGACTGACACCTGTATTGTCAAATGAGCCCTCATTTTGAGTTCAAGTAACTGAAAAGAGTAAGACCCATACTTCAGCAAGATGATATCCTTGCCCGTTCAAGAATAGATGGTACATTGTTGCTCTAGTCACCTGGCTCTAATGAATACCTTTACTCATGTGCCCACAAAAGCTTGATTAAATAACATGGACTGGTTTTCTCTTGAATTTCATAGTAAAAAGTATAATCTTTCATTACCCCAGAATTTTCTTCTCACTTTTAGTAATCTTGCGCTAGAAATGAGTGGCGGAGAAAAGGACATGTAGAGTAAATATGAAGAATGTCTTTAAATGGTGCACCCCAAGTACACGTTAACTTCACCATATGGGCTTTTTTCTTTCAAACGTGAGATGGGACATTGGATTTTCTTGAGCAAGCATTTATAGGACACAACACAGATAAGACAACTCTTTCCAATGTTATTGCATGTAGGGTGATCTATATGAGGTTCCCCATTGCATACTGTGAACATGCAAAGTTTAAGCTATATGTAGAGTGTAATGGCCAATTGGCCTTTACTGCCATCCCATTAGATATATGTAGCTTAATTACGGAAAATGGTCTTTCTTCACTAGGACATCAAGTAAGGGTTAGAGGCCAACTTTTGAGGTCTGATTTTGGAAGTTATGTTAAAGTTAGCTTATTTTCTGCCGTATAAGTCGGCTAAGCAACAGAAGGGAATCCCCTCTTCAAAACCAGTCCTTGCGAAATGGTGTAATTCAACCTTTGTCTCTGTCGAAGGCATCATGTTAAGGGAATTGCAGTTTTCAAGCCGCAAATGCGGCGAGGCTTCAGAGCAGCCTCACCTTGGCAAGATGCCATTTCACTCTTTGTGGTCAATGCTCTTCCATTCTTTCCTACTTTACTGCTAATCTCTCTCTCTCTCTCTCTCCCTCCCTCCCTCCCCCAATCTCCCTCCCTCCATCCCAAATGGTGCAACTCTATTTGGTAATAGCTTAATTATACCCCCTAGATTCTGTTATAATCCATCGATTTTTTCTAATCTTTAAGTGGGATCTAAAAATGCTGGAATTGGTCGCATTTTTGTCGCAATTGTTGTTATTTAACTTATATCTTACTTTCATAGATGAAAAGGCATGTGTTGCGCAGGCTCGTGTTACTTAACTTGTATGTTGTGCTTGTGCTCTGGGAGACCCTAGCACTTTAAGTGCACCTTGGGCCTTCAATATTCTGCACAGCATAAACTAGAAGCTCTGGGTGGTTTGCAATATTACAAAGTTAACCTGGTGCAGGGTCTATACCTGGGGTTACATTTGATGAAATGAAACTACAGATCAAGCTGGGAGTTCCTCAACCTCTTCAACATTTGCTGGATATCGAGAAAGTGAAGTCCATATTTCCTTAGTTAGTACCTCGAACTATTATTGTCTATGATTTGTAATTCTGTTCTTTTAGGAGTAAGTAATATGAACTGTCAAAGAGAAAACAAACTTCTTTTTTCATATACGGAGAAATTTTAATATTGTCTTGCCTGGTTAACACGTAGAATCCACGAGCAAAGGCTACCACAAGAATACTCTCTCCCTTCCCCTTCTCTTCTACATACAACACCCTAAAGAAAGTTTCTGGGGTCGAGCTTTTTTTTCCTTCTTTTTTTTTTTGGGGGGGGGGGGGGGGGTGGTGGTTGGGGTTGCAGGACACTAATGTTCACTACATGCACATGTTCTGCATGTGCTTTTAAAGTGACAACAAAATAAAAAACTAGACGGACTCAGTTGCAAGTTCCACTTCATACTGCTCGTTTCTTAAGAAGTACAGACCAGTGAGGATTCTTACTCTCACCTTTCTCTACTTCTTGCTGATTTTGGCACTTTAAACTACAGTGGAGAGATTGTACACATTGAAGTTGTCGATGGTGGACTCATATGCTCGAGTGGCGTGCTTGTGGAGGAGATGGGCGATAAGAATGAAGACTGTTATATAGTAAATGCAGCTGTGTATGTTGGCTATTGAGATCCTGTTTAATCTTCCTTGCTTTTCATGTGACGTCAGTTCTCCTCTTTACAAAAGTTCCACTAAATCTATCCAAGAGATTCTTTTAATTTTGATTTTGATCGGTCTAAACATGTAATGTTCGTCAGCATTCTAGCGTACTTATCTTGTTAGTGATTGTGATTCTTAGTTTCTTTTGGCGTGCTTGGCTCTTAGATGTTTTGATAACTCATTTCAGTTATAGATGCAGGACTTCTGGATCCAGTTATTCTTTCACTTTGTTATATAGTTTCTGGAACGCGGTCAGTTTTGTGGTATTTGTCGGAATATAGCTGTAACTTGTTATACAAATTTAATTTATGCCAAAAATGAAATAATTTATTTGCTATTCATGTCCAACTGTTTACTTATTTCCTGAAGTTTGCATCAATAATTCAAGTACCTTTACTGATGGCTGAACGTCTTGTTCTATCCTGATTAACACCAAATCACGTCATGTTTTGGACCTTTTTTTAGGTGTTTTATAACAGCATAGAGGTTGACACTGCAGCTGGATTTGTTTCTCTCTCTCTTTCTCTCATCCTCAGATCGGCATGGTAAGGACTTGAGTTGGAGGCCATGAAATATATCAGCTTGTGTTGAATTTTGAGTTTTATCCTCAATGTGGAGCCTCATTTGTCTGTTACCAAATCATAACTAAACGATGCGAGGATACTTCTCTCTCTTATAAATTGTTCTGTTTGGACTTTGCTCTGAGTCTGAGTTGTTAGTGTTTAGTAGTCATTTTGGAAAATAGGTGATGAAGTAGTGGTTTTCATAGCATACTTGGTTTTTTTCTTTTGTATTACAATTCACTGTGTAGCCTTAGTCATTTTAACTAGATACCTAAATTAAAGGAACTTTGGTTGTCTCTTTTTAGTATTATGGCTGCATATACGCAAACAAACTTTAGATGTTACATCAAGTTCAAAGCAAAGACAGAATGTCCTGTTAATCTGTTGTTTTGTACCAAATGTAAAGCATTGTTTTTCTCTAGATGGTACTTTTCTGCAACGCACATACCAAAGGATTAGTTCCCATATCTACATGGTGTGGATATGCTATATGGTAAAGGAACACTAAAAGAGTGTTGACAGAGCAGATAATTATGGAACACTCTACCATCAACTGTGAGGTAACAAGTCTTACATAGAATTCATGGATAAGGGTAACATAAAATGTATTCTGGGGATTTACCAGTCTCCCATAATTTCACTTGCTGTTTTTTTTTTTCAAAACTATCATTTGTCCTTGAAATCAATGACTTTACAAGTTGGTCCCCTTCTACCTTATTGATTCCACTGGACGTACTTCAGCCATGTTCTTCCACGTCCATGAATATGTAATCAAATGGCTATAAACAAAAAGGATAATGAATAGTAAATCATTTTCAAGTCCTCATCTTCACATAACAAGAGCTGCATATAGAAGCTGGTTCCAGGTATCAGGTAGTCCAGGAAGGCACCAATGGCTGCAGTCGATGCCAGAATGATCACCGCTGTAAGCTGATGGGTGAGCATCCTTTCTCAACTGCGAGAGGGTCGTGATATCTAGCAGGTAAACTGGTTTTGTCATCCTACTCAATACTTTGTTTACGACAAGAGCAGCTGGAGGTGTCCCTGCTGGGTATGTCGACCCTGTCAATGGTTGTAGCTCTCTGTAGCAATTCTTTGATGCTCCCTTCCACTCCTTGCCCCTGGTTTTTATAAAAAAGTGTAAAGTTGATTAATCTCCTGCAGTTAGTCATGTTTATGTTATCACCCTCTTGACAGGAATCTTCTAGATTGGCGGAAGGTTCTTTGACCGTTGTTAATGAATCTTGAAAGCAAGTTCATGCTAATCGACAAATGACATGAACTTGAATTACCTTTTGAGGTATTGGCATTCACTGTTGTTTTTGTTTTCTCTTGCTCAGGTAAAGGGAATTGCAACATGTTGCATATTGTTACGGGTCCATAATAACTGATTAGAAGGAAATGAAAATCAGATATCTACTTTGGTGTGAGGGAGAAGTATAAAGGGTGTTATGGGTAGTTCAAAACACTGATTTCTACAAGATTAAGAGTCGAATGTGTTTAGCTTGACTTTTAAATGCTTAAAGTCCAGTCCTGAGGTGATCTTGTCAGAGGCCGAGGATGATTAGAGCCAGAGGATGATTGCAGTACTGTTGAGGGCTATTTATGGCAGGAGGTTTCAGGTTTATGCGGGAGAGACCCGTGTGGTGGACTTCCCTCTTGTTAGGGCAATGAGATGGTCTTACTGCATTGAGTACATCATTGTCGAGCAAGAAAAGCAACAGTAGATGGTTATAGAACATCGACTAAACTGCCGTATGATTCACTGTACTCACCGATAATGAAATGGTTTTAATGCATTGAAAAGACCATTGTCGTTGAATGGTTATAGAGATAATGAGATAAGCTTGAAAATTCTACATCATTTGTAGTTATTATAGTTCGTATAGTAATCGGGATCATATTTGAGGAATAGTTTGATGCAATGATGCTTCACTTACTGGTAATGGGTAGGAGAAATCCCTTGAAAGAAGACTTTGGTTTTGGAAGGATCGACATTGAGGTCGACCCATCTGGCCCATGTGTTCAACCCCTTGTAAAATGCCATCAGACGATCCATATCTTTCGAAACGGTTGCTCCATCTTGCACATAGTCCCATCTGCAGTTGAGAACACAATCTAGTTAGATCTTGGAACTCCCAACGAACATAATCTTCCAACTTTTTATTTACTAGCTAATGGATAACAATGCTTTAAATTGAAATAATAACAAATATAATGATTTTCGCTGCATCGATGCATATATACATAATAAATCATAATTATTGAGATTACTCATGAATGTAAATTTTACGAATTAAATAAGCTACTACTTAATACGATTAGAATCATATTGATAAAAACTGTGTAGAATACTAAAAATGTATCTCATTTTGGTACATCACTATGCTAATAGATTATATCAATGTATCTAAAACTACTTTAAAAGTAAAAATGTATTTAGTTTTCACGAACATTCTAATTTTCTAATTCTTTATATCCTCTTTTAATTATTACGTAACATGTATTGTTATAAATAATATTTTACTATGTGATTTGAGTAAAAGAAATGTCAAATGGAGAAAAACTTTAGCTCATGCCTTGCTTATCGTACTTACACATATACCAATAAGAAAAAAAAAACTTTAAGTCTTATAAAATTTTTACTGGCTTCGAATTTAGATTTGTAAAATTTAATGGGGACATTTGCATGTATCTTATTTTGGTACATCACTATACTAATAGATTATATCAATGTATCTAAAACTACTCTAAAAGTATAAATATATTTAGTTTTCACGAACATTCTAATTTTTTAATTCTTTATATATTTTTTTAATTATTACATAACATGTATTGCTATAAATAATATTTTACTATGTAATTTGAGTAAGAGAAATGTCAAATGGAGAAAAACTTTAGTTCATGCCTAGCTTATCGTACTTATACATGTACCAATAAGAAAAAAAAACTTTATATCTTATAAAATTTTTACTGGCTTCGAATTTAGATTTGTAAAATTTAATGGAGACATTTGCATATAGTTTTATAATCGTTCAATTTTTTTATAAACTCAAAATTATTAATAATATTAATATTAAAACATACAAAATAAAGCATTCAAAAAGTAAAGCATGCAATAAATAGTCAATTATTGCACATCAAATTATAATTTTACTCCATTTTAAAGTAATGTTAGTACAAATTTTAATTTTGTACCAAAAAAAAGTGAGCTTACACATTCAAGAAATCAAACATATATATATATATATATATATATATATATATATATATATATATATATATCCGTTGAATGAACTTTTTATCAATATTCTATCTAAGTAAATGTAGGCATTTTCTTCTTTTCATTTTTACAGTTCACATCATTGATCAACATTTCCATTTTATGGATGATTCTGATATAGTTGATGACTATTATTAAATTGAATATAATTGAGAGTCATTTGTATTAAAACTCATAAACAAAGATAAAAGGACACAAATTATTATTTAGTAAATAGCTGCGTATACTTAAATAACTTACTATAACATGCCATGAAACTTTGTAATAGAAAATAAAGCACGTGGAGCTATTTCACTTACTTTTAAATAAACACCCTATAAAAAGAGATTATATAGCATTATGTATTAGCAATATCTGTGTGTAATTGTTTTCTTCAAGGTCATGCTTGATGATTTTTTGACCATTCGATTTGATGTATTTTTGAAGACTTTCTAAGACAATCAATTTAAACATATGCGTACAAAGTAGTACTAATGATTATCTTCATTATAAAATTTTAAAAGTGTTTTACAAAAATTTAGCATATGATTGAGGTTAAACAGTTATAAAGTGAAGATTATTCTTACCCATGTAACACTTCCAATATTGAGGTCAAACAATTAAAAATGAAGAAATCTTTTTTCTTATGAAGTATTAATATTAAAATTTCACATATGATTTTCATAATTTACCTTGGTGATATTTTGTGGTGTTGTTTTAAATTATTTTTTTTGAGATGTTGAAAGTGAAATTTAAGGCCTAATATGTACATTTTATAGTTATTAGTTAACTAAATTTATCATAAAAGTGTCATAGTAGTTGATACAAAGTTTGCAAAAGATTGAGATAGATAATCATATAATGATGATTATGCTTATTGTCAAATAGACTGTAAATAGTTAATTGAGTTTATATTAGATAATATACTTAAATGATTATAATTTTAGGCTTATGAGCAATATTGGTTTAGGTTTTTATTTCACATACTATTGGAAACATTTTTTGAATTTAAAATTTATTTAAGCTTTAGTAATCAAATCAAATCCTAATAACTTAATTAGTTGATGAGATTAACCTTTAGAATGTGAGGTTACTTAGTTAAAAATTAATTTGTAGAATAGCTTGTTATTTTTATATCTTAAAGTACTTTTAAAATTTTAGTCATATTAGGTTTTTTTATTAATTTGTTGCGTCTATTAGAGAATGTGACTTATAAAAGAGTTTGAGGTTATATAATTAAAACTAATTTTTTAACTATCCTCTTATCTTGATATATCAAAAATAATTTTAAGATTTATATGTTCCGTAAAGAGAAAAAATAATTAATGTTTCTTATGTATACATTTATCAGATTTGATTTTGTTATATTCAAGTACTTTTAAGGTGTTATTAGTCAAAATTCAAGGCCTAATATATATATATATATATATATATATATATATATATATATATATATATATATTGATTAGATAGAGATTTAAAAAGCGTAAAATTAAAATTTCTGTTTTGTAGTTAAGGTTTACAAACTTCGGCCAAATAGACCCACAAAATATTTAGTAAAAAACATTGTAAAAACTTAAGAAGTAGGATTGTAAAAACTTTAATTTAGAGAGAACTGGTACATTTTGTTGCAGTTGCAATACCTAATTTTTAAGTTGATGTCTGATGTGTTGTAAAAAAGACATAGTCTTGTATAAAAAGTTATACTCGTAAATTAAGTTAACATAATTACGAATTAATTGATTATGCCTACATTTGTATGATAGATTAGAATGGTAACTTTGTAAAATTACAAAAAGAATTAGTAAATAAGGTATGATTTCGCACTTTATATTTTTGAGATTTTATATTATTATTTCAAAGTACTTTTGAGCTTTTAATAAGTAAAATTAAGGTTTAATATATAAGTATATTGATTAAGCAGAGTTTTAGAATGTGTAAAATTAATTTCTTACTTTTATAAAGTTTACAAATATAGGGTAAAGTAGACCTACGAATTTTTTAAAAATAAATTATAAGAAAGAGTTAAATAGAGTAGAAAAGGAAAAGAATACTAAAACAAATAGAATTCTTGATTATATATATCAAATTCAAAAGAATTGGATTCTAAATAAAGAGACCAATTAAGTTAGGAAATTACTACATGCAAAGTTAAAACTTATGTGTCAAAAGGAGAAAGTTCTTAAAAAATCATACGTGGCGTAAATATAGAGCTCTAAAAATCCTATGTTAAATTGATTATGCCTACATTTTTATGATAGATTAGAATGGAACTTTGTAAAATTACAAAAAGAATTGGTAAATAGAATATGATTTTCGCACTTTATATTTTTGAGATTTTATATTGTTATTTCAAAGTACTTTTGAACTTTTAATAAGCAAAATTAAGGCCTAATATATAAGTATATTAATTAAGTAGAATTTTAGAAGGTGTAAAAATAGTTTCTTACTTTTATAAAGTTTACAAATATAGGATAAAGTAAACCTACGAATTTTTTAATAATAAATTATAAGAAAGAGTTAAATAGAGTAGAAAAGGAAAAGAATACTAAAATAAATAGGATTCTTGATTATATATATCAAATTCAAAAGAGTTGAACTCTAAATAAAGAGACCAATTAAGTTAGGGGATTATTACATGCAAAGTTGAAGTTTATGTGTCAAAAGGAGAATGTTCTTAAAAAGTCCTACGTGACCTAAATATAGAACTCTAAAAATCTTACGTATCGCGATTCTAAGCGAAGGTTTCAGCTTTTTATATATATATAGATTAGTTTCGTTTGACAAGTACATGATGTACACACAAAATATAAAGGGATGGTTTGGCGGGAGGCAAGGTCCTGAATTTACAGAGTTGATTGGATTACAGGTCATTTGAGTTATGCTTCTTATTCGATGGAGCCGATGTGTGTGTGTGTTCGTGGTGACGAAAAAGAAGGTAGATGAAGCGTACGGTTGAGATTTTCCTTTGTGTGTCCACCAATGCCATGAGTTGAATATAAGCATGTCCATCCCTTTCCAGGCATTGCCACCTTCAATGGAGTTCAGCTTCAGTACTCGTCCAATGTCTTCTCGAACTATATCAACCAGATAGGTTGTGTGGTACAAGTACAAGGTTACTTCATAATCCTGCACAACCAAAGTCCAAAAATTCTTTTAACCCAATTTGTTTACTACACCAGGGTGGAGAGAGAAACCGATATCTTGATAGCTACATTTTTGGCAAAGCTTTCGGTCGAGATACCTTGCGCCAATGAACGTGTTAATAGTGCACTCTTTAGCGATAGGTAAAATGTGTATCACGGTACTTTTCTTATAGAAATCCAAACCTAAACCTAAAAATGGATCTAGGCATTTCCCTGGAGAAGATTTTCTAGATCTTATCAAGGCTGGTACGAAGATAGCTACAACCTCTTGTATGGCGACAGTTAACTGTCATAAATATCTTTAGTGACTTTTATTTAGTGACGCTAAAAAAATGTCGCTAAGAGTTGTCGTAAAAAATGTTTTAAAAAATATCGCTAATTGTTTTTAGTGACCATTAATTATTATTCTACGAAATATCAAGCAGTTGTAGTTACTTCTAACAACTAGAATAGCAGCAAAAAAATTCTTATGAAATGATGGAATTATTAGAGACCGTTTAAGTATTTGTTAGCAAATAATTAGCAACAAAGTGAAAAAGCAAAGGGAGAGATATAGATTGGTCTTAATCAAGAAATATGCAGCTGCCACCATCAAGATGGTGTGGCACACACAAGTATTAATGCCCTCCACGAGAAGTTGTTATTAAATACTCCTTAAAACAGCATGTGCCAAGCTATAAATGACCCGGACCACCCAACACTTCCAGATACTCAATGTTGAGGGAGATGAGAACCATAATTGGTTTGGCTCCACTTCCCTAATATATATTTTTTTCAATTATCTTTTAGGCGTTGTATTTAGACACCGTATCTTTGATGCCAATTTATTATACCATACGTTCCTTAGAAAGAGACGTTCTTTTCTTGCTTCTACGCGTTTAAAAATTGATGATAAACTTGCACAACATTCATTATTATGTAGCAAGTGAACACGTACGAGTCATAAATTAATTCGAAGTTTATTGCGTGACGGAATGAGGATCTAAAAATATAATTTAGCTTCTACAAAATAGTTTGATGGGACTGTTTATTGGGAAAATCAAACTAATGTGTGTCCCGCCATTTTTAGTTTCCTTAAGAAAATAAATGAGAAATCAAATCATACATGGACATATCAACCACTTATTTCCTTATCTTTCCTTTCATACGTTTTCATCAATTTATTTCATTTCCATTTACTTTCAAATATAGCACGTAGAACTATAAAGAACTTGGTCTTGTACTTTGTTGGAATAGGAGCAAAGCTTTGAGAAGTAGTCTCCACAGGTTTATGAGAACTAGATCTTTACCGACTCCTTGAAGTGCTCCCAGAAGCTATCCAAATCTATTGCCTCGAATCGATCATGTCTTGTTAAGTTACCATCTACTCTATAAGTTTAAGCTGTTAGAGAATGAGGCCAACAATGTTATCATGCTTTAATACTCCTCCTCACATGCAAGCCCCTGATTGCATGTGGAGAGACAAATGAAGACAAAATAAGTAGAAAGGAACCAGATATGCAAGCGGGAAGAAATGAACCCAAGACCTTGCCAAATCAGATCTGATACCATGTTAAGTTACCATCTGCTCTAAAAGTTTAAGCTGTTAAAGAATGAGCCCAACAATGTTATCATGCTTTAATATGTCTCTATTCCGACTTGGTGAAAATTCGGGATATAATGGTTAGAGGGCAAGTTCGCTGCTTACGAGCCCGAGAGGCCCCTCTAGATTTTTCTTTTTTCTATACATAGAAATGTACAAATAACTAATCGCGAGATTAAGCAACCCAAGTAATATCTGCCAACTAGCAGAACGGTCCTTGTCCCATTCGGCTTGATTGAGATCAACAAAAGCCCATTCCGATTAGTTTCTAAGTTAGCAAGTTTGTTGGCGCATTGGTTCCATTCTCAAGGACATACGACATGCTAGGATCGATCAGTTGCATGTAAAAGAAATCTCTATGCTTGATGAGGCATGGAGAAACTGGAAATGTGACTCTCTCCGTCTCAATCCAATTGTTTTATTTTGACTAGGCACGCATATGAATGATATAAGTCATATATTTTACATTTTCTATTCTATCCCTAAAGGAGACAGCGAGCAGGAGAAGAAAGTAGGTTAGAAATGAGAAAATGAGTTGATGAATAGTTAAATGTGAAGAGATACATAGAATTAAAAAAATATAAAAAATGATAGATATGAAAAAATACATACAACATCTTTCCTAATCTGAAAAGTGAACAATTCTTTTGAGATAACCTAAAAAAAAAAATGATATGGGACACTACCCTACCAAACATCCCTAAAAGGCAAATAGTGGGCAGGGGCTAAATGAGGCAAAGTGAAATGGCCAAGCATTTCTCTTCAACTTTGAGAACCCACATCATGGACAGAGGAAGATGGGAATAGCTGTCAAAGATAAAGACCGGAGAACTTAAGGAGCAATCATCATCTCTTGGGTAGCTTCCACAGATGTTAGTTATGTTCTTATTGGTTTGAGGACAGGAAGATGAACCTCTCATTGCTTTCTGGTTGCTTTGTTGTCAGCACTCACCCAGTACAACAGCAGTTTTGAATGTACACTTTCTGCTTTTGGATGTGTTTTTGTTTTTGCTTTTCAAATGTCTTTTCTACTGTTACCAATTAGCACATACTTTTTGAATATTGAGAAACTTTCACAAAAGCCATCATTTTGCCGTGAAATCCCATAAAAGTAACATTAGAGTACTATTTCAAACTTTTATAAGAGAATATAACATCTAAATTTGTCGGTCCGCTAGCATTTGTTGTTCTAAAGGTTCTGATCATTTAAAATTGCTAAATCATTGTGGACCGATAAGACGTGAGGAAGAACTAAGGAAGACAAAAATTCTTTTATAATATATTAATTCTAGACACGGAACATTGATAGAAAACCACCAACCAAACAATACTTTTTTGATTAAAGTGTGGGTAGTAGACTATTTAAGTTTCTTTAATCTGATGTCTTTGGGAATATCATTCCCTTTTTCTACAAACTTCATGTTTTTACTAGAGCTGAAATCTGAGAGGGAAATCTTGGTTGGAGGCAGCAAAAGAAGGTTTGCTTTAAAAGGAAGAAGAGAAAACAGTCTACATGCAGGACTCACAGTCATCCTGACAGTGACAGTACAACAAACAAAAATAATACCAACCACAATAAAGTAAAGTAAAACATTAACAAAAATAACGTAAAAAAAAATAACAAAATCCTATCAAGCATATGAGAGAATTACGAAACTGACCTCAAACCTTACGGAGGAGACTGTCTGTTGCCTCACATAGGTGGTTTTGGCTTTTGGCGCCGACGCATGAATCATACAAGACAACGATTGCCACTGGTTTAGGCTCAGTGAGTCGCCCACGAACATTATCTTCTTCCCCATCCATCTCCTCAGAAACTCCATTCCGTCGAACCTGCATCAACAAATTCACTCAGTACGTATTCAACAAACAAAAAATTCATGTATTCAGGTTTGTTATTGCATACGAGGCCGAGCCTTGGCCTGACAGGACGTAACAAACCAGATTCAAAATGGCGAAACCTTTGCGTACTGGTCTACTATATTGATGTGAATAGGTACAGCAGTACCACAGGCATGAACTATTGTAAAATAGAAATACGTCAATGTTGGGTAGTTCTTGCACAGAGTTGTTTCTACGTTTATGGGCATGGGCCTATAATTGAAGGAAGAGAGACATACCTGGGTAAATCACAAGAATCAGGTTTCCAGGAGTACTTGACGTACTGAGTATCTGGGCGGCCATATTTCTGGCAGTCGAACTCTGGGTCTACGAATGGACAGCTTGAAGCTTGATAGAAAGGATATGAAGAGTCAACAACCCATTTACCTTGAAACAAATTACAACCACTTGCTAGCTCTCTGCCTCCCAGATTGGTCACATTGTACAGCAGCTCTGCTCTGGCCAGGGACGCGAGTAGAGCTTGGAGAAACATTGTTAACAGGGCTCCGTACCCAAAACCCATCTCGGATTTTGGCACAGAAAGTTGATAATGGCAAGTGTTGGAAGAAAAGCTGTCTGAGGACTCGTTATATACACGGATTTATGCGTGCAAATTGCACTAGAGAGAGAGACAGAGAGAGAGGTGCATGTTTATTTTAGAATCTTGTTGGGGGTTCACATGGTTAGCGAGACCAAAAGAGTTGATCATAGTTCTTGACCTTAGTTGGAAATTTGGATTCATGCGATTAGAAAATTCGTTGTGTAATGTGACTGTTTGAGTGGCTGGTTTCCATTTCTTTATTTCTTGGGAACCACAAGGTATAGCATCACATGGAATTATACTACCAGCAATTTCCATTGGCAGTAGATTGCATCTATTTCGCCAAACCACTCGGGCGATACTTTCGCAGGCAAAGAGAATTGCAAACGCAGTATATTATTTCACCGTTTCACAATGCAGTTAGACCCGTAGGACTAGATTCTGATTTGAATGAGGATTATGAATTTCTTTTTCTTTAAAGTTATACGTGCTTCGGGGACGGACCCACCCAGAGAGTCTAATCGAGAAGATACCAAAAAGTGATAAAAAAAAAAATTGACGGCTAGCATAAAAATCTTTGGAATGTTCAAGTTTACGAAAAAAAAAATTATGATTTATTTAATTGTATAATTTTACCATTCATTATGATTTATTTAACTCGATAAGGTTAGTCAATAATAAATTATTAATCTTGCATGAAAGAAGCTGAACTCTTACATATAAATACACACTACTAATGTGATACTTAATTATACAAGGACAATAGTGCATGCATAAGTTAACGTACTATAAGAATTTAACTCAAAAAAAAAATTTAACATTGATCTACCCGTGTTTCTTTATAATCTGTAAATTTGAAATTTAAAAAAATTAAGATGGAGCAAGAAAAAGAGTAAGATAAATGTTATGGCGGCCAGTGACACAAGAAGTTATAAAGTACAACAAAAAGAAACATTGATACTTTAATGTTACAATATAGTGATACTTTTGTAAATATTTTAAATATATATATATCTCATTATTTAACAAACTAAAAAAAAACCCAAAATTTGGAGGTTGGCCGTGCCATTAGGGCCGTCTCTGTATGTGCCTATCTTTCTTTAGTATTGGTTTTGATGTACTCTCTGAGTCTTTCTCAAGTTTGTTCGTATAATTTATTTTGCTAATGAAGTTCTTAAAGTTTACAAAACTAAAAAAGTAGTAGATCTTTTAAGTAATGTACAATCATAACTACAGGTGGTAGTTACACAAGAACACGTACGTTATTGGCCCAAAAACGATTGACGTTCACGGAACGAAATTTCTTGTGCTGCGACACAATTTTACTTTTATGGAGAGCAGGACATTGGAGTAACAAATTTTATCGTTCTGTTGCCTATGAGGAGTATATGCAAAATTGGAGTTTTGACTTTCGCTTTTCTTTTTAGTTTTATTGCGAGACTTGTATAAATAATAAGAGTCTAAAGTAAACATATAAATATAGTATACAAAAAATTATTACATCCAAATCGATGACACGATACTTAACATAGCCTTAAAATCATCGATCCCTCCTCTACTCTGGTGTTGCCACCGGCTGAGCAATTGTTGTATCAAGGGCTCTAGTCGGCGTACACAGGTTTTTATATTTTCTTACCAACCTACACCCGTAAAGGCTCGTACTAGCAACGTAAATCAAAGGCGCATTGCAGCCGAGTTAAGCTTTTTCTCTTTACCCACACTTACGGCTGAACACAAGAAGTATGAATCGTCGTAGATAAAAGCATGCATGAAAAGAAGAGAGTAAGCCCAATACAAGCTTTGAGAAATGTGATAGTAAGAGCTGTCTGAATGCTTTATGCCATTTTGGCGTTTTAAATGGAAGCATGTAGACATAGGATTTAGTAGAGAGAGAAAAAAAAGTGTTGTAATTTCCTTGATTACTCTTTCCAAAATCGATTTAAAAGAAACTGAGAAATAGGTTATAATATCCACCATCATAGTAATCGCGGTGATAATTGCCCTGAAAAATGCTTGCTGCAAGTGCAAAGTAGGGGTATAATTTTTGTTCAGTTATTATGTTTTTTTTTTCTTTTTGAATATTAGGAACCCAAAGGGCAAAGTCCATCTAAATAAGCTTATTATGAGGCTATTTTAGAAAATACGATTCTCAAATAAAGGAATAGGCCTCCTTTGTGCTAACAGAGGCTAGTTAGCAAAATTTCATGCTTTAGTGGACAACAAGTGACAACGATACTTTTATTTTGTTCAGCTACGTTAAAATTTGATAGGGAGAGTTTTACCGTCCATATAGTTGTGCTCGACTGAAATTCGGATTAGTCGGCTCTCAAAATAGTGTTCGGATATCGGCGGATCTAACAAAAAAGAAAGATACTTCTATTTTGCAAAAATCCCTTTAGGATTGTTGTTTTGACAGCACCTCAATTGTTAGAGTAACTTTGGCCCGTTCATAGGGGTCACCTTCAAAGGTTATGTTTTGAGTTATGTGCATTTATGAGTTCTCGAACATAGGAAGGGGGCGAGTTTTTGCTAACATAGGCTAGCGTGGAAAATTTTTGCACGGAGTGGCGCATGCTTTATTTGACAATGAGTGACAATGGTGCATTTTTGCAGTAAAATATCTCTAGTATTATTGCTTTGACAACATTTTTTTTTTAATTTTAAACAGGAGAATTTTCATATATGAAACATGATAGTTTTTCATGGTTACAAGAGTAGTTAAGACTACTTTCCATTAGAGAACAGTGAGGAGGAAAAAAATTAAAACGATTTACAAGATTTACAACCCAATTGAACTAAAGTTTTGAGAGACGGGAAGGGGAGTTACAAAAGGGAAAGTACAGCAAAAGAGGCATCCGGAAATGCAAGCTAGCAGCCATGGAACAAAAGGTAGGAACGTGAGGCAACCAAAAGATTTTCTTCTGCGCTCCACTTTGCAAACTATTTGTACAAGTAGTCGAGGTCCTTCTTTGGCCTGTCATCGTGGTCAACTTCAAATATTTTGTTTTGACTTTAATGCATTTTCAATCGTGACTTCAGGCAAGGAGCTTCGCCGCAGCTACCATGATCATAGGCTAAGCAACAAATTCATTTGGAAAAACTGTGGTTGCTATCTAGGTCGAAGAAATCTTTCTCCTACCTTCCATATAATGACAATATTAATGATTTTTTTAGCGACGCTAAGAAAATACTGTTAAGAAACGTCGCTGAAAATGTAAGCTGAAAAGTCACTAGAAATATTTAGAAAAACTATTGATTGTTACTATATGTAATATTTTGAACTTCAGGAGTCAGTTAAAATAATCATTGGTGCTCTGAAAAATAGACGGGCGTTAATTTTGGGCAATGCCCAGGTATTACTAGCGTATTGAAGCTTAAAAGAAATTTGGGGCAAAAAGGTAATTAATTAAAGTTTGGGGATTATTTTACAAATATAAAAATTTTGGGAGTCAATTCATAAATTCTTGAAAGTATTCCTAGGTGTCAAATTTTAAGGAAGAGAAGCATAACCTGATGACACCTCTTGCTATTTTTGGCTGGTGACTAAGCTGATGCTTTTTTTTTTTAATTCAATTGGTTTTATCCTAAATGGAATAAAAACAAAAACAAAAGAAGAAGGAAAGATAACCTTTCCATTTCGGGAAAGGAACAAAAGAAACAGGAAGAAGAACAAGAACAAACAGAAAAGAAAGAAGTAAGAAGAAACAGGGTGAAAACAGGGAGAAGAGAAGCAAAACAGGGCTTGGGGGAAGGGAAATGAAACCGAAGGAAAACGAAAGGGAATTAGGGTAACTTCTTCGCCCTTTAATGCATTAATTCGGTGTGTTTATGGTTGTGTGCAGTGGGCTCAAGGTGTGTGAAACAGTGTGTGTGTGTGTGTGTGTTTATGACGGAGTGAAGATTGTGTATCAATAGGTAAGCACGGGGGTGTAGTGGGTGTAGGTCTGCGAATTTAGTGCATGTTGGTGTCGGAAATTAATAAGTGTGCATGTAGGTATGGTTTGAAGGTTTGAATTGTGTTAATGTGAATACAAGTAAACCAAGGTGAGTTTCAGTGGGTTTTCGAGGGGTTGAAGGTGTGTGAGATTATGGGTATTGAGTGTATATAGGTGTGTTAGTGTGTGATTTGTGGGAATATGAAAGTGTTGCAAGTGTTTGTGTGTGTTTTAATGGTGGGTTTCAGTGAATTTCGAAGACCATCAGTGAGTTGTGTGTGTGTTTGAACAAGGAAGATGAAGTGTGTGTGTGTGTGCAAAAGGTGTAATACTATGTGTTATAATCTAAATAGTGTGTGTAATTGTCGCTAAAGACCAAAATTAATTAGGTAATTTTTCAACGAATTTTCATAAATAGCTATAGCCAAAATTAGACAAAAAATTTAAAACAGTAACCCCTAATAATTTTATGAGATCTAAGCTTTGGAAAAGTTTGGGAATTTTTGGAGTTCGCAAAGGGCGCTAAATGAGGGTATCGAGTAACTACGATTATCGATTTATTTAGCATAGCAAACCAATTTATTTTAACCTGAAAATTTTATGGAAGCCCTATTTTACAGATATGATTCATTATATAACTTTTGGGTCATTCCAAGGCCGATAGGTATATTTCGCGAAACTGACTTTTTAGCGCTCGGTCTGGACACCGGTTCGGGATTTTTGGTCAAAAATTCTTTAAAATAATTTTTAGACCAGAAATGATATCATGATAGCATTTTAAGATATTTTTGAGACTTTTTCGGTGCCGAAAACCCCAGGGGCATTTTGGTAATTTGCCACCCCAAAGGGGTATTTTGGTAATTTCACCTAAGAAAGATATTTTCACATAAATTTACATATGGGAAGTTTATTTCAGTGATTCTACTTATGGGAAGACCATTTTGGTAATTTAAGTCCGAGAGGGGTATTTTGGTAATTTTACACCCTAGGGGCGTTCAGTAATTTTACGTGCCTGGTGAGGGGAGGTTCATTTTGGGAGCATGTGTGATTTAGTATTAAGTTATACTTTTGTTCTGTAGGCTGTATTCTAATGGTTCGATTATTCTGTTTAGGTTAAAGCTAAAGACTTCGGGTTTGGATAATTTAGCTGCGGATCCAGGTAAGAGATTCTATCTGAATCTTGGGTAAGGACTTTTGTCCGAACCCTTATTTGATTACTTGTACTCGTAAGTACTCCTTTGATATATTTACGACTAATGCCAAACTCTGAGTTATGTATTGATATCAGCATGTTCTTGCCCAGAAAATCCTAATGTTGAACCTGAATTGGTTATTTGAAAATCTTGTGATGCTCGCATATTATTGCGTGCTGAGAAAATTTGATAATTGTCGGTATCCATTCTTCCGAATTGTTGTGATTATATTCGATAACTATTCGCAATCGTTTTTGTTGTTTATCTGTGATTTTTTTTCTAAAAATTTTAATTTCTTCTGAAAATTCTGAATGCATACTTATGTCAGTATGATTATTGTTATTAGAACCCAAATTGATTTTGGAGATATGAGCTTATGTTAACTCTCATTGATATTGTTGATTTTCTGTGTTGACTTGGGTACCTGTTTAGTAGGGAGGCGGTATAAGGCTGGTTGAATCCTGTATGAAACGTCGGCTAGTACCCAAGTGGACTAGTAATTATTTTAGTACATCATGCATGTGTACACTATATTAGCTTGCCATAATGGCATTGCAATCACCCAGGATCAACATTGATTTTTGATTTTATTAGCTAGAATGATTTGTACTTGGGTTGAAAGCCCTTGACAAATATTCATCGTATTTGTTAGAAGGATTTGTACTTGAGTTAAAAATTCCTTGACAAGCCTTTATCGTATTATTGGAAGTGATTTGTGCTTAGGTTGAATCCCTTGAAAAATCTGCTGTATTTTGAAAATGATGACTTGAAAAGAATCTTTTATTGATCATTTTGGATTTTGTTCAGATTGTTAATATTTATTTTGGCATCTATTTCTGATGAACTTTGATCATTTTGGGTAATTATTGAATTTTGATCGTTCGAAGTGTTTTGAAAATCATCGTCGATTGGATTTTTTGGAGTCGTGTTATAATCTTTTTTTGTAATCTTTGTACAACCTTACTGAGCTCTCAAAAGCTCACCCTTCGTTTGGCTCCCTTCTGCAGGTGATGATAAGCTGTAGCAGGTTCGGAAATGGGTTAGAGTCTGAGTGAGATTTTGATGAGCCCATCACCACGGTATAGTAAGACCCCTGCGTGGGTCAGTACTGTTAATTCGTTCTTAGGAAATTTGAATTGCGAAGAACCAAAGCTGTAATGGTTTAAGCTAAGCAGCTTGTGATCTAGTATTTTGAAGAATTTGAGTTGATGTTGAATTAGATGATTTGGAATATGTGTTAGTAAATAGATTTGACAGGTTTGATGTGATCTGGTAGGTTAACGACCAGGGAGTTCGGGGTAGCAGAGCTCCGGATTCCCGTGGGAATTATACTATATATGGAGTTGGAGGAAAATTCCTACAATCCTGGTAGTAGCCAAAATTTATTCAAATCATTTTGACAACTGAGCTTTCTTTTATTCCATCAACTGATTTAGAGGCCATTTGAGATTGATTCTAAAAAGTAAAATTCTGGTTAAATCTTAATCAGTTCTCAAAATCAGATTTAATCTACTTTAAACATAATCACTTTGGTAAAAGTAGTTGTAAACTAGCTTAAGTTACGAAAGTGTTTGGATAAAAAATGCTTAAATCAGTTATAATATGACAAAATGATAATAGCGGACACTTAATAAATAAATTTCTTATATCCAATTAGAAAGATGATGTTAAGATAACTTTCATTTTTACATGACTATTACACAAATAAATTATCAAAAAGTTATTTTCAACCAGTTACAAAAGTTGTTTATTTTTTTACTTTTAATTAAAAATATCCACAATCTCACATTCGTGCTTATAGTACAATAATTTTCACAAATCATATCTATACTACTTATAAAAATATGATTCTTGTAATTATTCTATTCCATTTTTGTCATTTGTTAATCAATAACAATCTTACCCTTTCATAAATTTCTTTTATTATCCCACCCTTTCATAAATACTGTTATTAATTACTAATTTTATAATCATTTTTTATTTTGCCTTCCATTAGTTATTCCAATGACAACCCTACCCTTCCCTAATTAGTTCTTTTGTAATGTGTTTAATAAACATTTGGTCATAAGCTTAATCTAAACCTACATTTACACATTAAGGAACAAAATGTGTGGTTACAAAAAATATATTTATTTCTTTGTGTGTGTACTACCTATAAAAGTATGAATGTTGTAAATCATTTTTTGGACGATTTTGTCCTCCGTTAGTTACGTCATTTACATTTTTACCCTTCTTTTATTACTCCATTTTTAAAATTTTGAAGAATTAAAAGAACATTGGGTAATGAATCTATTCTATACATTGGAAAATGCAAATTGTGATGAGAAAGAAAAATAGAATAAAGATTTTTTTTTATCATTCTCTTTTTAATTTGGTTAAAATAGAATAAACATTAGATATTGAACTAGTTAATGAGAACTGTGAGTTTTTTTTTTCATTTTTAGGTTGGCAAACAATTAATCAATTGAAAAACTATAAAACAAAATAAAGAAACTAAAATACATGAAAATTAATTAAGAAATAAAAAATTGTTGAAAGCAAAAAAAAAAAAAAGGAAAAGGGTTAAAGGGTTAAATATGTATATAAAAAAATAAGGCTTACATATAGTGTCAATTTGAACTAAAAATATGTTCGGTTATTGCAGTTGAAGAATATGTGTTTTGCATTTCTTACTGATAAATAAGCTTCTAATCTTGAAAATTATAAATTTTAACCATAAATCAATTTAACACATCACAAAAATAAAGACGTAAATTCATTCTTTTAATTTATCCATTTGCTTTTATTTTCAGCAGTACCATCAAACATTTATTCAATTCAGAAGCTTACAAAGAATATTTTCAAACATTAAACTGATTACAATTATGAACATCAAATATACATTTCTTCTAAAACAAATCGCAAAAGAAATAAGAATATAATTGAATTACATTATTTTGATTTCAAAAAAGATAATAATATCACTTCAAACATTACTCTAGATTATATTCACGTGCAAGACACGTACTCTATACTAGTTAGTTAAAAGGGTATGCAATATTCTTTTGTGAGAAATTGAGGATAGTATGATAAATTAGAAAGTCAAACCTGATTATGAGAAAAGAGATTATTTCATAATCCTCACTTTCTAAGATTATGGATTTAATCAATTTTGATCTTTTTTAGGCAGATTAAATCTCTTAATCTGATTTACCAAACACCCACAAACCTGATTTAATCTAGATTAAATTAGGTTTATCCATCCCAAAATCAATTCCAAACACTCTCTTAACAGTTCTCAAAAATGAAGACCAATGATCAAAATCAAAAAATATTTACTCCTCAGTCACAAAAGTTCACCTACATAATAATAATAATAGTAATAATAACCATGAAACCCAATAACCTGACATAAACTTCATAGTCAAGCAGAAGCCCATAGATCATTTCAGACTCGCGAAACGGCAATAACCTGATCTAAATTTCATGGGTTTTACAACCCCCTTTCTAGGAAAATATGAATGAAACGGTGATAGAAGTTATACTGTACAATCATTAGATGAGATGAGAAGATTGCCAAAAAAAAAAATAGAAAAAAACACCCTTACAGTAAAATTTATTTTCAACTCAATAATTCATAAGTTCGCTGAAAGTTTAATCCCGAAAGATATATATAATATGATGTCACTCCAATTCTACGCGAAAGAGCGCCATTATGTGAAATTAAATAAGGAGAAGATCGTCCAATTATGGGAATATGTTTTTCTCATGGCCATCACCTTCTTGTTTTTTTTTTAATTCATAGAAGTCAGAAGTATATACGAGGATAAAAGACCGAATGTACATAGGAATAAAAGAACAAAACAAATAAACTAGATGACACCCCATTTAGATAAGCAAAATGAAACACAAAGAAACAGGTCAACGGAACACCACAAGGAAAATATCAAAGAAATGTGCCAATACTAAGAAGGACCCCGCCCGGATGAACATGATCAAACCATTTCTATTTAGGTCCATGACTAATTCGCACTACAAAATTCGTTAAGGCTGATGAGAGCGATAAGGCACTAGCTTTTCTTTGGGAGATGTGCATGGAGTGTGTAACCTGTGTAACCCGCTACAGTGAGAAGTCAATGAACACAAAAGGTCTATGGTAGACAAGCGCATCCTAAAGTGAGTGTTCAACTGCAGCATGAGAGCACAAGCAGGGAGGAATATAATGACATGAAAACAATGGAACTTAAGAACCCATTATTGTAGTCCAGAACACAAAACTAACTCAATATCACTGGATTCATGAGTAGTAATGAGAACATCAGTTAAAGTCCCAATCGAAACCCAATTCTGGTTAAATAGCACCATGCCCAGACCATATTTCCTATCCAACGGAGAACCAACAACAATAATAGCACAGAAGATTGGGAACGATAGAATTGCACAACCACAATAATTCGAGATAATCCCATAGCCTCCCTTAAGATAATCCCATTTTATGAACTTTAAAATTTAACAATTATCTTTATGGTGAGTCTCTCTCTATCACAAATCCCTATCTCTTTTATTTATCTCATTAGGATTTGTGGTTAATTGATTATACGTTTCTTTCCATTTCAACCAAAATATCCCTCAATTACCCACAGTTAAGTGTAGTATTTAAGCACCTAAATCATGATCAGATCCAATTTAAATCGGCAATTACATTTCCCCTTTTTGTTTCTCTTATAGCCTGTTTGTGAGTTTTGAAATGAGGGAAAAGAAAAGAAAGGAAGGGGAGAAAAGAGAAGAGAAGAGAAGAGAAAGGAAGAGAAGGGAATATAGTTTTCATTCCTCTTGTTTGTGAGCTTAAGAGAGAGAGGAAAACATCATTCATTTCCTTTGTTTGTAAGTTCAGAAGAAAAGAAAAGAAATGATACAACATTACATACATACCCTTATAACATGTGTGTTAATCCAAACAAAGACTTTAAAGTATGATTAACTAAGAACATAATGCAAACGGAGAAAAAACTGGTCATCAAGGACAAAACAGAAAGTTTATACCACAATAACGTGATAAGTTTTCACCGATTAGTGTCACAATAAAAAACACACAAACTAACTATCGAAAAAATACAAATTGGTCTTCTATATGTTTGTAATAAATGGTATGATAGATTTTTTGTAAAATACCCTAGAAGTTAAAAGTCATTAAAAATTGAGTCATTATAATCTCAAGGATAATATATGTGTTATTAAAGTATTACTTATGAGAGTTTCTTTTCTCTTTGTTTCTTCCCAATTTTGGGAGGAAAGATTTAGAGACAAAAGAGGCCAAAACTTTCCAACCTTTTCTTTTCTTTTCTCTCCTTAAAAAAACTCACAAACTAGAGAAAATGGAAGAAATGAGCCACTTTCCTTTCTTTTCCTCTCTTTTCTCTCCTAAAAAAAACTCGCAAACAGGCTATTAATCTTTCATATTTCTTAGGCAAAAATTATGGTGTTACACATTTTTTCCTTAGGTTTTCACATTCTATCTTTTCCAATTTTCATTTCATTATCAACTTAAATTTTAATCTTAGATGTTTATTTTATGTGACCGTTATATGGACTCCATCTCTTTGTGTTCCATCCTTTGTAAAAAAATTTTGTACCTTGCATTTTATTATTTTATTTGTATAATTTATTTGACCAAGGTTGCTCCGGTGTATAACGCACGGGATCAAAGTTAGTATATCCTGATTTCGAAAGAGTCGCTTAACCAACCAACTCGAGTACCGGAGTACAGCTAAATTGCACCATTGACAGGGTGGGCTGTCATCCGTGGTCCTACTCCTTTTGAAAATGCCAACCATGATATCGATTTCTTTCCCAATGATACACTTCCTTGATAATTGTTGGTGGCCTCTAGAATTATTAACATCTAAATGCCTTATCTTCACTGCAAAATGACCCCCTTTGTTTCCTGTTGGAAAAGTGCTTCAGTCAAATAACCAACTAATCAGTCAAGTGAAAAGATCTCTAGTCCTTTGTGAACTAACGAAGCATGAAACGAAAACAAGGTGATTGATTTCACAAGGCACCTTGCTTAATAACGTTGAGATATCAATCTCACGTCGAAGAAACAACAACTTAAATATTTAACATATAACATTTGTGGGTGTCTCTCTTCATTATCAATTAATTTTGCGTTGAATATGTTTACATGAGTATTAGCTTGGGTCAATTTAAGTTCACCTGATAACTCAATTAAAATTTATCATTCAGCCTACCGAAAAGAAATGTGATTACACGTGAGGAATGCGTTGAGATAAGAATCCCATGGCATCGGAAAGATACTGGTATACAATTACGTTTATAATCCCTGCGTGCGCAAGTAAGTGGGGGTAGTGTAGTGTTCATGTGTAAGGGTGGTACGGTGAGATTGTGCTTGTCATATGCAAATGCACCACACAATATTATCTCATATAAAGTAGATTAATTGGTTGGTGGATCTGCCACTTATAAACCCATTTCCTTTTTCATTCTCTTGTACTGGATTTATGCTAAAAATTGCTCATATGTTTTTACCCACAATATTGAAAAATGAAATGCAAGCTTTGGATGCATTTTTTTTTTTTTGGGTGGAAAAACTCCAATACAAGTGTTCATCCGGTATTAGAGAAATTTTAAAGGGTTCTTCTGTAATAATTACATTTTTGTCTATGGTTATCACCACACACACACACAAAGAAATGATCCTTGACGTCGCTTGTTCGAATTTTCGAGGCCACCAATATTAGTTCATTGCTAGTCTCCTAGATCGGGCATCGATGGTCTGTCTACCTGCTCTAGATGATCACTTGGCACACTAGACGTAAGCTAACTTGTGATACCACCAAACTTTTGAACGAAGAAAAATAGTTCTGGATTTGAAAAATGCGAAGCAATCATATGACAAATGAGTGACCACATTCTTAACCTTGTTAATATTCTTTATCCCCCATCACTCTTATTTTCAATCCTCCTTGTTTTTGCTGTTCTCATCGTAACAGTGGATATCAAGCGCATCCGAAAAAGAGCACACTGCAAGAGTGCCGAAAGTCATCATCGTAACCATGCTTTTCTTTAACATTTCGAGAAAGAGAGTGGATATATCTCCTCCAAAATCGAACGGATTCTATTTTATCACACATGAACAGAATTATTTGAAGTATTTTTTTTCATACTTGGAGGGAGACCATCTTTCCCAATTAGAAATGATAACAGGAGCTGAAATTGTAACTTCTCAACTTGCAAAATCGAGTACAGTACAGAGCTGCATTGGACTGTCTAATGTCTACCAAAACAAGTGGCTGGAAGTGGACCAAGTTCATGACAGCAAAAGATCTGCTAGTTCGGAGATGAGCTTTCTAGTGCCAACTTATTTCTACCCCAAAAATGGGTTTCAGGTCACATCTAGATTAGATGGTGGGCATTTTGCAAGTGGTGGGGGCTGACTGAGAATGGCTGTCAGAAAGTCTATGCAAGACAAGGTTGCTTATTGCTCAAGTGACAATAGATGTCAATGGGCCGGCCAAGCCCGGGCCCGGCCCAATGTGAGGATATCTTAGCCCGGTCCAAGTCCAAGTCCAAGCCCTAAGCCCTAACTTTAGGGCCGGGCTTGGGCCAGGCCCAGGCCTGAATAAAAATTTATTTTTTTTTTAAAAATTCTTTTTACCCATGTTTTATGTTATGAAAAAAATTAAATTTAAGATAAATTTGTTCATAAGCTCTCATTCCTTTTATCTCCATAAGCTTTTTATCAACTAATTTTTTAAAGGAAATTATTTTATTATTGTTTTTACAAAAGATATTAAACGGATTTTTATCCTTTTATATTCACAGGATAGACAGAACACGGAGGTATTGAGTTTGTTCAGTTGTAAGTCTCTGCCTCCTTTTCTTTCCAATTTAGATTCTCAAAATAATTTCTTATTACAATGAAGTCTATCTTTAGTTTTTGGACAGCTTAATGCTGTATAGCTAGCTGAGTAGATATTTTTGTGGACATGGGTATCTCCCATCTGGTGTTCCTTATTAATACATATCATTACTTACTAGAAAAGAAGGTACATCAGTTGTGCACTCATGAGTTGCACTATGATTGATTACCCACCTTTATTTTTTTTTAATTTTAGTTCGCTATTCAATTATAACAAAAAAGGGAACACCAAAGGCTAGTACAAGTATGAGTCCAAGATTGCCTACCCTTGTTTCTGTTTCTCCATTTATTTATGTTTGGAATCAGGTGTGAAAGAAAAATGTCAGTGACGTGGGTAAAATAAAAATGCATTGCATGTTTATCTTAAATTTTTTACCCATTCGAAATGATTTTCTATTCTTAGTGTACACTGATTTTAGCGTTCATCTAATTGGGAATTTCTTGTTAAAGTTCATAGTAAGATACCCAAGGGAATCGGGCCAAAAACGGGCCATTTTAGGGCAGGGCCCGGACTCGTTTCTCAAATTATTCGGCCTGACCTTGGCCCTAAGGGTTAGGGCTAGTCCGGGCCCAAAAAAGTACAGGGCCAAAAACGGGCCAGGCCAGCCTGCGGGCAGCCTGACCCTTTTGACATCTTTTTTGCCTTTTTGCCTTCTTGTGCACCTTCATTAGAGTTTTGTGTTTGGAAATTGGTCCACTCCCGATCATAAAGAAGGATTACAACGTCTCTAAGTCAAGTCAAATGAAGATATGGCTGCATTTGGATTCTTTATTCTTCACCACATGCAGTGATGGTTGAGCATGGATTGCTTAGGGCCCGTACGTTTACAAAATTCTGTTTTCATTTTTGTAATGATGATGAAAAAAATACCTTTTTTTTTACGTACTTTTATTTTTTTCTGTATTCGCTTTGAGTAAATATCCAAATAGTAGCAAAATCACGATTTGTATTCTATGTGTCAGAGAATACAAATCCAAAATCCACTGTTCATGTTCTCTGACCTGCCGCCTAGCTCTCTCTCTCTCTCATTTTTCCAATGAATAACAGAGAAGCCGGAGTAGGAGTATGAAGCAGACGCCGTTGCAGTGATTGGCATCAGAGATGGACTTCGATGGGGACTCCCTAACGACGCTGTTGCAGTGATCGGCATACCTAAACCTAAACCCATGACCACCTTAATCGTTGCACAGACACACACAACGCGTACCTCATCCCAATACACACACGCACACACTTATCAGATTTATGTGTGATTGTAGGTGTGTTTCTCTTTGAAATTTGACCAATCTGCCATTTTCTTTGAGTTCACAGTTTGATGGAAGGGGTGATTGATTGTGACGATTGTGGTGGGTAGTTGGTTCACGGTGGTGGTGGAAGGGGTGATTGGTTGTGGTGGTGGGTTGTTGGGTTAGCGCGGGGTTATGGTCGTGATGTGGTGCTGGTGGGGTTGTGGCTGTGATGATGTGGCGGCAACAGAACAATGGTTGAGCTGTGGTGCTGGCGTAGCTACGGACGTGATGTGGTGGTGGTGTGGCGGTGGCTGGACTGTCGCCTTGCTGTGATCGGCAGTGGAGAGGGACTTGTGGGGGATTTGATGGGATTACGGTGAGGGTAATGAAGGGGAAAGGAAAGGGGACACACAGAGGTGGGAACACAGAAGGGGAAGGGGAAGGGGAAGGGGAAGGGGAAGGGGAAGAGGAAAGGGAAAGGGAACTAAGGGGAAGGGGAAGAGGAAAGGGAAAGGGAACTTGGGGAAATGGAAGGGGAAGAAGGCCGGGGCCACGGAAGAAATATTGTAAAAATTACTAAAAACATACAAGAATGAATCCAAAAAAGTTGGTAAATGAGAATGAGAATGATAAACGTACAAGAAAAATTAAAAAAGTAGATATAGAAAAAACTAAAAGTACAAAATTTAATTTTAAAACTGAATACTAAAAATCTGAAAAACAAAAACAGAATACAGAAAAAAATTGAAGCATACGAACCCTTAGTTCCTGAAGTGGGTTAAGATTTTTTAAGTGAGGCATGATATTTTGTTAAATTCTTTTTTGCCATTTAAGTACTTCAAAATCCGCTATTTTATCTCTATTTGAGTCTGCGTAGGAAAGTATTTATGTCAGAACTCGTTTGATGGGATGAAAAAGTGAAATCATAGAAGATAGTGACAAGGAAGGAGAAGAGATGAAAGTACTTTCGTTTCGTTGGTAAAAAGGAGAAGGGGGGAACAAAGGAGAAGTGAGAAAATGGGCATTAAAAAAGGAGGAAAAGCCCGTGGCTTCTTCAATTGACTTTGAAACTCATTTACTAATGCGTGATAGTTTTGAAAACCGTGCCTTTAAATTACAATTTCAGACTAAGAATCTGCAGTTTCCAAATAAGTTTTCTAAAGAAAGTATGGTTTCAACCGGATTCTCTAATTTTGAAATTATTTTATTTTAATACGTGATTTGAAACCACTCTTTCACGGTCTAAATTTGTGGTTCCAAACCACATTTTTCGTAGCAACCGCATGTTAGTAATAAGTTTGAAAATACAACATATATGTAAGCGACTTATACATGACAATATTTGGGTCAAATTACTCTAAAACATCTTATATTCTAACATGTGTTTCCATACTTCAATTGTTGCTAAAAGGCACAACAACGTTAATGAACTAAAAGTATCGACAACTTGAGGTCAATTGCAGATTTAAAATTGAACCTAGACCAGGCGAGATATATGTACAAATAGGAGTAAAAAAAATAAAAATACTGTTGATTCAAGGATATCCCTTCTTGGTCAAATAAAAAACACAAAAATAGAAATACGACGGGCCAACACAAATTTAATACTATTAAAACTACTAAGCCCAGTCATTCAAAATAATGTTACTATGCCCAAAGAAGGTTTTGAAATACCCAGCCCATGCCCGGCCTGGTCCCCGGCTCGTAGGCTCGGTCGTAGATGGTTTTGGGCTTGGTAAGGCAAAGCATATAACACAACACAAGCACGGGCTAGTTTGGTTTCACATGGTTGGGCTTGACAAAACAACTATTGGGCCGGCCGTTGGGTTGATGCTAAATCGCGTCCTGCTCCTTCTTCATGGGCTTTATTTGGGTTAATTATATTTAAGCTCCTTTCTTGGGCAATATGGCGAGGCCAAAATTTTTTTTGGGTCCTTATATGACCGTCTATTAAACTCGAATAGTTCAATAATTTTGCAATAGAACTGTGAACAAAGAAAAACGAGACATTATAATTATCCAGGCCACCCTTCATTTCACGATTCAAGATTCAAGAAAAGGGTATACAACTAAATGGTATATTTCACTTTTAACAATTTAAGTCGCAAATATCCAAGCAAACCATTACGGTTTATAAAAAATTGAAGCGGTAATAAGCATAGTGAGAAGAAGCTATAGTCCCCAATTATCATAACCATGATCATAATTCATGGCTACCAAATTTTATTGTTGACATCAAATTATTGATGACAAAAAGTCCATTAAGATCTTTACTCGGATAATTTTGAAAAAGATACCAACAATTAGACCTATTAATTTGAATTCCTTCTTTACCCCTTTAGTTGCCCAATTGCAAGTTCTTACACTTCCAACTACCCACAGAGGAGCACAACCCACTTTCCTCTTACATACAGTCGATAATAAGGCTCCAAAAGCTCGAGCAGTTTCCCGAAGGATAACACAGGCAAAAAGACCTTCCCATAAGACTCGGAGAAAGAATGGCTTGTGTATCAATGGGAACAATGCTCGGTCCGACCAGTGTCACCAAGACCCGCACTCCATCTGCTTCGCTATCTCTCCTCACAAGAAGAAGAAGCTCTATGTCCGTCAATGTGGCTTCCAACGCCCCACCCCGTTCTGGGTTGCTTCACTGCTCATTGCTCCCGTCTTCCTCTTCACTTTCTCTCTCATTCCCTTCTTCCTTCTCAGGTAATTCACACTTTCACTTAAAACCCATGAATTTTAAGCCTTTGTTCTTTTTTTTTTTTTCTTTTTTCATATTCTTTGGCAGGTTTATTTGGTGCAATTTAGGTGGGGTTCTTGTAATATGTCTGCTAGTCGGAATGATGTATTGGGCTAAAATCGAATTGAATTTTCTCTGTTTTGTTAATATTGATTAGGATTCTTGGATTTAAAGATTAATTGGTGGGGTTGTTGTATGATGTATCCTTATTGTAGTGATGTATCGGACTAATTTAGCATTTGGTTTCTTTTATCTAGGGATGGGTGTTGGAAATAAATCCATGGAATCAAACTTTCTATCACAAAATAAGAAAATTACAGTATACTATACATAATAACACGTTACAAGATGAATATAAATAATCTCACCAAGCTGTAGAATAGGGGTGGCAAAATGGGTGGGTGGGTTGGGTTTGGATGAAGATTAAACGGATTGGGTATAAATGGGTGACTCACCCGTTTAGATCCATTTAGTTGTGGGTCAAATGGGTCATTCCTTAATTGGGTTGGTTCCACTCATTTGACCCAACAGTGACCCATATCTAATTTAGCTGCTTATTTATCTCGGTGTCGTATCTAAAACAAGCTTTCGCCAATTTTTGTCCTAATTATACATGTCATCATCAACGGCGAATCACCCAATCCCAGCACTGTAACCACCGACAAACGCCGGTCACCACCACAAGTTCCTCAAATCCACCTCCCACCACCACCACCACCACCACCACAAGTTCCCCAAATCCACCTGCGACGCCACCCACCGCCCCCACCTCCCTCCACAAAAGAAACCGCCGGCGTTGGCCAACCTGTCCTCTGCCTCTCCTCCCCAACCACTCCTGCGTCCTTTGCCTCTCCGTCGGCGCTGGCCAACCCGTCCTTGCCCTCAACCAGATCGGTGTCGACGATGTCACTGGCGTGGAGCTCTTTGACTCGCCGCCACATTACCGTAATCTCCACAATCAATCCCATTTCTACCGCCCACAGCCCACCACCACCCACACCTATTACTTCAACAACCGCAACGACAATCGCCTCAGTACCACAATCACCACCGAAGAGCCACTGTTACTACCATCACACCATAGCATCCACCTCTAAGGAATGCTATCATTTCCTTATTACAACATGTGACCAAGAACTCACCTCAATGAAAAAATCAAAATCTGAAGCTCTCTAAAATTCCAGTAGATCTAATTCCAGATCTGAGTCAGGGTGGCCATGCCTTCGCCCGAATCATTCGGTGAGGGTGTCGTTGTAGTGATAGCGGTCATCGCCAACAGAGGGATGGGTTGGGATAGCAGCGACAACAGAAGGCTGGATGGGCAAATCTGAGCACCATACAGCAGCGATGGGCATATCTGAACACCACCATGACGGACGACAACCATTAAGACGACAGTGACATCGTGACGAGACAGCAATGACGGGCAGATCCGAGCACCATCGTGACGGGACGACAATGATGAGCAGATCTGAGCACCACCATGACGGACGACAACGATTGAGACGGTGGAAACGGCAGCGATGTCGACGGCGATGAGAGGAGGTGACAACATAGCGGTGGCGCCGACAGCGGCTTGGCCTCGTGTCTGGCCGTGGTTATGTAAAAATTGGTTGTGTAAAAATTTTAGGTTATAAAATTTTGAAGTGTCAAGACTAATGGGTTGATGGGCACCCAATTAAAATCCATATTAACCAGTGGGTTATTGGGTTCAGTATTTACTGACCCATTTAGACCCATTTATTTAATGGGTGGGTTTGGGTGAATTTTAAGTGGGCGGATTTGGGCGGGTAAATGGGTTTGGGTTATCATTGCCACCCCTACTGTAGAATTAAGCTGAAACTTTGTCCTAAAAGGTTGATTCACGCCCCCTCGAAACTAGTGGCTCGATGCTATGGGTTTCACGGCACGCAACTCCCAGAATTAGTCTATAGTATTATCCCTGTTTGCATGCACTTGCAACAGGGACTCTAGAATGACCTTCTTGACTTTCCTCTTCCATAACTCACATAATATAAAAAATATGTGTACTAAAATTATGAAAGGTGTATGAGAGAATTTTGAGGCAAGTGTATACGTGCTTTGGTTTTGCAAAGCAATTTTTTGGTGTGTGTTTAAGTAATGGCCGAGTGGCCTTTTATAGAGGAAAGTGGAGATAAATCTTGGAGGCTATGTAAGTTTAAAGAGATAAGGGAGATGATAATTGTCAACAAAAGAAGCTGTCAAGAGATGAATTAGAAACAATGAGATGTATCTCCATTTTTTCAACAAAAGAGTCAACAAGTGTGGAAGGGGGGCTCACTTGCATGTGTTTTGGAACACATATTCATTGAATACAACAATCCCCTACATGTTTCAAAACACAGACTCAATAAAGAAAGAGGAAACAAAAGATTATGCATCGGCGAGGTATCATGTGGATTGAACCTTTTCCAGGATAAATGAGTAGGAATTCACTGAAATACAATGGTAGAGTGAGTACTCCTTTAACCAGATTTCGCGATGTGAATTGCGCTTACTCAACACCCACTTAATATCTCTAGTTAGGGTTGTTCTCGCCGGTTGACGCTAAATGGCCATGCGTCGTGCGTCGTGCTTGGATTTTCTTATGTGCTCTAGCGACATACCTAAGTCCCATAGAGACGGCTTTACCTCACACACACATAGGTGGTATCCATCAGGAAATGTGTTGCAGCTGAACACCCCATCCCAATAATTAAGGACTATGGACCCATTAAGAGCTATATGCTCATCCTTATACACTACAGCGGTTACTATCATACACCATAGAGATAGACTCTTCTTTAAGGACCTCTCGCCTTAAAGGTATTACACAAAGCGACACTGCCCATTGGACTCCATGATTTCGTTATTACCTATTGAACCTCATTCACTGAATTGCGAATCACAATAGGTTAGGTATCCGTCATTTCATCTCTGAATTTGGGTACAATACTATGCCCCTCGATGATTCCATCACTAGGTCTCTTCCTAGTGGCTTAGTCAGAGGATCGGCCAAGTTCCTTTTGGACCTCACAAAGTTCATTGATACGGTACCATTCTTAATCAGCTGTCTCACAGTAGCATGCCGCATCCGGATGTGACGACTCTTTCTATTATATATTCTGCTTTTAACTCGAGCAATGACAGCTTGGCAATCACAATGCATCACCACAGATGGACTAGGTTTACTCCATAAAGGTATATCAACCAAGAAAATCTGAGCCACTCTGCTTCGGAACACGCCTTCTCTGCGGCAATGAACTCTGATTCCATAGTGAATTTTGCGACTGTTTTCTTGGACGATTCCCAAGATATCGCTCCTCCAGCTAGTAGGAACACATATCCACTAGTGGGCTTCAACTCATTTGAATCTGAAATCTAGTTAGCATCACAATAACCTTCAAGTATAGAAGATGACCATAATATGTTAGTGCATAATCAATGGCTCCTTTCAAATGTCTCAACAACCTGGATATTGCACGATAATGTTCCTTATTAGGATTATGAGTATATCTACTCAATCTGCCAACTGCATATGCAATATCAGGACGAGTATGATTCACTAGAAACATTAGGCTACCAATTATTTATGCATAGTCATTTTGGGACACGCTGTCACCATAATTTTTCACAAGGTAAATTTTTGCATCATAAAGCGACGACAAAGACCAACAGTCATAATGCTTATACTTTTTCAGCATGTTCTCAACAAAGTGTGACTGTGATAATGTGACGGAATTATCATGCCTCAAGATCTTGACTCCCAAAATCACATTAGCTTCACCCATACTTTCATGTCAAATTTAGATGTTAAAAATCTCTTAGTAGCATGCATAATGTTAATGCTTGTTCCAAATATAAGTAAATTATTAATATACAAGCATATAATGATAACATTATCATTAACACATTTGTGGTATATGCACTTATCAGCATTATTAATAAAAAAATCCATCAGATATCATGACGATATCAAATTTCTTATGCTATTGTTTAGGAGCTTGTTTCAGTCCATACAAGGATTTGACCAATTTGCACACTTTATTTTCTTATCCAGGGATCACATATCCCTCGGGTTGCTCTATGTAAATTTCTTCTTCTAAATTACCATTTAGAAAAGCAGTCTTAACATCCATTTGATGCACAACATTTATATATTGATGCAATGACAAATAATATTCTGATAGATACAATTCTAGTAACAGGAGAGTATGTATCAAAATAGTCAACATACTGTTTTTACTTATAACCCTTAGCTATCAGTCGTGCCTTATATTTCTCAATAGAACCATCCGGTTTAACTTTTTCTAAACACCCATTTGCAGCCAATCGATCTAGTCTCATAAGGCAAATCTACAAGTTCCTAAGTATGATTAGACATAATAGAGTCTCATTCATTATTAATTGCTTATCTCCAAAAGGGTGCATCTATGGAAACTCTAGCATCATGATATGACAATAATTCATCATTGACAAGATACACGTAATAATCATTACCAAAATTGGTTTTAGTTCTTCTTCTTTGGCTTCTTCGTAATTCTAGAGTTTCATCAGTACGGTTATTAGTACTAGCATGCTCATCAATTGCTCTAGACACGATTGCTTCTTTGTAATTCATAGGAACAATATTCTCAAAGAAATAAGTATTTAGATTCAATAGTATTGGCTTCTATAACATCACTCTTAATGACAAGGAATCTATATGCAATACTATTAGAAGCATAATCAATAAACATGCAATCACAAGTTCGAGAACCCAATTTTCTCGTCTTAGGCTCAGGTAACATCACCTTTACTAAGCACCCCCACACTTTCAGGTAATCCAGGTTAGGAGCATGACCTTTCCAAATTTGATAAGGTGTTTTTACCGGTTTTTTTATGGGGTACTCTATTTTGTATGTGACAGGCTGAGAGAATAGCTTCCCCCCCACAGGTTGCGGGTAGGCCAAATCTAACAAGCATAGCATTCATCATTTCTTTTAGAGTCCTATTTTTCCTCTCAGCAATTCCATTTGATTCAGGTGAATAAGGTGGAGTTACCTTATGAATAATGCCATTTTGTAAACATAAATCATCAAAGGGATTAGAGTCATATTCACTACCTCTATTTGTTCTAAACCTTTTAATTTCTTATCCTTCTGATATTCAAATTCAGACTTATAGTTCATGAACATTTCAAGAGCTTCGCCTTTTGTTCTTAAAAGATAGAGTCTAGATAATCTAGAACAATCATCAACAAAGATCACATAGAACCTTTTACCACCTCTGATCATGATCTGTTTTAATCTTTTAAATCACTGTGAATTAAATCAAGTGGTTCACTTTCTCTTATGACAGGTTTACATGTTTTCTTTGTACTTTTGGTTTCAGCACAAACTTCACATTTGTCTTAGTTAGACTCATGAAAATTAGAGATTAAACCGATCTCTTTCATCTTCTTTATGTACTTAATGTTGCTAATTTGCTCAATGAGTATACATCTTCCACTTTTGCTTACTTGATTGACTCTGCTAATGTGTGGCATGGTAGACTTGGACATTGTTGCATTCAATGAATATGCGTTCCAAAACACGTGCAAGTGACCCCCCACACCAAAAACAAAAACCAACACTTGTTGACTCTTTTGTTGAAAAAATGGAGATACATCTCCTTGTTTCTAATTCATTTCCTGACAGCTTCTTTTGTTGACAATTATCATCTCCCTTATCTCTTTAAACTTACTTAGCTTCCAAGATTTTATCTCTACTTTCCTCTATAAAAGGCCACTCGGCCATTACTTAAACACACACCAAAAAATTGCTTTGCAAAATCAAAGCACATATACACTTGCCCCAAAATTCTCTCAATACACCTTTCATAATTTTTATACACATATTTTGATATTATGTGAGCTGTGGAAGAGGAAAGTCAAGAGGGTCGTTTCAGAGTCCCTATTGCAAGTGCGTGCAAACAGGGATAATACTATAGACTAATCCTGGAGGCTGCGTGGCCTTGAAACCCATCGCATAGAGCCACTGGTTCCGGGGGGCGCCAACCTTCTAGAATGTTGGAAATAAATCCGTTTGGAATAGAATCACACTTTCTAACACAAAACAAGTGGGTAGTTTGGACAGATGTAATCTTGACATTTTGTTGAGAGTTCTAGACTGACTTACTATTGTAATTGGTTTTGGGTCTTCTTTGATAACAGTTGCATACTTTTTCATGTATGCACTTTTGCGAGTAGAATGTTTACATTCCTTTGGCATAATACCATTAAGAGAGCTGCAAATTGTTGCTGATTATAGTTTTCTCAACAAACGAACGCCTTTCTTTTGCATACAGAGAAGACTTGCTCCACAATATAGTACCTTTATCTCTTTTGCTGATTCCTAGGACGGAACTTCGGTTGATAAGTGTCTAATTGTTCTAAATGATTAATTGGCAATAAGGTGGATATTATTTGATAATGCATATGAGGGTAAAAATGATAAGTTGTGTTTGAGTTCCAACTAGAAATTTGCTAAAAATGAAAGTTTAGAGAACTCAAATTTGGGAATGGTGATAGGATTTTTATTGGATCGTTTCTCAAAATTTTCTGAATGACTATTTATGTGAAAACCTAACATGTCTGGCAGCGAAATGTGTTAATAAGTATTGCAATACTGCAACTTGTAGACTTCATAGCATTCTTAGGTTCCAGAACACGGTGTTAAGTTTTAGTTGTTTGCTACAGGTTTGTCGTTGGGCTTGGACTTGAAATCGAACAATGGAATGAGGGAGAAACGTTGTGGTTTAGTTGTGAGGGCAAAGAAGTTTACTCTTTGTCAAACCAAGAGGAACAGGTCTCGGAAGTCTCTGGCCCGTACTCATGGCTTCCGGAAGAGAATGAGTACCACCAGTGGAAGAGCAATAATAGCACGCAGGCGTGCCAAGGGGCGATGGACACTCTGCACCAAGTCCAATCCTAGTAGTGGGAAACGTTCTTAATCCTTCGTCTTTTGAATTAACTGCTGTAGGTAATTGCACGAGTTAATCATATCTACCTGTTAATTCATGTAAACCTTATCCGATTTAAATTCATGCCCAACAGTCAGTTTTTGTTTGTTTCATCTAAGAAAATATTTTTGCCAACCTGAAATCCTTTTTCTCTGTGTTCATCATGTTTGCTTTTTTCTTTTGTTGGTGAGCTTGTTTCTTTTGTGTGTTTCTCTTTCTTTTCTTTTTTATATCAAACGAAGTGGAGAAATTTCGAAAGTCCTGACTTCTTCTACCTGAATATTTCTTTTGGCAGTTAAATCTCTTTTTGATATGTGTTTCTGCTCAACATGCTCTTTTTCCTTATTATCCTTCTGTAATCTTGAAACCCTAAGCATTGGATATGTTTTCGGTTAGTTGATGCTTCTACACTGGGTTAATATAAAACATCAGTACTGAATGTAGCTATGTTATATGTGGCTCTCTGGAGCTGTATGTAGATGTGTAATACCCTCGTCCTTATTTAATTACCATAATTGAAAACTTCACATCTAACTAGTAACAAATTCTCCAGTCATATCATTTACGGATATTCTGATTTTTGAGTTTCTGTTAATTTTCATGCTTATGCATTTGAAGGAAGTGTAATATTGTGTCTTGTGTACACGCTTCTTCTTTCATCCATTAATACTGGACGACCAGCTTGGAGGAGCACCTTTTTGCCCGGCATACTGCATTGTGTAGCATCTGGTTTTTCAATTGAGCATCAACCTTTAAAGAAATTTAGGTCCCAAGTTTTCTTCCTATTCGCTATACTTGTCCATATACCAGGATAATTTGTCTTAGATTAGTCAGTTGTTTACATTTGCCATGATTATTCAGTTGCTTGCGTTGGTCAAGCTCAAATGCCATCTTGCAACACAGAAGCCTCCTCCAAACAATAAAAAAGGAAAAAGAAAAGTTTTCCTCTTATGCATTACAACTGGTGAGTTGAAATTTTACTGAATTTCCTTAGTTAAAAGCAAAGTGAACAACCAAAGCCATGTCAATTCAAGGCAACCAAGTCTAGTAAGAAAAGAGGAGGCTCAAAGGATCGATACAGCTTCGGGTTGAAGTTCTCTAAGTGGCGAATGCAAACATTGTAAGCAAGATGCAGATAGTGCTGCACTCAAAATTGTGGTATATTAAGGGATTTCAAACTCTAAAAATATCCCTGAACATTTTTGACAAATATGTAAGGGGAATCTGACTTGAATAAAAAATTAGGACTCGGTTACCATTTTCTTCAATCGCAGCAATGGATGGAAGCTTACTAGTAAAAGTATTTTATGCACTGACCAAGATTATCAAGGAGATGCCTAGTGTTGACAACCAAGGTGCTGTCTGAGTAGCTGGATTCCATTTGTAGTGGGGTTTGTATTGATCATAATCTGTTTACAGTTTTGTCTTAAGATATGAGAATAACCTGTTGTCTGACCTTCTGGATCAGTGACATTGAGAAGCTGGAAGGTTTTTCCTATTTCATAATGTCTTGGAACTATTTTCAACTGCTTAGACCTAAATTTGGTAGAAGCTAAGCACTTAGAATTAGATTAACTGGTCAGATGAAGACCGTATCCAATTAAACTGGCCTTTTAGGGAAATGACTGTTTAGTTGGCCGTCGACTATTGGTAAACTATGACCGCATGCATTTTCAGTGTACTGGTGGGAATTTTTTGGTACCTAATGGAGACTTCTGGGATTGCATATGTTGAAATGAATTGAAGCATTTATATTCTTGTGGAGAGGGTTCGAGGTTAGCAAGCAGGGCGAGAAGAGGCGGGGCCATTGCTCCTCACTGTTTGATGTTGTCTATGAGGAGAAATAAGAAGGAGATGAAGCCAAAGACGCCAAAGTTGTGGTGGTTACTTGGGGAAAACAGTGCAGCTAATGGGAAGGGATTGCCTTCTGGATTAGCACTCGATGGCATAGGTTGCTTTTGCTACACTTTTGGTCCTGTGAGTCATTAGCTGTTAAGAACTGCTATTCTTTGAGGCATGAAAGAGGTGAAGTGAACAGGCAGTCCTACTTTCACCTTTGATTTTTGCGAAGCTCTTGATGGTGGAAGTTTGTGCCTGCATTAGTTATCAGTAGTCTAAATCCGGGCAAGTTATTTTGTTGGCTGTACATATAGGTTGAATGTGAACTCTAATGGGGTTGAACTTTCGATATTTGTTGGAACTTTGCGTAATATTAGTACTACAACCAGCTGATCTTGGTGTGAAAGTGTAGTTTTTTGATACGGTTTGGGGATGAAGGTGGACTAGCAAGAAAAAACTTGAGAAAGTGCGCAGCCATATAATTTACAGGGTGGCGGTAATAGATCTTCTTCCTACTGTTGGAGCCGTTCCTGATAGTGTCAGAAGAACAGAAGATGTCTGAGACGTGACCTTGTCATGAATGTAGATCTAGAATTGAAATAAGGATGTAATTTTAGAAATCAAGATTCATGATGAAACAGTTCAAAGATCATAAAAAGTTGGGTCGTTGAATTTGACAATATATTGAAGTAAAACTAACAATAAGGTGGTTCTAATTTGAAGCACAAACTGCTTATCTAAAGTAATGAAGACACCATTGTAAGCAATTAGTTGTAAGCAAATATATATTGGTTATAATAGCTAGAGTGGACATCTAGAGAGCAATGTGATAGGGGACATTGTTCATGCAATAGGGTATATGGCATTGATGGCTATGCCGCACATGCCTTCTTTAGCAGCAACGTCTCTTTGCAACTTTACATAGCCTTCTTCACCCCAATCGCTACCCCAAGAATTCTTGCATATCCAGTACTTGGTACCATTATCATCTGTTCCATACCCTACTGCCGTAATGGCATGAGTAAGTGTTGTCCCGCATTCGCCTATTATTATTCCAGTTGCATAAAACTGGAAAGGACTGGGATCAACAGCGACTGAAACTGGTTGATTTGCCACAGCGTTCAGAAGCGCGGTTTCATCTGCAGAAGTGACAGCTTGATAACCGCTTATCTTGGCTGCCACGGGATTGTTATTGGCGCTGCAAGTTCCTTCCACCGCCCTGTAGGGGTAAGCATCTCCGGTGGTGATGCCTTGGTTTTGGACAAACTTAAAGCCAGTATCCAGGGCACTACCATCACAGCCATTGGGTGTGCCATCACAGTCTAGTATTTCTTGCTCAGATAGGGAAACCAACTGCCCCGTTTTGATTTTGATGATGCCTTCTATAGCCGCCACAGCTGAGAAAGCCCAGCAAGATCCTGTGTACAAGTGAATGCGTACTAGACTATGTAAGAACAAGTTAAAATACAAGATTGGGGCAAGGAATTTACAAACTAGGAGGAGAAAATGTTGTCTGAAAAGGTACAGCACTGCTTTCATTTCTGGAGTTCAACATGGAGGCATGGTTAAACATGACTGGTATAAAATGGCTGATTTTTTTTACTACAGCTTTGTTGATTTTTGACGGGGGTAACCGCTCCTTCCAATCTCCAGTCCAAATTATCCGGTCCTGCAAACTCATTTTCGTCCCTAAATGGCGTTCCAGCCGACCTCTGAGACAAAGGCATGATGATGTTTCCTGTATAAGAGGCTAAGAACTCTTCGTTTGTTAGGTCTGCAAATTTATTGACTGCAAGCTTGTAAGTTCGGTTACTAGCTCTGTTGAAGCTCTCTATGAACCTGACATTGTCTTTGAATATTTTAAGTCGCATCTCTCTCTCAGCGTCGCTGTGATACTTTCGTCCATGGCGAGCCATCCACTGCTCATGTCTCAACGACATGGTTGTTTCTTGTAATGTGCGCGAGGCAGCTTGGTAAGCCGAAAACCCAAGAATTATCAGAAGAACATTGATCAACTGTTTCTCCATTGTTGAAGCCATTGTTCTCGATATCAAAAATGGTTGTGGCCAACACTTTGGAAAGTGTAGCTATTTATAGAAGTTGCATTTCTGTCCACAAGCACCTGAGTCTGAGTTGAATGATCCCATGAATGCTACCCATGCCTCGTTCAAAGTAAAACTTGCAGGTGCAATCAACATTTAAGGTCGTGGTAAAGCAGGCCATGTGACATTTTAGCACCTTGTAACATAATAGCGGGTATATTTTCCTTATAAATGCACAAGATGATGGGACAATTTCAGATTTCTCCATAAATACGAAGACTGATGGGGACAATTAGTGGAAAAATGTTGTAGAAATGTGATATAATTGATAGTGTGGTAGATAATTATTCTTCAGCTATATTCCTTCATTGATTTCGCCTGATAGTATGGTAGATGATTTATTGTGAGACCCGCACTAGCTGTTAGGGTGGATGGAGATCCCAAGTATACAAAGAGCGGTCCTAGGTTTTGTGTGATATAGGGTTAAGTTGAATCTTGAGTTGAGAAAAAATTTGGCTCATAAGAGCTTGTCAATGAACCGAATACCAAAAAAAAATAAAAAATTGTTAAATAAAAGCTCCAAGCAACTTAATTCCAAATGTTCCCCAAGATGGCTCGTTCATCCACCTTGAAACAAAAAATTGAGGACGAAAATGTTTTGTAATAGCAACTTAACCAAAAAAAAGTCATTTTGCCGGTTTGCTACTGAAACATATTCTTTGCTACCTCATATTCGTTATACCCTTATATGTAAAAACCTGACTATACTAATTATATCCTCTTTTTTTGTCCTTTGTTTTAACTACTGCAACTTTAGCCTCATCTTGAATGCTGGCTAAAATTAATCGCATGTCTCTTGGTACAATAACATCGAAAACGCTTCACTAACCGAGCTAAGCACATATGTGATTAAGCCACCACATCATTGGCCAAGATGAAGCTTCTTGATGTTAAATTTTTAGTACGTTCTTCTTTACATGAAAAATTTTGCTCTTGTCAATGTTGGTTGAAGGTTATCTTTATTTTGTCTCATCTGTCGCAACAAGGGGCACAAGGGATGTTCGAGAGAGCGAAGTGCCCCCAACCCGGCAGCTACCCAAGGGGGTGTGCCCGTGTGTAGGTGGCTCCCCAAGGAGGAGTCCATCTGGCGGCTATAGCCCCAAAGGGGTGCACCCAGTGGCCTACCCAAGGGGGGAGCTCTAGTTGCGCTAGATTTGGGTTCTTCTCGTTAAGATATATTTTAAGGCATCTTCGCAAATAAGCGGCATGTGATGCACGTGACATGCTTCGAGCTGACTGGAACAAGAGTGTTTGAACTTTGACTGTTATGTATTTGCTAACGTTCACGAAAAGTGAGTGGAACCCAGAGTGGTCGAAGGTGTCCAGCCAAGTTAGGCTAGCAACAAAACATTACTAACTGAAAAGCAAGGATGAAAGTATATGTAGGTACAATTGCCGGGCGTTACAAGAACGTAACATCAGTATTGTTCTGTTTTGTGTATAAGACTTCAGGAATAATGTGCATAGAACCATAGCTACATCACATCACTTACAGGACTCAAGACCAAGCAACACAACATATACATGAGCAACTGGAATAGATGAACATCCACCTAAGAAAGGGGTTGTTCCTAAGCAGTTGGATATGAGGCATCCATGGCAATCCCGCATATGCCTTCTTTGGCAGCAACACCTCTTTGCATCGTTATGTATCCGCTGTCCCCCCAGCTGGTTCCCCAAGAATTCTTCACCAACCAATACTTGGTACCATCGGCAGTTGTACCATAACCAACGGCCGTGACACCATGGTCTAGTTCAGTCCCACAGTCTCCAGCAAAAACCCCACTCGAGTAAAACTGGAAGGCATATCCGCTTGCATCAATGGAAACTGACACTGGCTGATTTGCCACAGCCTTCAGTAGTGCCTTCTCGCTGTTGGCAGGAACTTTCTCGTAACCAGTAATCTTGGCTGCCGGTGGTGTTTCCTCTTGGCTGTTGCAAGTTCTATCAGCTGCATCATAGGGGTATTGCTCTTCAGACGCGATGCCTTTGTTTTTTATGATAAATTCGAATCCATCTTCCATGTAGCCGCCCTCGCAGCCTTGATCTTCACCAGCTTTGTCACAGTCCACTAGTTCTTGCTCAGACAGAGAAATCAATTTCCCGGTTGTAAGTTGATTAATTCCTTCTGTAGCAGCTATTGTTGAAAATGCCCAGCAGCTTCCTGTTATTCAAAATAGAGAGCACAAGTCAAAAACCAATGGTAGATGGCACATTATTCAAAATAGAAAGCGTAAGCTTGAAACAGCGGAAGCTAGTAAATGGCCTTACCACATTGGCCTTGATCCTTGACGGGGGTGACAGCTCCTTTCTTTCTCCAGTCAATGCTAGATGGCACTGCAGTCACATTTTCATACTTGAATGACAAATCTTGAGATAATTTTGGACCCAAAGGCATCTTATATCCATTCCGAGAGGCTTGGAACTCTTCGTTTGTTTGGTCAGCAAATGCGTTAATGCTCAGCTTATAAGGCTTAGTCCCAACATTGTTGAAGGATTCTATGAACTCCACGTTGTCTTTGAATATGCTGAGACGCCTTTCCTTCTCTGCATTGTCTTTGTATACACGCCCATAATGAACCATCCACTGCTCATGTCTCTCTGACATGGTTGCTTCTTGCAGAGTGCGGGATGAGGCTTGAGAAGCCCACATCCAGACAATCATCAACGCAAATATGATTTTTCTATCAAGAGGTAAAGCCATTGTACCTTTGAGCTTAAAATTCTTTATCTGAATGAGGAGGTATGCTTCAATGCTTGAGAGAAGAGGGTATTTATAGAAGTTGGCCCTGCTTCATCAAAGTTCTACCCTCAAGCTACATTCAGTACAAGGTAAATGTCTAGATAAAACACCTCAACTTTCCTTACAGGGCAAACTGTAATGACTTGGAAAACCATGTTTAGTGCCGTAGACGCTGCCTCATATCATACAAAGAATTCAGTTTTGGAGCATATTAGTACAAAGTACAAACTAACTAGTCTTTATACTACTTCTTTATTACAAAAGCATAGGCCTGCTGGATCATAAGGCTAATCACTTGGTATCTACATTTTTCTTGAACTTTCTCGTGTCTTTAGTTAACAATTCCAGGTGCCTCTTTCATTAGTGTATACAATGAAGTCTGAACACTAACTTGACTCGAACCTATGGTGTTTGTATATGATCTCGGTGACAGTTTTTTGATGTTTTTCTTCGTCATATTTTATTCTTAATTTCGGAACATTGATGTGACTTTAAACTAGAATCCATTCCTTCGATTCCAAAGTTCTAGTGCCACAAGTCGGCGCCATTTCCCCAAAGAGGCCCAGGGCACTGCAGGGGACACTGTGCATTTTTCTAACGTGTTTATTTGATGTTTCTAAAATTTGCCGTGAAATCTCAGGACTATAGCCTATTGGCATACTGCTGCCGTCCCAGTGTGGCTCTCTTTATGTTAAGGAGTACTACAAAGAACTTCTTAGAACCATGTGGCCTAACAAGTAGAGTAAAATTTAAGATTGACATTGAAATAATTTACTGCACCCCGATAGTTATTTTGAGCTTCTGCCTTAGCCTTGTATTCAAATATGCATCACAAGTGAAATTATGTTACAATTTAACGGTCGTTCAATGATAATATATTGCAGTTTATCATTGTATCCATAACAAATGTGTTTGATCACCTCACCCTTTTAAAAGAAGCAAAGTTTGTTCTTATTACCTCAGAGATCATGGGGATTGTTGTCTGAAATAAGACATTATTGGTATAGAAAGCTCTTTTAAAGCGATGCCTTTTTCAGTAAGTTGTGAAGTTCATGACCAACTTTTTTGACAGTCACATTTTTAAAGCCGCATGAAGGCATGCGAAGCCTCTTTTTCTAATCTCTGGTGAACTTCATTCCATTCGCAGTTCTACAAGTTACTCAGTTCCATTACTGCAATAGTTACTTCCAGAGTAGCATCTATATAGTTGCCATAATGGTCTTATGGGTCCTGACTTTTCCTTCCACACGGTAGTTACTGCTGGATCCAACCGAATTTTAGCTCCCTAGTCTGATTTGGTTGATAGACATATAAAGACTTGACAAACTGGTTAGTGTCTCGATCATTTAAGATTTTAAAACCTGGCAATCGAGGTATCATGGAGAAGTACTCACTAATACAGGATGAATTACTTTACCCTAATGAGCATGGGTTTATGTCTCTGTTTGTTGGTCTTTGGTATACTGAACAGATCTGTCATCCTGTAAGAAATGAATAACACGGTACACTCTCCTCAACAGATGATGGTAAGTTTTCTTAAGACGTCACATTTAACTTACTTAAATGGTTGTCAAGCTTCTGCATTTATGTCTTCAAATAGAACAGAAAGTTTATCAGCCTCTTAGTTTCAGGAAAACTAAGCTAAGATACATCTGTTTGATAATATTAGTTCTTTTAAAACTTGGCTGCAAAAAAAAGCTAAAATTTTGTGTTTTGTGTTTACTATTAGAAGCAGAGCATTTTGTACTTCACAATTGCCAAAGTAAAAAAGACAACATTACGCTGTTCAAACAGAAATTATCTACACGGTGACATAATTGCAATACATGGGTTGCACGATTAAGCAAACAGCACACAACAATATCTTCAAACATCTGAAATTGGCTTATACCACGATGCAAATCGATAATTAAAGTGCACCAACCAACTGGTAACATCTAAGCAGTTGGATAGGATGCATCCATAGCAATACCGCAGAGGCCTTCTTTGGCAGCAACATCTCTTTGCATCATTATGTATCCGCTATCCCCCCAACTGGTTCCCCAGGAATTCTTCACCAGCCAATACTTGGTACCATCAGCAGTTGTACCATATCCAACGGCAGTGACACCATGGTCTAGTTCAGTCCCACAATCTCCGGTAAAAACCCCGCCTGAGTAAAACTGAAATGCATATCCGCTCGCATCAATGGAAACTGATATTGGCTGATTTGCCACAGCCATCAAAAGTGCATTCTCGCTGTTGGCAGGAACTTTCTCATAACCGCTGATCTTGGCCGCATGAGATGCTTCCTCTTGGCTGTTGCAAGTTCCATCAGCTGCATCATAGGGGTATGCCGCTTCAGTGGCAATGCCTTTGTTTTTTTACGATAAATTCGAATCCATCTTCCATGTACCCGCCCTCACAGCCTTGATCTTCACCAGCTTTGTCGCAGTCCACTAGTTCTTGCTCAGACAGGGAAATTAATTGTCCAAAAGAATTTGAATTACGTTAATTTAAATAAATAGCTTATTCAATTGAGTTATCTCCTCTAAGATTATTCCTTCTTTTCAACGATCTCATTGGTAAATTTTTATGTAAGAATAAGTTGTTTGCTAAATAATAACATCTTCAGGTTTAAGAATAAGTTATTTTTGTATGTGTGCGTGTGCTCACGCACAAGTGTCTAAAGCAGTATATCATATAGATGAAAGAATATGATCAAAACTTTCAGGTATAAAGTAAATCAAAACTAAGTGAATATTATGAGCAATAAGTTACAGAGGCTTTGATAGGTATAAAAGAACTAAGAATATTTTTTCTATTTAGTCTTTATATGGTCAATTTACAAAATTTCTAACAAAATTTGTTACTTTTACATTTTTTGAGGAACCGGTACAAAACAGAATATCTCAGCCGGTACAGGGCCGGTACGTAATTCTCGGCAGTTATCATATGTAAGACCGGTATATAGCGGTATTTTGACAGGTACAAAATGTAAGGGGTATTGTAATATCCCAAACTTCGGGAGCCGATTAAAAATATCATCTGGACTCTGAAAAATAAACGGTCGCTAATTTTGAGTAATACTCGGGTATTAGAAGCTTGTGGAAGCTTAAAAGAAATTTGGGACAAAAATGTAATTTTTGAAAATTTGGGGGCATTTTCGTAATTTTTGGAAACTTTGGGGGGTATTTGTGTAATTTTATAAAGTAAATTAGAAACCATTTTTCTGAGCTGGCCACCTCCTACTAGCTTAATGATTAAGCAAAAAAAAAGAGAAGATAATTGAGAAAGAATGGATAAGGTTAAAGAAGAAAAAACAAAACAAAACAAAACCAAAAAAAAAGACAAAAAGGGAAACCTTTCCCTTTCGGGAAAGGAAGAAGAACAGGAATCCAGAAACAGAGAAGAAGAGCAGAGCTACCGTGGTGTGGAAGGAAAAGCAAGCAAGAATCGAGATGATTCGAAGCCATGTTTAATAGGTAAACCCCCCAAAACTACTAGTAATCATGTTCTAGTGTGTGTTGGTGAAGTTCGTATGTGTTGTCCGTGAGTGTGGGGCATGTGCTTGAGCCATGAACATGGCTGTCGAGCCATGTTGCCGAGGGGAGTTTTCTGAAGATTTAATGCTGCGGGTGGTGGCTTGTAGCTATGAAATTGTGGAAGCTAGATCATATGATCAACATGTAATCAAATTGGGAGCTGGTAGGAGGCAAGGAAAGGAAGACTGGGCAATGGGTGTTGGTGAAGTTGCAGGAAATTCTGTGATAGGAATTTGGTGGAATTGTGCATATACACCTCGAAGTTTGGTGACGGGATGTGTTTAGGAAATTATGGAGGTGATTATGTGCATTTGTGTGTGTTGCCAAAGGTTGGAGGTGGGTGAATGTGTGTGTTCTAATGTGTAACAGTGTGTGTTCTTCGGGTTTCGAGTGGGTATGAATTATGTGTGTATAATTGTATGTAATGGGTGTATATAAGGTGTTAATGTGTGTGTTCTAATAGGTTTAAGTGATTTAAAGTAAGTTTAATGGTGGATTAGTGAGTGTGTGAGTGTATGATGTGTGTCCGGGTGCTGCGGCTGCAGGTTGAAGATGAAGATGTGCGTGTTTTGGGGTGAAATACTAGGTGTGTAATCTGAATAGTGATCGTAATCGTCACTAAAGGTGGGAAATTATTTAGGCAGTTTTTCCTTGAAATTCTATAAATAGTTGGGGCCCAAATTGGACAAAACACCAAACTGTAACCCCAATTATTTTTACGAGACCTACGCTCTGGAAAATTTTGGGAATTTTTGGAGTCCGCAAAGAGCGCTAAATTGGAGCACCGATTAAAGAACTTTATTGATTTATTTAGCATATCAAACCAAGTTATTTTAATCTGAAATTTTTATGGAAACTCTATTTTACTGATATGATTCATATTATAAAATTTCGGGCCATTCTGAGGCCGATAGATATTTTTCGCGAAACTGGACTTTTAGCGCTCGATCTGGACACCGGTTCGGGATTTTTGGACGAAAATTTTATAAAATACTTTTTAGGCCAGAAATAACATCGGGATGCTTAAAATAGCGGTTTAAGATATTTTTGAGATTTTTCTGGTGGCGAAAACCCCCAGGGGTGTTTTGGTAATTTACCACCCCGAAGGGGTATTTTGGTAATTTCACCTATAAGAGGTATTTTGAAGTAAATTTACATACAGTAAGATTATTTTAGTGACTTTGCTTATGGAAAAGTCATTTTGAGAATTAAAGTGTAATGGGGGGTGTTTTGGTAATTTGCCACCCCGAAGGAGTATTTTGGTAATTTGACCTAAGAAAGGTATTTTGGCATAAATTTACATATGGAAGGTTTATTTCAATGATTCTACTTACGGGAAGGCCGTTTGGATAATTTAAGTCCTAGAGGGGCATTTCGGTAATTTTACACCCTAGGGGTGTTTCGGTAATTTTACATACCCTGTGAGGGGAGGTTCATTTTGGGAGTATGTGTGAGTTCGTATTAAGTTATAATCTTGTTCTGTAGGCTGTTTCTAATGGTTCGATTATTTTGTTTAGGTTAAAGCTAAAGACTTCCGGTTAGGATAATTTAGCTGCGGATTCAGGTAAGGGATTCTATCTGAACCTTGGGTAAGGACTTTTGTCTGAACCCTTATTCGATTACTTGTACTCGTAAGTACTCCTTTGATATATTTACGGCTAATGCCGAACTCTGAGTTATGTATTGGTATCAGCATGTTCTTGCCCAGAAAACCCTAATGTTGAACCTGAATCGGTTATTTGGAAATCTTTTGATGCTCGTCTGTTATTGCGGGCTGAGCAAATTTGATAATTATCTGTATCCACTCTCCCGAATTGTTGTGATTATATTCGATAATTATTCGTAGTCGTTTTGTTGTTTATCTGTGATTTTCTTCTGAAATTCTGATTTTTTCTGAATTGTTATGTCTGAATCTGATATCTGTTCGTAATCATATTTGTTGTTTATCTGTGATTTTTCTTCTGAAGTTCTGATTTCTTCTGACAATTTGATTTCTTCTGAAAATCCCGAATGCTGACTTATGTCAGTATGATTATTGTTATGAGAAACCGAATTGATTTCGGGGATATGAGCTTGTGCTAATGCTCATTGATATTGTTAATTTCTGTATTGGCCTAGGTACCTATTTAGTGGGGAGGCGGTATACGGCTGGTTGAATCCTGCATGAAATGCAGGCTAGTACCCAAGTGGACTAGTAATTATTTAGTACATCATGCATGAGTACGCTATATGAGCTTTCCGTAATGGCATTGCAATCGCCCAGGATCATCATTTAATTTTTGATTTTCTTTAGCTAGAATGATTTGCACTTGGGTTGAAAGCTCTTGACAAACATTCATTGTACTTAGCTAGAAGGATTTGTACTTGGGTGGAAATCCCCTGACAAACCTTAATCGTATTATCTAATTTGATTTTTGCTCGGATTGAAATCTCTTGAGCAAGGGAAATTTTTGTGGTACTTGGAAATGTGGACTTGAAAATGATCTTTTATTGATCAGTTTGGATCTGTTCTGATTGTTCTGTTCTGATGGTTAATATGTATTTTGGTATCTATTTTTGATGAAATTTGCTCAGTTTGGGTAATTATTAAATTTTGATCGTTCGAAGTGTCTTAAAAATTATCGTCGGTTGGATTTTTTTAGAGTCGTGTTATAATCTCTTTTGTAGTCCTTGTACGACCTTACTGAGCTCTCAAAAGCTCACTCTCCGTTTGATTCTCTTCTGCAGGTGACGATAAGCTGTAGCAGGTTCGGGAATGGGTTAGAGTCTGCGTGAGGTTCCGGTGAGCCCACCACTACTGTGTAGGGAGACCCCTGCGTGGGTCAGTACTGTAAATTCATTCTTCGGAAATTTGAATTGCGAAGAACCTAAGCTGTAATGGGTTAAGTTAAGCAGTTGGTGATTTAGTAATTTAAAGAAATTGAGTTGATGTTGAATTAGATGATTTGAAATATGCATTAGTGAATAGGTTTGACAGGTGTGATGTGATCCGGTAGGTTAATGACCCGGGAGTTCGGGGCGGCGGAGCTCCGGATTTCCGGGGGCGTTACAGGTGTCGTACCAGTAAAAGGTAAAAATGGTACGTACCGGCCGGTACGGTTTTGATAACTATGTTCCTTGCAGTACAAAGTTTAATAAGGTAGGAATCAATTGTGAAAAATTCCCAACATCTCATGCATTCTCAGAAAGTTCGATTTGTCTTACAATGGGGAGGTTTACGTTTACAATCTCTCAGATTTCTATAACCATAGCTTTAGTTTACAATTTGGAAGCTTTGCAATTTTGTGATTTTTGAGTCATTTTCAACTGCTGTTTGCTCGAATTTATTTCGATCCTGATAATTTACGTATTACGTTCTTTGGTTTAACTTCGTATTTTCTCGATCAGCCAGCCTTTTCTAAGGCAATTAATTTCGTCAATAGCTTGCGGATGGCTTGTTTTCCGAGGATATTTCCAAGAGCAGTGTAGCTTATGCTCCTACTTATCTTGTCTCTTCATTGTGCTTGTGTAATCTGTTTGGTAACTATCTTGTCTTCTGTTTGTTGTTCTTTTATCTTCAGATTACGCGCAGCCATGAATTCCTGAGCTCATTATTCGGGCTTCGTTCTTGTGCTTTGTATATCTGCGATGTTTGCAGTTTATCTAGTTCAGTTGTTGGCCGTGAGCTGAAGCATTTGCTTTCTCTTCTACGTGCGTAAAAATTGTATTTTTGTAGCCCAGGGCACGTGGAAGAAAGGACCAGTTGTATCTACCATGCCTGCAAAAAATATCGTATGAGCCAATAACTAGAAATTTTAGGTTAACGGGTTTTGCCATAAAAACTTATATGCCACTAAATAATTAGGCTACATGAAGAAGAAAGCGAATATGGCCATCGGCGAAGCCATTAACACAAAATGCAATGTTGGCGCTATTTGTTTCTTTATTAAATTCGAAAGTAGGGGAAAAAAACAATTCTGTGCATGCGTGCACGTGTGATGAGGTTGGAGCTTTTGATCATAACTTCAGCATTCAAGCTAAAGGATAGCACCTCAGACAAAAGAAAGATTTCAATATGGGATTTTTTTCGTTTTGCCTCATTGGCCCCAATTGAAGTAACATTTGGTTCACTGGGCTACAAACTAGCTGGAAGATAGCAAATAAGAACATGACAAATGATGGATAAAGACATTGCACGCTTGACAGAGCAGCGTCTACGAACTTAGTTTTGGTGTCTCTGTCAAACACAAATTGCCGGGCTGTCTAAGGATTACGCAATAATGCCAGAAGGTGGAATTGTTGTAAGAATGAGATGCAATTTTATAAATACCAATCACTCTTACAGATCCATGCAGTGTGCATTCACATTCTCATCACAGAAAGCGGATCAAACAGTACCATTTTGTTTCGCTACGTTCCCATTTCCTAGTAATGGCTTTAGCAACGATTAGCTGGAAGCTGGCGTTTGCAGCATTTTTGCTCTTAGGGATGTGGGCTTCCCAGGCCACGTCTCGCACCATGCCCGAAGCATCGATGACCGAGAGACATGAGCAGTGGATGGCTCGCTATGGACGCGTGTACAAGGATGAAGCAGAGAGGGCCATGCGCTTTAAGATATTCAAGGACAATATTGAGTTCATCGAGTCTTTTAACGATGTTGCAGCTCGTCCTTACAAGCTAGGGATCAACGAATTTTCAGACCAGACTAATGAGGAGTTCCAAGCCTCGCACAATGGATACAAGATGTCTTCTCACCCAAAGCCATTGAAGACAACATCATTCAAGTATGGAAATGTGACTGCTGTTCCATCTGCCATGGACTGGAGACAGAAAGGAGCTGTTACTGCCATAAAGGATCAAGGTCAATGCGGTAAGGGGAAAAAATGTTACTTCTACCACAATAATATTTTTTGAGTTGTTCTTTGATTAACATAGTTGCTTCTATTATGATACGAACCAAATGTAGGATGCTGCTGGGCATTTTCGGCAGTTGCAGCCATGGAAGGAGCCAACCAACTCGCAACTGGCAAACTGATCTCGTTATCTGAGCAAGAGCTAGTCGATTGTGACGTAAACGGTGAAGATCAAGGTTGTGGGGGTGGTCTCATGGATAATGCTTTCGAATTCATAATAGACAACCAGGGTCTAACCACTGAACTGAATTATCCTTACGTCGGAGTTGATGGGACTTGCGAGACTCAAAAAGAAGCCTCCCCTGCAGCTAAGATTACCGGTTACGAAAACGTTCCTGCTAATAGCGAGGCAGCATTGTTAAAGGCAGTTGCAATGCAACCAGTTTCCGTCGCCATTGATGCCAGTGGATCCGCTTTCCAACACTACTCGAGCGGCGTTTTCACAGGGGATTGTGGGACTGAGTTAGACCATGGTGTCACGGCAGTTGGGTATGGAACAAGTGATGATGGCACCAAGTATTGGTTAGTCAAAAACTCATGGGGCACAAGTTGGGGTGAGGAAGGATACATCAGAATGCAAAGAGACATTGATGCTGAGGAAGGTCTTTGTGGCATAGCAATGGATGCTTCCTACCCAACTGCCTAAGTTTTTGCGAGCATATCCTTTCACCTTTACCAATTCTATGCAGTGCTTCTAATCGTTGGTTACTTGTATATGGCTGCATTGCACTTTATGATGTACAAATTAAAGTAAAACTTAGCAATGAAACCTCTTGAATCAAATTGCTGAAGGGTGGCCGTGAGTGGGATCACATATGCGTAACAATATTTTTTAGCGGCTAATGGCTAGCCCCAAATCTGAAAAACAGCTGAATTGCATTATTTGTGTTGATGCAGTTAACTAATGATAACGTGATTCCATATGTTACACCTTCGTTAAAGTTTACAACTAGGAACACACGACAACTTTGCGACAACTGCTCATTCCCCCATTTTCCCTATCCTGATCACCACCACCGTCACCTCAGCCGTTAGCATCACCACATTACCAGCCCACCCACTATTACCACTATGAGCGGCTCTAGTGCACAAGGTTCCAACCATTGCAAGGTCTAGTGGGATTGATGTACGCAGCCTTACTCCCATTATTTTGAAGAGACTAGTTTCTTTTTTTCAAATCACGATCTTCAGATCACAATAAATTGCACCATTGGGTCACCCGCCCACCTTACTGCAACTGCAATCAAATTTGTCCTTCCGTTGCAGCGGACACCATGCCACGGCCATCACCTCCTCCACCTGTTACACGCACCATTTACCTCCTTATTCGTGTCAATGCTCCCACACAATTACAGATATTGTTCCTCATCCGCAAACACAGCCACCACCAGCACCACCCTTGCCTCTACAATGTCACCACTGTCAATAGTACGGTAACTACCATTGTCCACAGCACAACCACTACTACCACCACAGCTTGCTAGTCCAATATAATCGTTAATTGTGTAGTGATAACTTGTCTTAAATTGAGATAAGTATTTCTAAATATCATTCTTGAGTGCTAACCATACTGAGAAATCAAAGATATGCTAGTTTTGAACAATTTAGTTAGGCATATAATACTAAGTTAAATAAACTCAACTTTAAACATCACTTTCATGTATTCTTTAAATAGAATGAATTTCCCTAATAATGGAACATGCTCAAGGGTAAAATTCCTCTATTAGAAAATTGCATGGCATTCAATTGCCCACGTAACAAGTTCAGAACCGTAAATTGTTGCCAAAGTAGCATTAACTTTTGTATATCTTCTCGAGCTCCATACGTATGGAGCCATATAGCTATACCCAAAAGTGGGCGAGAGACTCAGGTTTCATCGCTAAATCTAAATCATTGGCATCTATATAAATGAAAAACATCTCATCGGTTGCATTAAGAATTTACAGAGAGTCTGATCAAGGTTCCCATGAGCTGGTAGCCTGGTACTATTTTCAAATAGACAAGTTCATAGCCATCTTAGGCCATGTCTCACCGGAATGATGCTCTTAATTCATGCCATAGTACTTGAGTTTGAGATTTTCATGCCTTTATAAAATTTAACCTCAAATATGTTGGACATGGAAGTAATAATAAATTTTGTTTCTTTTTGTCTCCTGATTTCTGTTGTCTATGAATGAATATAAGAATCTTCAAGTTAAGCATCTCAACACCCAGGACAGGTTAGTTTTCCTTTCACACAATCTCTGACTTCACAATGCATTCTAATAAACCACTAGTAGATGCAAGCTAAAGACACGAGAAGTCCAGAACAAGACAACCTGATCCGGTATTGATTTATTATCAAATGATTGATTATACTTTGTGCAAGGGACTAACACCATCAATGATCAGTTTAATATTCAACTGAATTCTAACATTAGATAGCAGCTACGGCACAGCGGACACTGATCATGGTTGTCCAAGTCAGTACACTTTCCCCGGCAAATGGGAAAGCTGATTTTTATCTCAAATTCACATCACAAAGGAGATGCAGATAACTTCTTCTATATATACCATTTTCACTCAAGTTCTAAAATGTACCTTCCCATTCAGTAGCACAAGGTATTGTACTCCTATATCCTTCATTCATAGACATTCTACACCAATGGGGTTATCATTTGAAAGAAAAATCATTGTTGCTGCCTTGGTACTATTAGGGATGTGGGCTACTCAAACCACATCTCGTACACTAAATGAGGCATCCATGTCAGAGAGGCACGAGCAATGGATGGTTCGCTATGGACGTGTATACAATGATAATATAGAGAAGGAAAGGCGTTTCAGCATATTCAAGGACAACGTGGAGTTGATAGAAGCGTTCAACAGTGTAGGGAGTCGGCCTTACAGATTGAGCATTAATGCATTTGCAGACCAAACAAACGAGGAGTTCCAGGCTTCTCGCAATGGATATAAGATGCCACTAGGTCCAAAATTACGAACCATGTCATTCAGATACGAAAATGTCACTGCAGTGCCATCTAGCATGGACTGGAGAAAGGAAGGAGCAGTTACCCCTGTCAAGGATCAAGGCCAATGTGGTAAGGCTATTTAGCTTTCCTACTGACCTTTGCGCTTTCTTCATATGCCTTGGTTTCTTATTTCTGTTGCTCAATTTGGTTACAGGAAGCTGTTGGGCGTTTTCAACAATAGCTGCCACAGAAGGTATTAATCAACTCACAACAGGAAAATTGATTTCCCTCTCTGAGCAAGAACTAGTGGACTGTGACAAAGCTGGTGAAGATCAAGGCTGCGAGGGTGGGTACATGGAAGATGGATTCGAATTTATCGTAAAAAACAAAGGCATTGCCACTGAAGCGGCATACCCCTATGATGCAGCTGATGGAACTTGCAACAGCCAAGAGGAAGCATCTCATGCGGCCAAGATCAGTGGTTATGAAAAAGTTCCTGCCAACAGTGAAGCGGCACTGTTGAAGGCCGTGGCAAATCAGCCAATATCAGTTTCCATTGATGCGAGTGGATATGCATTTCAGTTTTACTCGAGCGGAGTTTTTACTGGAGATTGTGGGACTGAACTAGACCATGGTGTCACTGCCGTTGGATATGGTACAACTGCTGATGGTACCAAGTATTGGCTGGTGAAGAATTCTTGGGGAACCAGTTGGGGGGATAGCGGATACATAATGATGCAAAGAGGTGTTGCTGCCAAAGAAGGACTCTGTGGGATTGCTATGGATGCCTCGTATCCAACTGTTTAGGAACAACCCCATGTGAGGTGGATTTTCATCTATTGCAATTGTTTGTATATACATTTTGTGTTCCTTGGTCTTAATCCTTTTAAGCTTCTCAATCCTGTAATTCTGTAAGTGATGTAAATGCAGCTATGTTTCTCTGTATACTATGCCTAGTTTCCTGTGCATAGAACAACATAGTGTTGTTCTCCCTCCTGGCAATTGTATCCCCGCACGTGAACTATTTTATATAACATTCCCTCTTTGCTTTTCAGTCAGCAATGTTGTTCCCATGAAGCTTTTGGAATATCTAACTTTGTTAGACCCAAAGGGAAGCACCCTCGGAACTCCTTAAAACCTAACCCTCACTACAAGAAAACCTGCATTTTGCGACGGAATATTGCCGACGGACTGGATTCCGTCGGAAAAATTCCGTCGTTAAATATTATTAACGGAATAATCCGTCGAAAAATGTTTTTTGCAACGGCCTTTTGCCGACGGTATTTTAGCGACGGAACTTCCGTCGCTAAAATATTTTTAAGTTTTTTTTTTAATTTTTGGAGGGTTTAATAAAAACTTTTAAGCGACGGAATGTCCCCGTCGCTAATAATTCTGTCGGTAAAGTCGGATGTCACCGACGGACTTTTAGCGACGGGGTAATTCCGTCGCTAAAAGCTATCCCTAAAATTACCCAGATCTGTTTCTTCTCTCTCCCCGTTTCTCTATTCGAAAATCAGCTTCACCCCCTTTCCGCCGACGACTTTCACTTCCACGGTTCACCGCCGTTCTCACTTCCACGGTGCCCCACCTCCGGCGACTTTCACCTCCACGGTTCACCGCCGTTCTCACCTCCACGGTGCGCCACCTCCGGCGACACGACATCCTCCCCTTGACGCCGGTAGACCGATATATACCTTCATTGCCACCGCGCCAGCGCCGCCCTCCACTGCCGCCTCGCCACCAACACAGCCGCCGTCCACTGCCGCCGACAACCACTACTCGTCAGCCGCACTTAGAAGGTAAGTCACCCACTGTCGATTTTCTTTGGTTTGGCATGGTACATATGTCAATATTTAGCACCCACTGTTGTAATTTTTGGGATTAGATCATGCTACTTTGTTTAATTTTGTGGTGTTTTGACCGGTTATCTCGAAAACTATGGTTGAATATTAAAAAAATTAAAATAATTGAAGTGTTGATTTGATACTGCCCTGCCGAGAGAGAGGGGTCTACAGGTTGGTGTGTTTTGGGCTGGGCGTGAGGAGGTGGTTATGGAGTCGCAGTGATGGCAGCCATGACTGCAAGTGCATTTTCTGAGTGCAGTGTGTGCGTATAGTGTGTTGTGTACTTATATATGTAGGTGGTGCAGTGTAAAGTGCTGAGTGTGTGCAGTGGGTAAAAGGAGTGGGCAGGCTGTGAGGATACATGGGGTGGAGGGAGAGAGGCTGTAACAGGCACCCTAAATTGAATGTCCTAAATCAACCAAACCCTAAATTGAACTAATAGAACCTCCTAATTGAACCATAAATTGAACTAATTAAACCCTAAATTGAATACCCTAATCGAATCGAACCCTAAATTAAACTAATTGAACCCCTAATTGAATGCCCTGATCCAACCGAACCCTAAATTGAAATAATTGAACCCCCTAATTGAATGCCCCAAATCAACCGAAACCCTAAATTGAATCAATAGAACCCCCTAATTGAACCCTAAATTGATATAATTGAACACTAATTAAACCCTAAATTGAATGCCCTGATCGAATTGAACCCTAAATTAAACTAATTGAACCCTAAATTGAATGCCATAATCCAACCGAACCCTAAATTGAACTAATAGAACCTCCTAATTGAACCCTAAATTGAAGTAATTGAACCATAATTAAATCCTAAATTGAATGCCCTAATCGAATTGAACCCTACATTAAACTAATTGAATGCCCTGATCCAACCGAACCCTAAATTGAAATAATTGAACCCCCTAATTGAACCCTAAATTGAATGCCCCAAATCAACCGAACCCTAAATTGAATCAATAGAACCCCCTAATTGAACCCTAAATTTCTGTAATTGAACCCTAAATTGAATCTCATCTAATACAATCGAACCCAAAATTGAAATAATTCAAGCGCATCGGATATGTGCATTTTGAACAATTTTTTTCCATTTGAACATTGATAATTTTAGGTTGTTAATTGTGCATTTGAGAATTGTGATTATTGGTCTGTGATTTTATGTTGTTAATTGATGATTTTAGGTTATTAGCTGTGTATTTGAAGTAATTGCGATTATTAATTGATGATTTTAGGTTGTTAATTGTGATAATTTTAGATTGTTAATTGTGCATTGAGCATTTGAGATATTGAGATTATTGAAGGAGGATGGGACCCAATTGGATTGAATGTGTGATTTTTGTTAATTTTTATTGCATTGAGCATTTGAGAATTGAGAATTGAGAATTGAGATTGTTGACGGAGGATGGGACCCAATTGGATTGAATGTGTGATTTTTGTTAATTTTTATTGCATTGAGCATTTGAGAATTGAGATTGTTGACGGAGGATGAGACCCAATTGGATTGAGATACCTGTTAGTTAGCGCAGACACGGATACCACGTCTGATCGACGGTGTCCGACATTTAAAAAATAAATTAACGGGGGCCAATGTGTCTGGAGGTGCATGTCGGTGGGTGTCAGACACGTGTCCGGAGGCGTCGGACACGTGTCAGTATGTGTCGGACACGTGTCCGGAGGTGTCAGACACGTATCGGACACCATATCGACATCCTATATGAGGTGTCAGAATTGAGATTGTTGAATGTGCATTAAATTTAGGTTGGTTAGGTTAATGCGACATTTTTAGCGCTAATTAGGACTAATCAACACTACTCGTCACAGTTAAACCCTTATTAGGACTAAATAACCCTAATTAGTCATAATTAACCCTAATTAGCTATAATTATCTGGAAGTAGCCCTCATTAACATTAATTAGCCCCGACACAACCCAATTAAGCCTAATTAGTCCTAATTAGAACTAATCAGCACTACTCGGCACAATTAAACCCTAATTAACATTAATTAGGACTAATCAGATATGGATAGGATACGGGCCATTCGTGGCCGGGCTGGACGCCGAGCTGCTTCCTCCCCGGTGGGTCCCACCTAGTCATTGCCTACTGATGACGAGGCACAGAGTGATCCAGGACAGCAGATGGGGCCCCAACCCCAGCCATCACCGTCGCCGTCGCCCCAGCCCCAGCTCGAGCCATCGCCCCAGCCCGACGCAGATTCATCCCACACGCGCGTGCATTCTCCATCTTCCGTGGGTTCTACCTCAGGTATAGTTGATAACGGTGTTTCGTACATTTTCGCTAGCCTTATATTTGCACTGTATTAATGTCTGTGTTTTGTAGGATCTCGACGAGGCCGTGGTCCGACACGCGGGGTACGCATCGACCCCCAGCGTAAACAGAGAGTTACGCTCACGTAGGAGGGCCTGTAAGTACTAAAAATATCACCTCATGCCTTATATTTAAAATTTTGGGTTGTTAATTTATATTTGAACTGTATTAACTTGTTTATTTACTTCTTTGGCAGGATCCTGGAGGCTCAGGCGAGGACGAAGATCGGCGTTCTTGTGAAGGGCCGATTCTTCGAGCCACGCCTGTACTGGAAGGACTGGGATGCCGCTGCGAGGGAGGCCTTATGGGAGGAGTGGCTGGTACGGTGAAGTATTTTTTTCAGCGTTAGTAAATGTTTAATTACAGTTTGTTTTATGTTGTTAATTTGTGCCTTACAGGAGGGGTTCACGTTTGACACGCCTCAGCAGCAGGTACTGGGGCAGCAGGCTTTCTTTGCCTACATCGGTAAGAATTACCGCCGATGGCTCCACGATGCACGGGACCGGGCGAAGAAGGCACTGCCCGCGGGTGCCCCGATGACGGACATGACGAGATATCCCCCACATTGGATATCTCACCGTGTATGGGGGCAGATGATAGATCGGTGGGCTGCGGATCCAGGCGGGGACGCCAAGAGTAAGAGAGGGGCCGAGAACAGACAGAATAGAGATTCTACGCACACGGGGGGGGGGGGGGTCGGTGCCACACGACATCGTCCGACACAGGAACGCGGTCGAGCACCCGGATGCGGAGGAGGATGAGGTCGTAGCTCTGACCTATAATCAGACGCACGTGCGGAAGAAGGACAAGGACGAGGCGCACCGGGCGGGCGACTATATTTCAGATATTGCCCAGCGGATCGATGTGAGTCAATTTATTTAAGTTGTTAATATTTTTTTCTTTCTATCCTCAATGTCCGTTTCGTTAATTAATGCCCTAACATATCGTTAAACCACTATTTTTGCAGGCCTCGTATGAACAGCTAAGGGGGTCCGAGCAGCAGTCCGGACAGCCATCAGCGTCCACTAGTACGGCTGCGAGTACTGGGGGGTTGAAGCGATGGCTGGATACGCCGGAGGTCGTGAATCGGCCGAAAGGCCGCATACGCGGCCTGCCTAGCACAACTGCTCGTGCATTGATAGGAGCGTCCTCACCCCATACTGCCCCTCCACAGACACCGGTTCCTCGTCGTCAGTTGGACGACGAGGAGATCCAGCGCATTGCTACAGTGGTGGTGAGGATGATCAGGGAGCAGGGCACTGCTGGGCAGGCCGAGCCGACCCCGGATCAGCAGGATCCAGATCCGGGACTCGGCAACTCCTGATGAGCCCATTCTCGTGCCCGTTCCTAGCTTCCCCCCCCACCCCCTCGCCCCCCGCGCTCGGCTTGTACTCTTCTCCCCTCTCTTAACCTGTTGTATCCGGTTCCTGGCTTGTACATATGAGTCTTTTTTATGATTGATTATATATATTTCTTTCTGTATTGATTATTGCGCATTGTTGTTGAGAATTGAAAATTGTATTACAGGTCTGGGTAATTGAAAAATAAAAAAAAATTCAAAAAAAATTGACTTTTGGCGATGGATTAATTCCGTCGCTAAAAGTATTCCTACAATCGGTTATTTAGCGACGGAATATTTCGTTGCTAAATAAGTGTTTAGCGACGGAATATTCCGTCGCTAAAATATTTTATCCGTCGCTAATTTGACAAAAACGAAAATAAATTAAAATTTTAAAAATATCATTAGCGACGGAATATCCGTCGCTAATTAAAAATAACTCCGTCGACAAAAATGACATATTTAGCGACGGATTTAAAACATTCCGTCGGTAAAGTATTAGTGACGGGCTTTTATACGAGGGATTTTTAGCGACGGTGAATCCGTTGCTAAAAGAATTAGCGACGGATTTTGGGCTTTTAGTGACGGATTTTCCCGTCGCTAAAAGCATGTTTTCTTGTAGTGCCTGACGAGGATCTTTATAACTTGTTGCAATGATAATTAGTAGGCATCTTGATGTTGATAACTACAGTTATCGGACCATAAACGCGCAAAAAGAAGTGAGATTCTAAGAAGTTTCTGTGTGTAATTGAACATAGAAAGGAAGTCGAATTGGGACTGCAGAATCACGTCGATGGCCTTTAGATTTCATTAGCCATACTAGAATCGTAGAATGTGCATGAGTTAAAGCAGCGTCTTATGCAGTGGCCTCCCATCAAAATTGAACTGTATTAAGATTATGAATGAAACTAGCTTATTCCAGCTAAAGACATAACAAGATTTTAGAAAACAGAAGAAGAAGAAGCAATATGTCTCTCAGATCATCGAGAACCAGTGTCCTTTCGAGTCAAATTATACTTCCCAAAGTATTAAGTCAAGACACAATCATGTTTACTTTGTCAAAGAGAAAAGAAGACAGTTTCCGTTTGACGCAATATAGTGACCCAGTCTCATGTTAGCTAAAGACACAAAGAAGTCCAAATATTAGCCTTCTAATCAGATACATAGGCCTATCTTTCATAAAAGATTAGTTTTAAATGGAAGATTCTGTGGAAAACATGGTTGCTCAAGACTATTTATTAACAAACTGCAAGGATGCATATTATTATTTGTTCAGGAAATAAATTAGGGTTCGTGACAGAAAGAATATGGCTTCGAGGCATGTTGCAATGCTTTCATTAAGTTCATATGTGCACGTGCAGTGGGGTTACAAGCATATATCCTTCAAGATACAACGAAACACACTAGTGAACACAAACAATGAGCTCCCACAGAAATGTATATGGAAACTGGATGATTTTTCTACAAGAATGAATTCTAGAGAAATCTATTATAGTAGAAGATTTGCAGAAAGAAAGAGATGAAGAGAGAAAGGTTGAATATATGGTGTGCAGAAAATCTGATTCTTCTGGTCTATTTGTAGAGCACTAGTGGCTGCTCACCAAGGGTCACACCCTTTCACCATGGATGGACCCATTCAGTCTGGTCCGTTGGATCAGAAACTGTTAGTAGCCCAGATTTTGGACCATTAACCACCCAGCTTCCTTTGGGCGGGTTAGCAGGTCAACCCGAATCGATACTACCTAGCTGCCAATAGGTGCAACCACAACCACCAAGTCGCCAACAGTCTGATCTCACCCGAACTGGTGCAATTATAACATCTATAAGAACTGTTGCAACTTGTTCATTACTTCCATCCATACTGACGGCCCATATTCGATCATGAAAACTTTAAGGTATCTCATCGCACCTCGCGATGATGCGCACATGCCCCATCAAAGCGCCACATTACGCCTAGCAGCCCATTGCCACGCTAATGCGCGTCTGCTTCATGTGATTGTTTCTTGTATGTTTTTCATATGGTGTTTTGCACCATACTCTGAGCACATGCATACACCTTAGCATACTACATAACTATATAAATAAGTGGTGCATATTATGATATATCCACTTATATTTTCATTTCTTTTTTATGTGAGATTTCTCTCTTTGTCTATTTACCTTCCTTTCGTACCATCATTTTGACATACAAATGAATCCCAAAACAAACACATTTGGACATTATATTTTGGAAAACACCAACAAATCCCACCATCTTACAAATTATTGAAAACAAAAATAAAAACCAGATCTAATTATCTATTGAAGTATATGTATAAATAAAGATGTCTTACGACTTGAATCTTCACTAAGTGATTGCATAACAAGACCAATCAAAATAGTGTGGTAGAAACTTTGAATCACAGATCTTTGTTGACTAATCAATCACATATCACACGTGGAACTCCTATCCATACACAAATTCGAAAAATAGCTTATACAATAAAGGCCTAGTAATGTATATCTTGTTTTTCATGAGTAATCTAGATTTAAGCCTTTAAACTCGACAGAAGTGGCCTCACTTCACACTCACTAGTCAAGTCTATCAAAATTATACAATAACTAACACTCCAAAGAAAGATCCTTTTATAGACCTATTAAGAGCATAATGCTCACCCTGTTCTTTTCATCACGGTTGCCAAGTACATACTCTTAGGATGACTAAACATTTCAAGTGCTTGAAATCACCATTATAATGTGTTTTTGACTTTTGAACTCAAGACTTTGTGTTAGCAAGTGTTGAGTCGACATTTCTATCATTAGTGATCATTAAAATGGGCTTGAGACTCATCCCTTGGGAAGTCCTTATACCATTTACCTTGAAAGCCTTGTGGTTAACGGATCCACCAAATTTTTCAATGACCTCATAAATATTACAATGTGATTATTCCTTCGTAATCAACTGTCTCACGTAGCTATGTCTAAGACCAATACGTCTAGACTTTCCATTATATACTTCTTTACATTCAAATGATAGAGTTAATTGACTATCATACTTATAGACAGTGAAGCCATAGGCTTAGGCCACAAGGAATTTTGAAAAGCAAGTTCCTTAGCCATTCTGCCTCTTTGCCCCCTATAACCAAAGCAAAGAAGTCTGCTGCCATGGTAGAATAAGTGATACAAGTCTAATTCTTCGAACCCTAAGATATTGTCTCCAGAAAGTGTGAATATCCAGACACTTATGGAAGTATAAGCCTCCTGATTTGTCATCCAACTGGCATCTGTGAATCCTTCCAAAACATAAGGATACCCGTTGTAACATACGCCGAAATCCATTGTTTGTTTGGGGTACCTTATAGACCTATATATTTCATTCCAATGCATACTATTAAGGACAACTAGTATATCTACCAAATTTTCTTATTGCATATGCAATATCCTATTTAAGATGACATGGCATACATTAAACAACCTATTGCACTTTCATATTCTAGTTGTCTCACGATTGTACCATCATCGGGAGATAACTTGATACTCTCATCAAACGAAGTGCTTAAACAACCTATTGCACTTTCATATTCTAGTTGTCTCACGATTGTACCATCATCGGGAGATAACTTGATACTCTCATCAAACGAAGTGCTAACAGAACTGTTGTCCAAATGGTCATACCTTTTTAACACATTCTCAATATAATGAGATTGTGACAAGGTTATGAATTCCTAAAATCACATCAGTAACACCAATGTCCTTTGTTCCAAATTGTCGGATAATAATTTTTTATTTTTACAACTTGTTCCAAGTCAATACTGAAAATGAGCATCTACATATAACTCCCTTATTGCCATTGAACTTGTTGTGCATATCCTTATCTGACTCATGGATTTTGGACTATTAGATAGCAAAATATGATGCGACTGTTTTAGGGGTTGCTTAAGTCCGTAAAAGGACTTAATAAGTTTTCATCCTAACACCACAAGTTGTTGATTGATAGTATCATGTAAGGAAAGCACTTATAAATAATTTATGAGCATTAAAGATATATGAAACGTTATACCATCTCTTGACCTTTTCTGCCTCTTTACACTTAGGTTCCATTGCAATATGAGAAGTGACAATGTTGATTAATGCTTATGTCCTGTAACATAGTTATTAGTAGTGTAAGTAGTGTATTTTTTTTTACATGAAAGTTGATATATTTCACATGCGTCATACATTACGATGTGAACTCACTTAAGTTGAATAATGTAATTACTAGATTTCTAGCAACAATATCCTCAAGTAGTTTTTCTTCTTTCAGAACCATATCTCCCTCCAGGCATACGGTCATTAATTTAGCCTATATGTTAACAATAAGTAATTGATGCAGAAACAAAATTCTGCAGGTACTTAAATGAACAGTTACTTATCCTTTGATGAGAAGAATAACTTTTCTTTTATTAGTCGAACCTCATTTTATTTTATTGATTATAAAATTTCTCTTAATCTTATAAGGAAGACCTAGGATTTCTGCCATTTTTGTTGACATAAGGTGTAACGTACTGAACCCGAGGGTCTGAACACGTCCTTAAATCAAAACTCAAACACGTCGATGACATAACTATTATAAAGGTAGAGCAGAGCATCTAAAAATACCGCAAACATCATGATTTGAATCTCAAAATCTTAACTCCAAAAATAATCCAAAATTTTATTACAATCTCAAAAAAAAAACTTATTCCAAAATACTTCAAAACCTTATTACAAATCTCTTAGACTAAATATCTGAATCCAAAAGAAAATAAATCAACTAACTGATATTTCTTCTAAAGAAATCATAAGCTTTATTCTCAATATCAGAAACCAGAGCAATTCAAACCGCTGCACTAATATCTCGCCATTTGTGCTACTTTTGGCCTGGAAGGGAAAGGAAACGAAAAACAAAGGGGTGATCATGAATTGTCCAGTAAAAGTTTTTATACACAAAGGGCTAAAACGAATACAAAACATGAGTTATCTAATAGAGCCAATAAATAAGAATTTAAATAACTCACTCAAACTTCACAAACGAATACAAAAGTGACCAAAAGAGAATTACCAAAAATAAATAACAAATTTGAGTTATCGAATAAAACCAATAAAGAAGAATTTAGATAACTCAATCGAATAACAGAAGCAACCAAAAAGGAGGTAAAGAACCAATAAGTCAAATATCGATTCACAAACGGCTACAAAGGGATTACATAACCAATAAGACGAATATCAAAATATATTTACCAAAACTTGTGGGTGTCACACACACAAATTGCTTATTTTAAGCATCACAAATCATGGTTATATCATGTCGAATATCGCAGCCAGTGCATCACACATAAGTCACGATAATTAAAAGTGACTTTCAAAGACAAATATCACTCACAAAGTAGTTTGATAAATATAGAAAATATTCATTTGAAGTCTGAAAATAGTCATTGTAAACTCAAACTGAAGAGAATAAAAATACGAATTCAACGAAACAAGAATCAGCTTAATCAGAGATCAAACGAGTGAGATATTGTCAATAAAAGTTTTTGGGTAAGAATTTAGTGGCACAAAAATCGAGAGAATAAAAAGACATTGTAAGAAATAAAAGCCACCAAAAATTTGACACGTTGCAAAGGAGATTCAGAAAATCAAATTTGATGGAATGCAATGATTGGCAAAAACATAACAATGATATAAACAATGTGTAAGGACCAATGAAAACGTGATAAGTGGCTTTGAAGGTCGGGACTCTTATAGATGGGCTCATTGGCCATGAACAAAGAATGGAATTGGAAACTAAATAGCGAGTGCTAAAAGAGATTAGTATTATGAATTATTTTATGAGTAACGTTAAAAATAAATTGATGATCAACAATACGCTCAAAGACAAATATAAATTTGGAGAATTAAAGCATAGCACATAGATCTCGTGTATAAAACGAAAACATGGTGTAAGAACACTTACCTCAAAGTAACAAATATCATGTCAAAATTTTCCTTTATCTTAGATCAATCACCGCCTTTTTGCTTGAATACCCAAAAGAATGCAATAGTTCTCTTCTCTTTTCTCTCCTTTTGTCTCTAAAAAATATGAAGACTCTTTTATCATGTTCCTCCTTCCTTATATAGTTCACAAATTTAATTCTAATATGACTTAAAGTCCCAATTGCTAGTGTAATTTTAAAACAACTAAAGTCCTTATTGCTAGTGTAGTTATAACTCAACTAAAAGTCATTATTGCTAATTGAATAATGACTGAAAATCCTAATCCAAGTCGAAATATTTTTTTTCTAATATAATCTAATCACATTAACCACTAATATTATTAAATATTAATTTTGTCACTAAAAGACCTCCAAACAAATTCTCTAAAGTCCATGAATTAATTCAATGTCAGAATAACTTTTTGAATATTATTCATATAGGTAGCCAAAAATCTGGAGTATTACATTAGGCCTTCTTTTTTTCTTGTAAAACTTCAATCATTCAGACATTATAGGGCGATAATGTACCAGTATTTAGTCTATTCCTCTCCTCATTTGTAGTTTGCTTGTATGCCATAATGTTGGAGTGAAAGTTGATTTCATTTTCCTCTTCACAAATATTCCCGCTTGCTAGTAATATCAACTCAATTTTAGAATGAACACTTTGAAAATTTGCATTTATCAGCTTAATGGTTCCATTATCGATTGTGTAGCACTTGTTGTATTTGAAGATGCTGGCGAATTTTGTTATTGCATCCTCAAACATAATGCCCCGTACTTTTTTTTCCTTGCATTCTTAGAGTATAAAGATGTGAATTTCATACTTTTATGATGATATAAAGATGAAAGTTCCAAACGATGTGTTGGTGTAAATACCTCTTCATCAATTAAAGTTAACTTTCATATTTCTTCACGCTCCCTTCAGTTGGTATACAAATCAACCATGCCAACTCTTAACATGTTCAGTGTAATGGTCCATGTCCTCTGATACGCTATAAAAGAGTTAATGGGTACTGCTTGAGTAGTTTTTATCTCCATATATAGGCGACATTTGCCTATGCATTATACTAAAATTGAAAATAACAAAAACTTGTAAAATTTTACATATAGAAGATATAGTTAGTAATACATCATTTATGAACAGACTTTTAAAAGCTAAAGATGATAGCAACTAAAAGAACTTCTTCCACGTAAGGGGTCATATGTTCCATAACTTAGAAGTCTAATAAAGAACCATCAAAACAAGTGATAAAGTAGTTTGTAGCCTAAATACATCAAGCCTGGTAATTTAAGAAGCTTTGTTTGACTGAAGAACTTTTTGGTAAAGAATATGTTTCTTGTATGTTGTCCTTTTCTTTCCTATCTCGTATAAGTAGATGCCAACAAATTGTATAGCCTATCATTGAGCCGTATTAGTGGTCATTGTGAAACTTAGGCATATACTGGGAATTACTTCCTTTTAAAAAACTAAAATGGACAGGCTACCTTCTCAGCTGGTAATATCCCACATCGGATGTAGAAAGATTTGTAACTGGCTTTATAAGATCCTACTCATGAATTCATAAGTACCAAATTGGCTAGTCTTTTTTAGGGAGGTATTGCTCTGTGGTGGGGCCATGGACTGGGTCGTTATAGATGGTATCTTAGTCGACTCTCAAAAGTTCTGGCTGGGCTATCTAGTCGGGGTTACCTATGGTTGGGGGAAATGAAGACAAGTCCGGATATATCCCACATCAAGAGGGTGGTTGGGACAACAAAGGGTGAGCCGGATATATCTCACATAGGCTAGAGATGAAGATTCTGGGTTATGTGTGATCAAACCTTAGCGAGGACGCTAAGGAATAAAGTGGAGAGGTTGTAATATCCCAACCGGATGTAGAAGGATTTGTAATTTGCCTCACAAGATCCTACCCATAAACTCATAAGTACCTACTTGGCTAGCCCTTTTGAGGGAGCCATTGTTCTGTGGTAGGGTCGTGGACTGGGTCGTTACAACTAAGGAAAGAGGAATTTGTGGTATTATGACTGGATTTCATGTAAACGGGTCTATTGTAATCTTTACATGTATAACATTGTCTTTAAACTTTTTGCAAGCCATTCTTACCCCGTTACCTAAACCATTAAACGGATATGAGTTTCTTAGCAATAAGATTGGGCAGTTTTCCTTCAATACCAACCAATGTAGAAGTAAGCCATTAGGTTTCGGAGTTTAAAACTTTGAGTTAACTACGCAATTGAGCACTGAACTATAACCCAAATTTCACTTTAGTCACTGGACTTTGATTTGTGTCGAAGTGACCATTGGACTCTTCAATTGCTCTCAATTAAGTCATTCTGTTAATTTTCGTCCGTTAACAGCCCATGTGTCAGGCACATGACGGTTAAGTAAGGGACAAAATTGTCAACTTCCATTTCCTTTTTGCAGAAAACCAACCTTCATTTCCTCTAAAAAAATTTCACCTCTTTGCAGAAAACCAACCTCTATTTCTCAGAAGAAACCAAATGCCCAACTGCCAACTTCCATCCAGAATTGAAGGTGTTTTTTTCACCTAATCTTTGGCCACAGAGATTTTATGTTGGGGTTTGTGACAGCATCTCTCCAAAAAAGGTGTGATTTTGTCGGCCACCAATTGGCCGGTGTTTGTGGTGCAGGATTGGTTACCGGTATGGTGGCTATCGGCACGAGTGTGGTGGCCCATCGGTGACATATCTGATGGCTTTTTGCACCTGTGTCTGGCCGTTAGTTGTTCGGTCGGTATTGGTGGCCAGCGTTGGTGTTGACCAACCAACCAAATCATCGGTCAGTGTTGGTGTTGCGGTGGGCGGTCGGTGGCTGTTCCGTGGTAGCAGAGTGGACCAGTGGTAGTTATAGTGACGGCGGTTGGTAGATGGTAGTCACTTCATGACGGTGGTTGGCGTGGGATTGGCCAGTGATCCACAACTAGCCAGTGATGATGAAGGAGGCAATGCAGAAGAGAGTCCATCGAAATTTGCAAAGAGAGAGGGTGGGGGAAGAAGTGAAGAGCAGTAAGTGCGAGCACTTACGGTGTAGGTTGGCTTTGAGAGAGAGAGAGAGAGAGTGGTGCTTGGTTTGAAGTCACAGACATGGAATAAGAAAGGAGAAAGAAGAAGAAGAAGAGGCAGAGAAAGAAAAAGAAATTAATTAAGTGAAGGATTTGCCCCTAATTTAAATGACTCAAGGAACTTAGATTTGACGGAACATAATAGAATGACTTAATTAAGAGCAATTAAAGAATTCAGTGGTCACTTTGACACAAATCAAAGTTCAGTGACTAAAGTAGAATTTGGTTTATAGTTCGGTAGTCAATTGTATAGTTAACTTTAAAATTTTCTATGAATAGTAGTGATTGATATTGTCAACTACCTCATCACAACTATTGAATGTTTTTATATAACCAGGAACCTTGAGATCATCTTTTCCTTAAGATTATCCATGTATTCATTTTTTGAGGCAACTATTGCACGCTCTGTCACGTACACTACTGAATGTGTATTTTCTTGTAAAGAAAGAAAGATGCAGTCAAACAAGGATTGCTCTGAATCTGTATCACTGTCACATTTGCACACCATTTCATGTAGAATACTTATCATGTCATCCTTGTTGGTTGGCTCATCCTCATCCCAACTTATGGAAGAGATTCGCTGAAATATGGATCGCTTCTTGCACTCATGTTTCTTGTTAAAGTGAACTTTTGCACCTTGACAAAAAGTATGATTTCGCAAGGCCTGTATTTACAATTTTTTTCTCTTGTGCTCTTTAGAACAATTGATAACACTTGGCAAAAGTCCCTTCCAAGGATAAATATTTTCCCACCAAAGTCTTCTCCATTGTCCATTATATCTCAACATTTTGATGTTGTTTCAATCGCAAAGTGTTTTGACATTGGTGTTCATCCCAGATAATCAGTTTGTATGCATGTTTCAGCTCAATTGCCCCACTTTGCTTGGATATGTTGTAGACACTTGTCTCATTGACTGTTCCTCCTGGAATATTTAGGTGTGGGCAATAGAGATAATGCTTTACCTAATGTCGGTATTGCAAGTGCTATCATATTTCTTTTTCTCACATTTTTTAACTATGCATGGTAAAAAAAAAACTCGTCCCTCGTGGATCATCTATAAAGAAAACATTGCTCCCTCTGGACTCAACTCGATTTATTATCGCATCAAAAGCACTCTCTGTTTAGCATTTAACATGATTCCTACGGAGTAGTCTTCAAATGGAGTCTCAATAGACAATTCGTCCCTCACTTTTCTTGGAATACGGTTCAATGTATTTTTATGGTTGGATAATAGACTCGATTAGTCATATTGGGTGATGAATTTCTCAATGCTCTCAAGGATAAAGTTGATACTTTTCAGAATATTTGACATACAAGAATAATATGCCACTTCATGCTCTCTTCTAACATCTTTGGACATTGGTTCATAAAACGTTTTCCAACATCCTAAACTCTGGCCTGAGAAAATAGTTATGCATATAGATTCTATCGAACTGAGTACTAAGAAAACATTTTATTTTTATTATCGATTGACTAGAATTTTATCACGTTTGAAAGGATTTGCTCTATTCTAACTAGTAAAGAGTTGTCTTTTGATATGGAGTGCCTGGTTGCCAGCTTTAATGTTTCCATAATGCAAGAAGAATCAAAAAACTAAGTGCTTAAACATGTGTATACAGGGGAGGGGATTACTGTATCTTCTCTCTCTTGATGGAAACCTCGCCAATAACAACAGCCTCCGAGGGTTTGTATAGAGGTTTGGGGGTCTAGAGCAGCAGAAAAGTTGGACAAAATAAATAAGATACAACCCTAGCCACCACGAGAGAAAATAATCAACGGACAAAATAATACCTACCAGCCAATACATTACCATTTTTTTAAGATTTTACTTTAAAGCCCTTCTCTAGAAGGAATAACCAACCTGCTGTTTTAATGCATGTGACCAAAATAAAAACGAGCTCAAAACCCAATCTAAGATAAACAAGAGTAGCAGACTCTGACCCAAGTTAAGCCAAACACAAACTGGACTAACTAAAAATGAAGGATATAAAGCCTATAAGATACAAACTGAATTGGATTGGACTGGATTGGATTAGAGCTGGATCGGACTAAACTGGATAACAATGGAGCGAACTAGACCGGGCCAAAAAATAAAGGGTCATAAAACCTATAAATAAATAGCTGAACTGGATTGGACGGGACTGTAATGGGCTAGACCGAACTGGATTCGAATTGAACTGGAAATAAAGCCTATAAAATAGTAACTGAACGGGATTAGACAGGACTAGTCTAGACCGAACTGGATTGGAACTGGCATAGATTGAATTGGACTAGAATGGAGCGAACTGGACTGGACCGGACCAAAAATAAAAGGTTATAAAACCTGTAGAATTATAGTAATTAAAAAGGATTGGAACTGGTTAGGACTGAGCTAGACTAAACTAAATTACAAAACAAAGCTTACAAAAAAAGAGGTGTTTACACCGTTGCTGTGGCAAACCCCATCTAATAGCAGTGTCTTCAAACGCCAAGTCCAAGCTAGACATCCGCAAGAACTCGATACCTTAGATGTGGTACTTTAGCTACGTTCAGCCAGAACTTAAGTCACAGTTTGGAGTTGAATGTTTGTCAAGTTGTTAATCTTTAGCTCAATTTTGTTGTCATTAAAGGATATTGAAACTTTGCACATATTGAAGTTTGTTTCTAATTCTCTAAGGAAGCATGAACTGTGTTAACTCTGGTGAAGCAAGAGGATTGCACAAGCTAAAGTGTTTTGTGCTGTAACTTGAAACCTTAAAGCTGAACCAGTAATTTCTAGCGGCTATTCGATTAAGTGCAAGCTAATGTGCTTTATAGTAGTACAACTTGCAATTCTTATACTTTATAGCATACGAAAATGTTGAAATTGATCCAATTTCAAGTACTTATGTTGAAGGTAGCTATTAGAATTCTTTGAAACTGTGGCAATTGAGGAGCAATGTCATGAACAAATGAAAAACAGAGATCAACTTTCCTTTAACATATTCCCATTGATTAAGCTTCAGTCAGCATAACTAAAAATAATCTCCTTTTATGCTAGGCACAAGCTAGGACTTTCATCACTAAAGAGCGATACATCAACTACTAGTCAAGAAGAAGTTCAAAGGACAAAAGAGAGGCGTTAACAACATATGTCATTATCAAACCTTTTAACCAAATTATTAAGATGAGTATTTGCTCTCTCCCTAGTTAGAGCAACTTCTTCCAACCCCGTATCCAGCTACAAAATATGTTGCAAAATTCTGCTCCTAACATTTCTATGTTAAACTTTGTCACTCAAACCTTTCTTGTCGCCAATCATTTGGCTACCCATTTTATTTTGGTCGATCGCCATTTTTCGATGATGAAAAGTTTTTTCACTAACTTCACTTGTACTAAAGTCATTTGGTAAGCCGACTAACTTTGGTTACCAATTTGGCTTTTGGTGTTGGCTTTTTGAACATAAGAAATATACAAGTTCAATTAGGATTCTGTTTTACAAGGATTTAAATACAGCATCAAAAGTATACATATTTAAGTAGGATTTCATTATGAACTCCACCGCTGAAGATTTTTCCCGTTGGTAAAAAACTTTAACGACGGATCTTTACTAACAGAATAATTTGACAGTAAAAATAACTTTTAGTGTCGCTAAAGTCCGTCAGGAAAAGGCCCTTGTATTCAAGCATAATAAGCCAATACACCATACTCCTCTCTAGTATTCATCTCACTTCCTTGATAAGTCTATCTCTTGCAAACCACGCATTAACATGGCTTCATTTACGGAGGTGGTGAAAAAGGATTCTCATGGGAGATCGTGGATCGTGGCCCTCAAAGATGTGAAAGCGACAAAGGGGCACTATTATACACCGAAAAAGGTTGGTGAGCAGGCATTCAAAAGGCATGTCTGCAGGTTTGTGCCCTGACCATGGTCATCGGATTTTGTGTACCGGGAAGGACAGTAACTTTTAAGATATATGTCATCTTCAACTTAAGGATATGTTTGCAGACTCACATGAGACATCCATAGGTGGTGCGTGATATCTCATTTTGCAACGATGGGATTAGATTTTTGCATGGCAGAAGTATTGGTATGCCGTGATAGGGCAGGTTTTGTTGAATTTTTTGACTGCGAAGGTACCATATTGTCACGGCCTTAGACAAATCCAACTCAATGGTGCGACACTTAGCTCTTTCCAGCCTCTACTAGAACGTTAAGTCAGTCTAACTCCTTGAGCTGGGTAAGAGAAGAGCTAGATAAAGAACAAGGATACAAGTGCTCGGGAAATTGCTTGAATTATATAACAAAGGTTGAAGAATGCTTTGACGGTTTGGTCGAGTAATGGCATGTCTATTTATACTTACATGTCTACCTCCTTAATGAAAGACAGTGCTCTATTTGATCATACGGTGTATAATATGTGTCTACAACTTTTCTTTAAAATATATAGATATTTACATGTCTTACAAGTCTCTAGAGTTCTCTAATATGTACAAGTTATCTTACGGTGCACAATGTGTGTCTACAAATTTCATCCTACTGTGTAAAATGTGCGTCTAGAATTCTCCTTAGACATATCCAGATACTTACCAAGGAGGTAGCATCTTCTTTCTTACAACATTGACTTTGGTACTTTATGGCAGTAACGGCTCCTTTCTTCCTCAAGCCCATGGCAGATGGAAATGATGTTTTTTTCAATGGTTTTGGGAGAGAAGACGCTTGTATCCGTTGCGCCAAGCTTAGAATTCATCGTTAGTCTGGTCTGAAAACTCATTGATGCCTAACTTGTATGATTGGCTCCCATCGTTGTCAAAGCACTCGGCAAACTTTACGTTGTCCTCGAATATCTTAAAACGATTTTCCCTCTCTACAGCATCCTTGTACATGAGTCAGTAGCGAACATCCACTGCTCGTGTCTCTCAGCCATCGATGCTTAGGCATGGAGCGGAACGTCGCCTGAGAACCCACATCCCCAAAAATAGAAACGTTGCCAATATTAGCTTCCATCGAAGTGTTTTCAAAACCATTTGAAGTCTTTGCAAGAGCAAAATGGTACTGGTATATCTGCTTGTATGATGTGTTTGAGAGAGAACTTTATATAAAAACCTTTTTGAAGGATCTCTTTGGAACTGCATTCTCTGTGAATTCTCTACACAACCCGGCAAGTTCTGTGCACCTTAAGTAAGTTCCGCAGACGCCGCTCCGTTATACTTGTTCTTCGTCCCATCACTTGTTTAACGTTGTTATGAAGTCAAAGCGAAACAAGCAGCAGAACATAGAAGCCCTTCCTTTAGCTGCAGCTACTAATAATTTAAGATCAAACACTGAACTGAAACAGAAAACTTGGAAGTTTGACGTAATTGAGTGCAAGGTTTGCGTCTCGCTACATCCAAAAAAATTTTAAAAAGAAAAACAATATGAAGGAGCCCATCTTTGTAACTTGTACTAAATGTTGAGAAAAAGGTTACTTCATGTGTTTGTTCTGGTAAAATCATATTCAAAGATGGTTTTAGACCCAAAAGGGCTTTTGGCGACGCTTTTCATGCTTCTATGAAACCCTTGTAGAGTATGATAAGTCAAAGGGGAGTGCAAATAGAGCTAGCCTTGTAGACATTCCAAATTCATGCAACACTTAACGTATATTGCAGTTATGTTGAAGATCTTCCATTGCTAGCCCGGTTATATTACAAGACTAGGAGAATCATTTACAAACGTGCATGCTATACATGCCTAGGGTTCCCTTTAATATTTTATATAAAAGGCAGCCCAGCACACGAGGCTTCCCCGATTGCCTGTTGATGTACCGAGTCTTCCCCCCACTTTAGAGAACGATTCCGTTTACCTTTTGATATTCATTTTCCGTAAAAAAATGACAGCAGTTGTTGTCCGACTTGGACCTGTGCAAATAAGACCAATCCACGCTACTTGGTACATCACTTGAAAAACCACCATAACTCGAAGGGCAGTGTTCCAGAAAACCATTTGGCCTATGGTTTCGTAGCATTGGAGAATATCGCCGACATCTATCCAGATCAAAAATTTGCAGCTTACCTACCTGTGGCATGTGGCCATATCTTAGAATTTGCATTTTGGATACAAATGGCACTATAACTGTGTCTGACTGGTGAAAGTCAATATGTGAAGTGATCAACTATATCATGCGGAAATGCGTTTCATAGGTTGATTTGCCAGACTGTTACCTCAGATTATTGGATAAAAGAAGAAAGAATTTTGTAGCCAGATGTCATTGCTCAATTGGAAAGTAGTTGCCTCCAAAGACTATCAAGTCTCAGTAATATTCATCCACTTAACAAGTTGTCAAGAGCTTGTATTAACGATCCTGGTTCAAAAATAATTCCAACTTTCGGATCATGCAATGACTCAACAGTGATCTGCAAAATTTTGAAAAGGTCAAGAAACCACAAATTTTTCACAAGAAGAATCTGCATTACGGAAATATTTGGCAACTCAAATGAAGCATAAAATCTTAAAAAAGAGAATGGTTGTACTTGGTTATTTGGCCACAAACACATAAACGGAAGTAAATCGACCTGGATTGGCACTTGGCACTTGGCACAATGGTAAAGCCCTGCTGACAAGCGCAAGAACAAGTTGCATTTAATAGGCTAAAACTTTGGCATACAATGAGTTTGTAGCAGAGCTCTCAGCACCCCGCATTTGTAGAACCAGCATTGGCTAACGGCTTTTGATTCAATAGCAAGCAATATTATGAATAGGTCGTATCCATTATTTGGGTTACCCAAAATGCGATTGGAATGAGAATCATTTATTGGCAATAGATTAGAATTAGATTAGCTGACGCCCCTGGGCTTTTGGAAACGTAGGCATTTAATTCAAGACTGCAATGATTAGCCTAATAGCTTAGACCTGGAAGCTAGTTGGATTGAAGAACACCAAAGAGGAGGCACATAATTTGGCGTCAGGGGAGTTCTAATTGAGGATCACTCGAATAAACGCAGTAATTCGTGAAATGGGGGTATCCCCTTCAACCACTAATAGTAATTTCGATCCATGTGTGTTAACTTGAAGTTAAGGAAGATGGCGATGTACGTGCATCGTCAGTGGCCTTTAACTATGCCATCCAGTACAAAAGGATACCTCGCTAGTCCATTATGCGCCCTGTGCCTTTGTATGAACTCTAACGGACTGTTATAGTGCCGCACAATCTTCTGGCTCTTGAGGTACCCAGTCCATGCACGGTCGTTGAAGACAATGTCAATCAATCACATCCACATGTAATTGAACTACTGAAGCTAGAGAGTAAGATCACTGTATTCCCACTTATCAACGGCAATAAAGACAAGGAAAAAGGAAAAGAAGAAAAAACTAGAGCCCCTCAACTAAAGAAACGATCACCCCACTGTCTTTGTTTATGTGTATGTTTAAAGTTTCAAAAACAATAAATAATTGTAAAACGTGTCCATTTGGCAACTAGTACTCAAATAATTAGCAAAAGGCAACATACCACACGAATGATTCCTTGGGCAGCCAAGCATTCAATGTCTACAGGAACTTGACCATCCTTGGGCACCAAAAGGGTATTAACGTATTGACTCGGCTGTAGAAGAAACATAACAAACACATAAGATGTGTCAAATTTCCATGTTCGTCCTCGAAGAAGCTAGCAGACATGTTTCAGTACAAAAAAAAAACTTGATAGAAAAAAGAAATAATATGCAAGAGACAATTTCCGCCTTTTGGGTTAAAGAAAGCATCATCACAAAAAGATATGATTCCATATACGACTCTCTATCAGAATGTGTGATAGAATAGGGGGCGAGAGGGAGAGAGATGGGGAGGGAGGGAGGGAGAGAGAGAGAACGAGCTTGTACAGGACCTTCTCTCTCTCTCTCTCTCTCTCTTTTGTGGGGGGGTGGGGGGATGGAAAAGATAAGAGGGTTTAATCTGTAACCTAGTGCTGGAGAGTCCAAATACTGAGCTATCACCTAGCCCTCTGTTGGCAGTTTATCAGCTAGTTCAATCTCGAGTTCCATACTCAAGAAGCTGAAGTATAGGTCTGCTAGAAGGAACAAGCAAGCCTCTTGATGAGACTGATATTTGTCCCCCTTGAAATCGAATAAAGTCATAATAGCACAAAATTTTTGCAAAAGATTCTAGTAAAATTTACTATTTGAAAAAACAGTCGGAATCAGAATTTGCAAGTGTTACCATAGTTACCAAAATACGAATCATGTTTAGTGAAAGCCAATCAAAGGTCTATATATGTCTGCCTTCTCTTTCTTATTTTCCAATTTCTCACACCAACAAGGATGTTTATGTTAGTAAAGGTGAACGAAGCTCGAGATATCAATATCCTACAAGGTGAGCCCTAAGTGTACTTTTTAAGTAGAGGGTGAACTGAAAATGAAAAGGAAACTTGGGATGGGCTAAGTTTATGCAGGCTAGAAACTGAGTGTTAATCAACTTGTCCAAAGTATTTTTTTGTCTTTTGGTCCATCGGATACCACTTGGGCCCATGCTACACCATCAGAGCAGCCTTCCCCCTAGTTCAGCTGGTAAAGTCTGTTGGCCCCGTACAAAGAGACCTAGGATCGGTTCATGCCTACACCATCTGTTGGGGGGTTAAGGGAGTCATAAACTGGTTACTGGTTAGTGATTATAAAGGAGTGAACAATGTTAAGCAGTATGCAGATTGTTTCAGTATATGGAGCAGGAATATGGATGCTCATTAAAACTAAGCTACTCCTCAATTCAAGAGTCTATATATATATATATATATATATATATATATATATATATATATATATATATACACACACACACACACTAGTAAGGATCACGTACTTTGCACGATATATAGTGATTTGAAATAAAAAAATATTCTAAAGCTTGGTTAAAAAAATTAAAATTAATCAATACGACTATTATAATTAAACGGTAATAACAAATCAATTGTTAACTACTAATTAAATACTCAAAATGTGAAAAGTTCATTACCCAAAACATGGTCTTACTTTCAAATCCGAAATTCTCACGCCAATCATCACCAATATGTTTTTTTTGCTATTTATCATACTTATTTCTTTTGTCACATCAAGTTGCCGCTAAACAGAATTCTTTTTGTTCTATATTATATCTTGTTATTCAAGGTACACTGACATTACAATTAGTCTCAAACATCACCCATAAATATCTAACTCTCACGAAACACTACAAGTTTGATTGTACAGCGATAAAAGTGAAGAAAGTTTTTAGAGATAATTAATATAAAGTGTTTATATTGGAGTTGTTTGTTGTCATGTATTATGTTTTGATGGCCTATATATGTCTAGCAAGTGAAATTAAAGAAGAAGTTTGAATTATAATTAAGTTGTATTATGAAAATTCAATAACCAACCCAAAAAGGATTGTCGAAAATAAAGTGTCTAACACGAAGAAGTTATTATTAATAAATGTATAACAACGTTTGTAAGATGAAATGGGTTAGGTGCTTAAATGTTGTATCTTTAAAATCAAGAATCAATCAAGTTCAAGAGATCTATCAGGACACGTATAGAAACTGAATTGCTTAAGAAACAAATTTAGTAGCCCTAACTTTCAATAATTTTTTTAAAGTTTTTCTATCATTCACTCTTAGAGTTTTAACACTTTTTCCTGCAAGCATCACTACTAAATTTCAAAATATAATCACTAATGATTTTCAGTATCATTCATTACCTATCATGTTTCTTTCTACCCAGTTACGGCCATTTCTTGTAGCGATGATTATTGGGAGTCAAAATATCCCCTGCAATTTATTTGCTTTAGGTGATGATATATTTTACAACTCCCTCAGTCTCAAGAAAAAAATTGATTATTTTTATTGGACTGTCCTAAAAAATTGATCAGTTTTCAACTTAAAAAAGATTTTGTAGCTGTTTTTACATGTTTACCCTTAGTAGATATTTTTTTGTTCTATTTCTCTCCACATCTAGTCATTCACTAACCTATTGTTCTCTACTGAATCAATTTTGTCTTGTCTCTCTTTTAGGATATAATGAGAAACTCATAAAACAAGACTTATATCTTAAATAAACGTGTGTCAAATATGATCAAATAATTTGGTACAAAGAGAGAATAGATTTAGTTATTATGGTTTAGTTAGAGTAATTGTGTTCTTTAGTTATTTCACTTTTCTTTAGCCTTCATACCCCAATCAATTGTCACGACTTTCTCATTCTACTCACTTGCAACAAACCATTAAATTCAACAAACCAAATGAACAGAAATGAAAAATTGAATATGGTGTTTAAAATTTGGAAGAAGAAGTATAAAATTTCTTATTTGCATCAAACTATTATGCAACACCACGGCAGCTGCAGCCATTAACTACCACCAGAGCAGCCTTCCACCATCGGCGTTCGCTAGTGCTGGGATGATGTGGCTAGTGAGGCTAAGCCAGTTGCCGACCTTCACGCTGAGTGCTTGCCGAGGAAGGTACGGTGACAGGATGAAGGGAGAATTTGGGTTAAAATCCTAATTTGAAAATTTTTATATTTTATATACCTTATAGACTATGTTACATGGACTCGGTACGAGTGTCCGGATCGGATACGTGTCCAAGTGTCGGACTCGTCTAATTTTGAAAATGTTGGACGTGGTGACACGGCAAAATGTTCATATTTGTTATTGCTTTTTAGTTATTTCGAAAGCAAAAATGTGTTTTATGTGGTACATTTGGTTTTCATTGATAACTTGTCTTGTCTCAAAGCAATAACTAATTAAACAAAAGACTGTAAAATAGTATCATATATTCCATACCCATGTCCAAGTGTTGAGTGTCCGACACGGGTACTTCACTCAAACCGAAGAGTCCATGTAACATTGCTTATAGATACAAAATGAAGGGAGTATCAACATTTAAAAACTACGTATCGACATAAGCAAAATATATATATTTTTTAAAGGATCAATATGGCTTTACTTTTTAAAATCTAATATCATTAACTGTAATTCACCCTAACTTCGAGGACATGAGTCCCAAAATTATAAAAATCCACTATTTTACCAAATACAAATTAACGCATAAATTTATCATAAAAGTTGAAAAAAGAAGGCCTAGTCGAACTTGTAGATATTCTGGCCTTGTCATATGTCAATAAATTTAAATTTGTAGTTATATGCAAAAGTTAATAGAGGCAATAGCTAATGCACCCTAATTTATAGAAAAAAAAAAAACAAGATACATGGACTTAGGAACGGTTCTCTAAGAAGTAGGAACAGTTAAGGTGCTTATTTTTTCAATTTTGATGTTGATAAGTTTTAAAGTTATATTTTGATAAGGTTTTCTTTAAAGGTGAACAGAGACTTAGTATCATATTTATACGATTAGGCTAGATCCACTCTCATATTTTTGTCACTTACAGTTGTATTAGTGAACTTTTAACCTCTTTAGCAGCAAATTACTTATGATTAACTAAAAATATTGTAATTTAGGCTCAACTTCTTAAAATTAAAAATACACTTAAGTTCAGTAAACCTTTTATTTTTTAAAGGATATTTTTAATGAAAAAATCTGTAATCATTTCAATCGCTTGAGATTATTTTGTACGCTGGGGCGAAATTCTTATCTGTTTTGATTATATTAATAGTCTTTTACTACTAAAAGATACATTAATGAACCTCTTTAGCGGCAAAATGTTTAAATTTAGCCAAAACAATAGTAATTTAACCTCACCATCTAAAAAGTCAAAATATTTAGAGAACTTTTTAACTTAAAAAGAATATTTTCAGGAAAAAAATATATGTAGTTATTTAACCCCTTGCATATAAAAACTTGAGAGTTTTCAAGTTAAAAAATGTTATTAATTATTGGAGCCAAAAATAAATTAGAGTCTTTATTAATTGGAGTTCATCTAATCCTATCACTTTATAAGAGTGAAATATGTGAAGACAATAGCCATATAAAACATATGTCAATATATGATACCTCGGGATACAATGCATCCTATAAAGAGTGAAAGACAATAACCATATGAAGGATGTGTTCTCGTGAAATAAGGGTATTCCAATAACTCTAATACAAATATAGGATTATGTACTTGCCATGAACTCAAGTTATAATTGGGAACAAAATTGTATAATAAAATCAATTCTTAAGCATTTAAATTTTTTTTAAAGAAACTCCAGTTTTACAATAGTTTTCTTACACCAATGTGTCTCTAATTGAAATCTAGAATTAAACTTAAGTTTTATGATAGTTTCAATGTACGAAAATGTTTTCATTTAACATTGAAATATATATACATGCACAATAATTAAATTTTGTGGCATACACATCAACATAAAAATCTGAAATACAAAATTTAAAAAGGAATAAGTTTCTAATAAAATATTCAATCTAGTTTAAGGAAATTATGTTTATATTTTTTAAGGCTATAAAAAACATTAGTCTCTGCAAGTTGTTTGCATTGATCGAAATTGATGGAGAAGATGTCATAGCTTGAGGTAGTTTAGTTTTAACGTGAATGGAAGCAATAAATTTTGATAGAAATTTTTTCAGTTTTCAAAAAGCACGTAGGAATTCAAGGGTGATTTAATAGGTTTTCGTAAGTTTTTTTTCTTTCTAAAAGACAAAAGAATCCTTAACTAGCTAAAGCATATATTTGTATAAGGATATACAAACTTCAAGTTTACGAAAGTTTCAATGTACTAATATGTTTGTATTGAAATCTATATACATGCAGAATAATTCAAATCTGTAGCATACACATGAACATAGACATATGAAATACAAAAGTAAAAAGGATTGAATTTCAGACAAAATATTGAATTTAGCTTACGTATATTATATTTTTTGAAAAAGGCTTTAAAAACTATGTTCTCTACAAGTTGTTCTCTTTAATCAAATATGACAGAGAAGATGTAGTAACTCTATTGTAGTTTAAGTCAAAACAACCCTTTACTCTGATAAAAGCATAAATGAAAGAGATAATTTAACGAAAGAGATATGATGTTAGATGAAAAGTGAAAAAAATCCTTATTTTTTAAAACACTTATTAAAAATATATATTTAATAAAAAGAAGAGTTTTTAATCAATAGTCAAAACAATCCTTAACTCCAAAAACATATATTCCAATAATGGTATTTTAAGGAAAGATGCTTGATATCCTATGAGAAGTCCAAAACACCCTCATTTTTAAGTAAAACTCTAATTTAGAAAGGGTATTTAATGGGAAAGAAATGTTATAAGTCAAAAACACACTTACTCACCCTTAATCTTTTATGGAAATATCAATTAGAAAAGGGTACTTTAAGGAAAAAAAAAGATTAGTCATTTAAACCCCTACGTGCTTTTATATATGTATATAGATATAGATATTGTAAGTTGATAGGATACATCTGTAATATGTTCCAGTTCTCAATACAGCTCTAGGAAATATCCACAAACATTGAACAAGCATATCATGTAAAAACAAATTTTAGGGAGGTAGTAAGATATTGTTTTCTAGATCACCAATTTCAGTGTGATGGAAAAAAGTCTACCATGTCCCAAAACATGCATATCAAAGCATAAACCACTAGTGCATTGCCATCTTTTGGTAACTGTGGGTAAAAGAAATTGATAACCACACTATAGTTTTGCTTAAACTCCACCGTTGTCACTAAAGATATTTAAGCACCACTCTTCTAATACTTTTCTGACGTTCTTTTGAACTCTAGCAATAAAAGTGAAGCGTATGCATCAAAAAGTGGAGTGCGGTTATCAATCCCTCTAGAAAATAAGAAGTCATCGCTATCAGGTAAAGAAAGCATTAAAAAGAATTTCTAAGAAAAAATTGTAAGGTACTGGAAATAAAACAGGAAAACTTCAATGGATCAAATAAATCAGATCAATAGAAGTTGTAACTCATCATATCTTATCAAGTTTAAAAAATAAGCAATGTAGCAATAGTCGATTATAAAATTCTTTCTACATGCTAGTCTCATTAATAATACTTGACATATAAACTCTTTAACAATGTTCAACTGTTCACTTACAGGGTTCTGAAGACAATTATGAAGATCCCCATATGTTCTATTCAGAGCATCTGAAATGGCTGTTACGAAACAAGAAGCAGAGAAGCCACTAGTTTCTCGATCATGGGTACTATTCAAAAGAAGTACCTGTTATCATAAAGAAATAGATCATACGAGAAAACAAAGGTGGTATAAGTATAACATCTTTAAAGCAGAAAAGAGAATAGAAAATGAAAATGGCTCGATACAAAATGATACATATTGCATAGGCTAATGAATAATTACCTTAGGACATGACCTTGAAGATATAATCTCACCAACTCCACGTAAAACCTAGAAATGGGCCATTATAAACAGAATAAAAGATTGCTTATGTTTCTGTTGACAAACAGCTGGCTATGGTATGTTAATGCCAACAATAAAGTGAAATATGACAGCTAAAGGGATTGTTGAAGGGTGGGGTATTCATGGTAATTTCATTTCATTCACATCTTATAGTCGTATATGATAAGAATTTGCACTGCTTAGTGGCTTCAGCCCAGAATATGAACGCAGGTATCTTTGTGCATTGAGAAGCTTACAAACAGGTTGGTACTGGCGGAAGTAAGCGTGAGCAACAATATATATTAATAACATATCCGACAAGATAAACTTGATTCAAACATCAACAGACAAAATTCAAGCATCGCTATGTCAATAACCTGAGGGAAGATGTAGACAGAAAAAGCATGCTTACAGACTCATCGGCCAGGAAACGACAAAAGAGCTGCTAAAATCATTAAACGAGAGGGAGCTTCAATCTTGTTGCAATGGCTAATCATGAACAAGGAGGAAAATGAGAAGGACCATTGGCCTAAGTTTTCAGGAGGCAGAAAATTGGGATGTTCATGTGTGTTCAACTGCTTGAACAATGCAAACTATCTCAAGTGATACTCTTTCGTCTCTTCCTCAATTGGGGTCATCGCCACCTTGTAATCACCCTTGATCCTTATTCTATCTTTTATTGTGTGGCTGCTCATCCACCTAACAATAAGACTTCCAATAACACTCATCTTCAATGCTTCCAAGTTGTCTATCCATGCAGCATTGCTGGCCTCAACGCGTCCTATTAATTTTTCCCTTCAGCTCGGAGCAAAATATTGCGACCGCCCAGTGCATCACACCTCCACTTTAGCCAAGTTGCTCTTAATCTTTTGTTTTGTCATTCATGGATTGTTGAAGCAACTGAACACGAACACTGATTTACTTCATTGATAAAACTATATCATGCTTCTACAACTACCACATGGCAATAATAAACACGACTTGATAAAGTTAACAAGGGAAAATACCAACAGCAGTAAAACGACAGACAAAAGAGTATCGTAGACAAGTGAGAAGGAGAACAAAAAGCTTCAGAACAGGAACTAAGTTCAGTGCTGACTATCACGTACTGGTAAAGACAACTGCTTATGCTATTTAATGTGGCTGCTCTGCCGCTCAAGTTTACAATCTCAAGCTTGACAACCAAAATTCTTACTATTCCAACAAGCATTGCCACAAAATATTACCCCTTTGAACAAACATAAAATCAACCCAAACATAATACCATCCTAATATGAATTTCGTTCAAGATATTACCAGAGAGAGGCAGATGGAAGTAAAGAGGGATCCCATAGCATATATAATGCAGTCCACACTTCTCAACTGCTCCAGGACAGTAGGGTTTGCAGTGGGGAAGAGCTGTTCAATATAAAGCATTAGAAAATACAACAGCAGGAGAAAGAAATCACAGACTGATTGCCACATCACAAAGGTCGTTTTCTCATAAAAGAAGAAAGCATTGGACATAATGACAATCAACTAGAAGTATGAACATGCAGAACAATCCCCAACGATTAATTTATATAGTTAATACTTCGATAACTGAAAGGTTAAGGATATTAGAGGCTTTAAGACACCACTCAATAGAAATAAGGACACCCGCAATGTTCGGAATATGGGGAAAGGAAATGATGATCCATCATATATTATGCAAATCATAGAAGTCATGGTACTTAGAGTTGAACAAGTTGCTGCATGCTTTGGATGTGTATAGAACGAAAAAAATGCCCTTCTATGCAATTGAAAGTCTATAACCGCCATGACAATTCGAGCACAGAGAAAATTTTGGTGAGTCTAAAGTCATTTTTTATTTTTATTTTTTGGTTTTCCTTTCCCAGTTTAGACAAGCAGGAGATAGAGTTTCCATTATGCAAGAATAAGGACACATGAAAGGAAGTACATAACGGACAGTATTATTCACCATAAAGGAAGTGCATCATGAAAACATCATTTTTCACCCTCTATGTGATCAAACCAAGAAAAACCTCATGTATTATTCACCTCGTGCAATAAGCTGTTGTCCTCACTGGACATGTAAAACACCCGCTTTATTCTTGAAGGTAGTGCTGGTATTGAAGTGCTTCCCTGTACATGTAATCAATCAATGCACAGAGTAAGTATAGAGGAAGAACTAGACGGGCAAAATATTTAGCCATGTGGGAAGACTAAAATTCACTAATGAGCATGTAGAGTGCAAACCTTAGTTGCACAAAGCGGGGGCGGGGGCGGGGGCGGGAGCGGGGGCGGGGAAGCATAAGCACCAAGAAGAATCTGAGGTTGGGAGCTGCTTGAATAAATAAATGCGTAAAGAGTATTATCATTTGTTTAGCATAGTTTACATAGATAGCAACAACAGACAAGGAGACTTTAAGGACTTGAAGGAAGAGAGAAACAAGGAATTGAGTTGAAAAGAGCTTGATTTTCATGTATTCTATCACTTGTTCCAAGCATCTCTATCCAGCTAGCGGGATTGAGTTCCCATCTTAGCTTGGGACGAGATCCCATGGAGCTCCTAACTTGGGATCGCAAAAGCGAGATTCCGAGAGAGAAACGTCACCATATTAGAAGTTTCCTGCAACTAAGGTGCAAACTATTTTAGAAATTGGGGAGAAATGCAATCCATCTTCAGTGCACATTTAAGGTGCGCAAAGGTGGATAGAATTGTTCTATCTTTTTGAAATTAAACGGCGGGAACAATATGCTGTATAATTTCTTGAGACTCAATTAAGAAAGTGCTTAAAAAAATATAAGACCAACTAGTTACTTAAGGCTGTTACTTATGGAATTACATTAAAGACTGATATGATCTTCATATTCATAATAACAGAGAAGACCAATGTCGTCCATTCAAAGCAGCAGCTCATATTTAACCATTCAGAGTCGGGAACTAATGAGGTATGACGTGGAGTTTCCTGCTAATTCATGATACCTAGCAGCTCTGACAATAATACTTCTGTACCAAGTGTAATGTTCCCGTATGGTGGTGCTCAGGGATTGCCTTCCATCCCTCAGGCCCCTCGGCAACATCACAAGCTTTCTCAGATAGTAGAACTATTTCCTGAATTGACTTCCCATCAATAATTTTTTTGATAGGTAAAGTAGGATAGAAAGATAAAATGGTAAATGAGGGTGGGGAGGAAAAGCTATTTATACGATGTAAACATGAAGAAAATTTGAATAAATTTTGTATCCGTAAACCCAGCATGACCAATGAAGTATGGGCAGACAGACAAGATAAGATCTTCCTTCTAGTTCCTCTTATATAAATGCAATTGATTCTAATAGCAATAGTTTTGCTTACCAGATAAGAAAGTTTCAAATGAAAAGCAACACATGTTCTATCTCCACCTCCAAAGCTCCTTGGTCACATTTTTTCCAACTAGCCAAGAATGTAAGTCTCAAGCATGAAATCAAGAATTTTGCATGGAAATTATGACTTTAAAGAAGCATCAGATGTTCAAGAGTGTCCAGGAAATGTGGAGTAAAGAACAGTTCCAATGCGCCCCACTGTCTTTTCGGAGTTGCCAGTGCTAGCGCACCGCTAAACCTTTACATATGCATCATGCAATCATGACAAGTTTACTTATCCATCGAATAGTTATATTTCTTCCTTTCAAATCAAATCAAAGGGTTTAACGAGTTTGCAGTGAGGGCATAAAAAAATTGAGATGAAAGACACTATAAACAGGACCAATCATGACCATAAGCTACTGAGCACTAAAACATTTAAAGTGTACCTTATCTATTCGTTCGATGCATCCATTGGTTGGATGAGATATTGCATTCTGACCACGTATAATAGTTCCATCCTTAATGTAAAATACATATAAGGGAAAAAGTAAGTTAATGGTAAATTTCCTTATAGTCATAGTTGTTGTCATGTAATTCACAAATAGTATAGGTTATGATGAACAAGATAACAATGATGCACATGTAAAAATAAGTAGTCTTAGAACTATCAGTTTTTTTCTTTCCCCTTAATTGTTTTTATATAATTTGTCAATAGTCTAGCTTATGATGAGCAAGATAACAATGATGTAGATTTATAATAATTTTCCATAGAACTATTAGTATCTCTGAAGCACGAACACCTCTCCTAGGTGGAGGTATGGTGTCCTAAACGGACGGACACCCCGACACCCTCCGGACACCGCCCGACACGTGTCGGACACGGCTCATCGATGTCGGAATTTTTTTTATTTTTTTTTTTAATTTCCGACACCGTGTCAGACACTTCATCAACGAGTGTCGGACACGGCGTGGAGCAGTGTCTTACCGTTTGAGGCCAATTTCAACAGATCTAGTGTTGCCGGAGCTAGTCGACGGAGATACCGAAGCCGAAGCCAACAGATCTGGGCTACAGTCGCCGAAGGAAGAGAAGCTAGCCACTGTCGCCGTCGCCCGTCGCCGGAGGTCTCGCCATTGTCGCTGGAGCTCCTCTGACGCCGTCGCTGACCCACAGGTTGCGGCGGTGCTGGTTCTCCTTTCCGTCACTCCCTCCCGTCCTTCTCTTTTTTTCTTTTCTTCCTTTTGTTGACCCGTTTCTGTCCTCTCTTTTTTTCTCCTTTTGTCCTTCGTTTCTGTCCTCCTCTTTTTTCTTTTCTCCTTTGTTCTCTTGTTTCTGTCTTTTTCCTTTTTCTTCTTTTGTCCTCCCATTTCTGTCCTTTTCCTTTTCTTCCTTTGTCCTCCCATTTCTTTCTTTTATTTTTTTTTCTTTTCTCCCTTTGTTGTTCCATTTCCAGTATATTAACTAAATAAATATTGATCAAATAAATGATAACTTATAGTTTTTCATTATTGTTTGTTATTTTAGATTGTGAAATATATTTGATATTTATTAAATATATGTAATATAAAATATATTTAAAAAATAGCGGTGTCTTGCGGTGTCCAAAATCTGATTTTTTGAAAATTGCAGTGTCCGGTGTTGGTGTCGGTGTCCGACACCGTGTCCGTGCTACCTAGATTAGTATATATACATAGAAACTTAAGACAAGTAAAAGTAGAAAGCAATCATGTAGCCGACGTCAACTAGCTAGGGACAGAGCCTTAGCTGAGTGTAGAATTTCTAGTAATTCATATCTAGAAGTACGTAGTTTTGACTGCTAAAGAAAACCAAAGAGATAGGTTGTCGATGGGAACATAGGCCACTCACATAGAAGCTTAACACAAGCAACAGAAACAAAGCTATCATGTAGCCCACCTCAACTAGCTCGGGACAGAGCCTTAGCTGAGTGGAGCTTGTTCCTAGTACTTCATAGCTAGACGTATGTAGGTCGGACTACTAATGGAAACCAAAATAATAAGGTGTAGGATGCAGACAATTGTAAAAGAATGCTGTTTTGCAAACATGAATAGAATGATTCTCAATCAACAAGATGCGATGTAATCCGGAATTATGAGAGGACAGGACAAAAGATGCTCGAGCTCTGCACATGGTGGCTTCTGAATAGCTGAAGTTTGCTACCAAGTCCAATTATAAGATACAACCAGCATTGATGGTTGCTGAACCTGATTGAAGAAAATCATGCCGCACTGCACCATTGCAGTAATTTAGTGGTACTAGGAACAAATTATTCTTTCAATGAATAAATCGCGTAACAGAGCAACTAATGATGTCAGGTATCAACGTGTAACACTTAATGGATGATGCTGAAGGTTATGTAACATTTTGAATTCTATGAATCAACAACGATCGCAGAATATAAGCCTGCACCTTCAAAAAGTTTGAGGTGATCATCTTACCCATAATTCACAGCCCAACGTAAGCCTGTCATTGGTTGAAATTACAGGGAGGACCAAACTTTCTGTAGGAATATCAGAAACCCGCGAAAACAAAAATATTGCAGCATCTAACGACTCGAAGAATATGCGTGCTCCAGCAAAGAAAAAGTTCCCAATGCTGCAATTGTAATGGTAGTCAGTTAATAGCTTGCTTTACATCTATTCCGACTTTCTCATACCAAGTCTTGTATAGAAAGAACAAAAACAAGAAAAGTAGAGCACAAAACCATAACTATACCCAGACATAAATCAAAAACATTGCAAGAAACCAAAAAATTGATGTCCGTAAAAGTGTGTTGGGTGGGCATCGATATGAGGGTTGATACACATCTAGCACTGGAGAGATTGTGATCTCTTCAGCAGAGTACTGGCATTCCACTTCAGCAAAATGGCTGGTCAGGCAGTGCTTGTTTTAGGTACATTTAGTCTGGCTGCCCAACAGATATCATTGTTTCTCCTTTTCTCTGTAGATGTCATTGTAACATCAGAGACCATCGACTGGTGAAAGTGGTGGTTGGAGTTTTTACCTCCACCTCAACAACGAACAGAAGAAAATGAATCTGGTGCGCAGGGACGAGACTTTGACTATTGTGATTGCTCTGTAACATACCAATGGAGTAGTGCAACAGTGACTACAGGATGCTGTGAAGCACATAACTGCGACCGAAGGCAGTAGCAAGAGGAGCTCTACGGTGGTGCAAAAGAGGTGTCTGTGTATTCTCTGTGAGATTTAGAAGGCAGTCTATGTTTTGATCTGGTATTGATAACAGTATAGTTCTCTTAACAAGGATGATGAACCTTTGCTCTTTTGGCGAATTCTCTGTCAAACTTAGAAGGCTTGCGAAGGGTTATCTCTGCTCTCTTTATTTCTTTAGAGCACGCTAACTCTCTCTGTACGTATAAAAGCACAAGATGAGAGAGAGAGGATCCGAAAAATGAAAAGATTCTATTGTTTGTAGATAACAGTCAATGGATAATGGTAGAGGTTTAGATTTGCGTAAAAGCAATGGAGTAGAAATGAGCAACAGAGGTTTTATCTATCCTCCAGACATGGGTCGGGACCTTATATATATGGATGTCTGTGGGGGTACCGAATAAATTACCATCTGGGAAAATGGTAGCCCGTTCTACTCACAGGGCATCATCTCGAGTGATACAAACTCAATGTCGAAATAAGACGCACCTAGAGGAACATTGATTAACAAAAGTGAAACCATTCATGGAGCAGGAATTGCAGATACAATTATCAACAGAGAAAGAAAAGGAGGAATAATACGGGCTACTGAGCCCCTATGACTACAATACAGATAATTGGAATGTTCACACCAGTCAGCACATCCATTTTCCATTAAGAAGAGAATTTTGCTGGCTAAAAATATTTGATCATTTATACAGACTTGGAGGGGCAAAGGATACACCTAGAACCACACCGGTGACATGAAGCGCTTACCCAAGAACCATGAGCCTAAGGAGGTATACAAGAACAGAAAAATAAGCATATCCAGCTTTATAAATTACCTTACTGGCCTTGATAATTTTTGCATTATAAATTTGTCAAAGCCAAATAAGAACGGAGTCCAGAACCAAAAAGCCTTCTACTGAAGTGTTCACCATAAGTAGAAAAACTACGAGAAAAAAAAAAGTGCAAAGTAGGGCAGAAGTATAAGAGAACTTCTTGCCTTCTCTCAGTTCATAAGAAATAGTATTTGTAACTTTGTTATAAAATTTCAATATACTCGTTCCTTCTGCGATACGTCATTTATTGTTAACTAAAATCATCTTGAAAGAATACAAAGCACCTTCAGAGAGATCAATCACAAAACTATAGCAAGAAAAAAGTCATTGTAGACATCTAAAGCATGCAAGGACGTAAACTCTTTAGCTGATGTTCGATTTTCAGCTGAACTTTTATAGATCAATGAAGGCATTGATTCAAGCTGGATCCTGGCTGATCATTCTTTTTCTCCTTTTCACCAGAGTGGGTTGTTTCCCCTTGTTTTGGGGGGAGGGGCACCAGGAGTTTTGGTTAGTGGTGATGTTGATAAATCCATAAACTTTATCTTTTCCACTATTTGAGTGTTCCTTCTGTAAGAATGAGGACAGAAGGAAGATTAGATAGAAATTTCTTGTGATTTCTGATGACATATGCATTATATTTTTCCTCCTATTCAACTGATGACATGCTGAAAGAAACATTTTGCACCCAAAAGAACCAAGGTCACAACTTGGGTGTACCTTTGAAAAAAATTCCGATCTTCGTAATTACCAACCCTATCTAGTCCACCCAGAGGACCTATTAAATTTCCTAGCACTGAGATCATACACCTTTGGCAGCCACAGCAAGCAAACTTAACTATTATTCTTATTGCACGGCCATTAGGGATCTCGTCTTCACATTCTGGTATTTATTTTCTTAAATATTGGAAACAGTTAAAATTAATACGCTTTACAATTTTCCTTTCATATTTAAACAAGAGCTGTTCCCTTAACCAAGTCCTAGTTCTGTCGTAGTTCCTAACTAGGAATATTTACTCATTCGCCCTTGGTAAAGCCAAGTCATTTTACAGCCAAAGATTTAATACAAGTGTATAACACCAAACTAAGAGGTTGACAGACTACCTTCCATTACTGAAACAGAATATTTCATTCGACCGCCTAAGGATCTGTAGAAAAGAATTACAAAGAGAACATTAGTTAAACGGCTTGAAAAGAACTGCCAATTGAAAAAAATGTAGCACTGAAAAGGTACTAATAAATAGAGCAGACAGGGAAAGAAATATATGACGTCATGTTGGTGTACTAGTCTAAGACTAGTGTACTAACAATGGTCTATCTAACACGAAACAATAACCAAATTGAAGAATCAAGAATAGAAAGCTACATATAATCAGTACAATTCATAGCACGTCTACAGAAGTGCATATCTATGATGTCTAAAGAATTACTCATCAACAGAAAATAGGTATGCAGTAGGACGCTAGTAAGGACGTACTTCCATTGCAGGCAATAAAAAAGCATGCTCTCTATTTTTACCCAGTCAGAGAATGAAAACTAGAAACGTAGAAAAGATTATGGACATCTACAGTATCAAGTCCAGCTCTACACTTGGAACCCCAAGTTTTGGAGGTTTTTCATTTAAATTGTCTGTCACTGCCAAATATGTTTGTCTGCCATGTAGGCATTAGTTCTTGGTCTTATCCTGGGATTAAAGAAGGGAACTCCAGACAACTGATGCTGTAAAAGAGAAAGTGGCTCCAATATCTGAATATGTGGCATATTCAGATATGCGGCATATCTGAATATGTGGCTCCAATATCCTGGGATTAGTTTTAGATGCAAGTTGAATTATTGGTAGCATCCTTCAAGTTAACGAATTTCTTTTCCATTTTCTACAGGGTAAAAGAATGGGTAAGTTCTCAAGTGAGGCAAAGGAAGTATGCACACAACCTAATAAAAAGCTTTGGGCCTCAGCACATACCCATAATAACTGCCTGATTTCAGGGATAAATTAATATCATATTATGAAGTACTGACTATGGGATACACCACATTTAGCAACAATTCTCAAATATTGGTACAAGTAGCATCATTACTTGGTAACCAATCTCAAGTAAAGATCTTTGTGTTCGTAGTAAAACGCAAATGAGGCAATGCATCTCTATCACTAGCAGAGGAGAGAGGGGCAAAACTCCCTCCATAGCTCCTTACCCACACCACTCATTGAGCCTAAATATGACCCTAGTACGGCCCCTACCTTGACATAAATGAGCACAGAACAATTCTCATCACCAAAGATAGGCTTTAAATTAGTTCCCTTTTTTATTTATTTTATTTTTTTATTTTTGGTTGGGCATGCTTGGGGAAAGGGGGATGTTAATTCAGTATTTTGATAAGAAGTCTTGTAGGATTGAATAAACGTGTTTGGAGCCACAGCCACTTTGTCACAGTACGAATGGCTAACAAGGAAGTTTCTGCCAAGTATCTAAGCAATAGACCCCAAAGAGCCACGAGTCCCGAGTAACTTCTACCGTCCACATCTCGTGGATGGAAACCATCATAATCCATGGGACCGACAAGTCGCATCGCACCAAGGCATTCACCTCTCTCAACAAGGGTCATGCTAGGTATCAGGTTCGCTCACAGCTGGGGCATATATCTCAGTTATTCTTTCTTCGAGTGCATTTCCAGCAACAGGAGATATGTCACAAGCCCAAGGAGCGTTCCTTCTTCAGTCAAGGCTCCCAAGCCACAGCATAAAACACATATTGAAGGATATTCTTGCACCTCTTGCGAGCCTAAGTTTCAGGCAGGACTTAAGTAGCTCCTCGAACTTGGTGTCTCAGTCATAAGAACGTGCTCCAAGGACCATTGTATACCTCATAATGGGATCTTCAAGGGTATTGCATCTAGAGGCAAGGTCTATTCGGCAAAAAGAAAATTAAACAATAAATATAAAGAAATTTAAGCCACCCATAGTTCAAGTAAATACTGCTGCAAACCCACAAACCTGATTCTGGAAAAAAGCCAAAAATGATCGAATAGTTTCCCTGTAGGGTTTCGAGACACCCTTCCATAGAGGATGCTCTCCTTCCACAATATCGTACCTGTAAACTTATCAACTTAGCATGCTATAAATTGAAACCTCTTTTTTAATAAATGTTAACAGTAATGGCAGAAACCCCCAATATGACAATGAAACTAAGCAAAATGAGTAAAATGTAGGCACAAAGAACTAGAAACATAAATGTCATGGGTATGAAACACAGAATAATCATCAGGAAAGTGGGGTAAGAATGTGTATATCAACCCAAACTAGACCCTTCCGTGGTGGGAACCTAATTAGGTGGTCCTCATTAGGTGGTCAAGAGCCTACCCACCAACTCAAACTACCAAACTTGGAAGATCCCTTCAAAGATCCGGAGTCCATGTAGTACCATAAACCTAAAGCGTAAATCAGGCATCTCTATCACTAGCAGGAGATAAGAGATCTAAACTCCATCGATAGCTCTCTTCGTACACCACTCATCGAGCCTAAATATTACCCTAGTACAGCCCCCTACCCTAACACTAATGTGTAAAGAACAAATCCCATCTCTAGCAATGGGCTTCATATGAGCTCTTCCTCTATTCTGGGCATGCTTGATGTTAACTCAGTGGTCTCATAAGAAGCCTTGTGACACTAAATAAACGTGTTTGGGAGCCACGGCGACTTTGTCACAGAACTAATGGGCAAACAAGTAAAGCATTGGCCATGCATCTAATCAATAGACCCCCAAGCGCCACGAGTACTAAACAAATGGCTGTAAAAAAGGGCACATCATTGACATAGTAAGCTGTCTCACAGAAACGAATTTGGTGGAACTAGAAATGTTAAAGAAAAAAACGGTATGGAACAGAAAGCAAATATAAACTAACAAATGGGCATGCAACTCTTTATGATTGTGGCAGTCTGGTAGAACTAATACATTCATTTTTTTATTACTAGTCAACCAATGCATTGGTAGGCATCAATTTCAATCTGCCATGGAATAGCTGCTCATGATATATTGCTTGAGCAAAGCATAACAGAATATAAGTCACATGTTTATGCAACATCTGCAGTAATATATCTAGGTCACTTAACGATGAAAAAAGCATCCAAGAGCGCAACCATTCGTGAGAAGGTCCTACTTATCAAGAACTGCTATTACCATTCTAATTTGGCTTCTTTTGCATCAAGCGGTAATCGATGACCAAGCAATGTTCGCACCGCAAGAGCCTCAGAAGTACTTTGGTCAGACAATCTTAAGCACCTTGACCGTATATCTCCAACAGCTGGACCACCTAAAATACGCCCAATGAGTCGGAACGAATCATTTTGCTTGGTACTAACATAAAGAAATATCCTGACATAATGAAAAGCACCAAGACTGCAAGAAAAACTGAGAAATAGTAATTATAGAAAATGACGCCTAGAAGGCAACTTGACTATCCACAAGATGAGAATGCAGGCGTTGAATAAACATGAAAGATAGAACTTGACTGTGTAGCAATAAACAATTTCATGGCATCGTTTTGCCCCTGTGTAGCATATCTTGGTACGTGATAATGTGTCTACTCCACCAGCTATTCTTTAGTGTGTGAGTTTGGACGCTGATGTTAAGAATGAATACCCATCAGCATCCAACTCCAATTGTTTATTTCTTGACGAGTCATCTGTCTGTGTTTGTGGTTTCCATGTTAATCTCTTTTCTGTGTCTCCCTGTTATCTTTGGTTCTGTCCAACTCTCTTTTCTTACGAGATCAGCACCAGCTCTTTCTTTCATTAACCCTTTTCTCGGGAAAAAATAGAGCAAATAGTAAAGGAAACATGAGACACCGTCTATCAAACTCACCAAGAACGCGAACAATCTCAGCTGTACTTCCTCCATCGTCAGAAACTGGGAGAACATGCGCAACGCGAGTTGTTAACTTCTTAAGCTCTTCCACAACACCATTAAAGGCTGTTCCACCTGTGGCAGTATCAACCTATTACACAAATTTCAGTCTTATAACATAATTGTTCACACAAACAACTTATAGCAAACAGAAATCAGGCCATGGACGATATTAATAGCACCTTCCACCAATCGAACTTTTGTGCAAATCAGATGGTGAAAAGTGAGACTACAAGAATTGGTCAATTCTCCTTGGGACCCTCGATATCGGCTTAAGCTGGCTAGCCTTATCAGAACTTAAGACTTTCCATAGCAAAAGAACGGAAAAATTTATGCTGTGATGAAGTAGAAGGGACGCGTCAAATTTACTCCAATTGGCTTCCTCATGCACCCACAAAGGAAAAAGGAATACTTTCTTTGAACAATAACATTTTGCAAATTCTTTAAAATTCTCCAACACCATTAACATGTTCAGATGCTTAATCATCTAGTTTTCTACTGAATCGCAGAGAAAAATGAGGAAAAAGCAAGAAAATTTATTAGAATTCATGTTTTAATTTTTTCAAAAACTGTTCTCATTTACTTCACCAAGGATAGCAAGAAAGATGAAAATCGCGAAATTGGGAATTTAGGACTACTTGGAATTGATACATAAAGCTTCATTCTTTCTCTTCTTTACTTTCGTGGGTTTTTCATCTGGGGACCAAACACTGGCCAACCTCTACCCAACGATCAAAACTTTATCTTTCTTTAACCTACATTTTCTGATCTACGAAGCACATAACAGTGAATAGAGAAAGCGGGGAAAAATGCAAACTCATGATTTGATTCACTCGTTTTCCTTTCTTATCAACCAAACAGGTAAGAGAAATATAGAGAAAAGAATGTTATCCGAGCTGAGAAGGCGAGCAAGGAAGGCTCATCAGAGAAAATGAAATCAAATGGAGACCAAAAGAACCCATATCACTAACAAAGAAAAAAGAAAGATTGAAGAAGCTAAATTGGGATTTTAGTACTACTTGGTGGAATTCTCAACAAGGTCTTCTTCTCTTGTTTTTGCTGTATTGATGTCAGGGAAGGCCCCGTGCTAAACCTTGTAAAAAGCTGCGTTCTTTGTCTTGTTTATTTTAGTAGGTTTTTCATCTGGATTCCAATCACTAACAAAACACAACCCAATAATCAAAACCTCTTTCTTTAACCTACATTTCCTGATCAGGAGGAAAAATAAACCCCTAATGATTTTCACTCTTCTATTCACCCCCACAATTTCTCATCAACCAACCAGGTAAAAGAAATTGAAAAAAAAAAAGGAAGTTATCAGACCTGAGAAGACGAGCAAGGAAGGCCGCAGATCAGAGGTAATGAAGCTAGAGTTTGAAGAGCAGTGGCAATGGTGGGTTGAGAGACTATTCATTGAGAGGGATTTTCTTGAAGGAGAAAGAGAGGGATGATGATTATAGAGGAGTGGAATTTGCAAATTCTGGAAGGCTCTGCATAACTGGGTTTGGGGTCCCAACCAACTACTGTCCGCCATATTCCCGCTAACTCCACTCCAATCAAAATTCCCCATCAAAGAAGAACTCTCTACCTTGTCTACCCACCGAACAGAAGTTTGAGGTATCCCTTGCCACTCATTTTAAAGTTATTGTTTCGTTTAAATTTTTAGTTCCCAACTATTTTTGGTGCGCTGATAAACCCATGATTGAAGTAAAGGTTTCTTTTTTACCTTTCTTTAGTAAATATCGTGCGATGTAAAGATGGTGTCACGTGTACACAACATTAAAACGTTATTATAAGTAATTTTTGAACTTTTTAGTCGTTCATGTAAATATTGATTGTATTCATAAGAATTGACTATCTAACAAGTGCTTGAAGTAATCCATCAATTTTTGTAATTATACAATAGCCTCTGTCCTAATGTCCTAACCTAATGTCTACTAGTAATTGATTAGGAGAGTTTTCATTCGTTAAGAGATTATTTAATAGAGATTTTTTTAATTTTTTAACTTATATAGATAACTGATATTCTCACTTCAAAATTCAATTAGTGCACTTCAAAATGGCTTTGAGTGAGACTTCCAAATATTTTCCTTCTTATATTTTCATCCCGAGTATCCAAGGTGGCATTCTTTTAGCACTCCATCAATGTTAATCCTCCCTTTGAGTATTGCATTCGAGCAAGCAGGTCAAAAAAAGAAATTTTGCATAAAATGGCTCAAAACAACCATCACATCACAAAGCATTGCCTCATCTAAAAAGCGAAACCGAATAGGTACTTTTGAGTTCCCCACAAGGCCTTATGATTCCGGAATATATCTCTCAACACATTATGTACTTTGAGTAATATATCATAGTTTTGGTAAAACCACCAAATGCATTGAGAAAAGAAAGGAAAAAAAAGCCATTGAAGCTCCGCCATATTTTGTACAAAACTTATTCATCTCACCTTAAGAGATCCTTAACTGCATTTACATCTACCTCATTACCTCTCTACTAACTAAAGAAGATCTACTATGAAACATCAATCTTCTGCCGGGAACACCAACTGAAGTACCCCAGTTATTTGCTAAGAGCTGGTAAATTTACTTAGACCATCTCCCAATCAGAATCAGAAAAATATTGATCAGGTGGCTCCAATTCTCCGGTGGGCAGAGGCTGCATGAAAATCTGCCCTCTTGGTTGATTTAGCTCTGTATGCTGATGCTTCGAACTTGTTGCTTGCGGGTCACATTTCTGCTCATCTCCAAACTTCATTTCTGAAGCAAGAGTCTCAGAAACATGTTCCTAGAAGCAAAAGAATATCAGCTCAATCAGGTCCATGCATAGCATATTTGAAAGGGAAGAGCACGCTAGAAAAGGTTTCTAAGGCATGGCTTCAAACAATATACTTCAGATACATTTTCGAGTTTGATATGACAGCATATAGAGCTCATGATTCATAGGAATGGCAAAGTGTCATAATGATTTAATCCAAACTAAGCCTTCTAATGAAGTAACATAAACTTGAGAATTTGTGAATGAAGTAAGTTGCACTTTTGCAGTCAGAGACACAGGCTTACCTCATCAGGCGGAAATTCTGTTGAAACGTCCGAGATGGAACCAGATTTACTGTCATCCACCAAGATGCAAGTTTTTCCTTCTCCACTGGCATCACCTGATCCTCCTGTAACAAGCAACAAAGTAAAGGCAAAGCCATCTTAACTAACATATAATACAGTGCCTAGTAACAAAATGGGAGACATATCAAACTACATGAGACAGAAATAAACATAGGTTTGAACCATATTTTACTATTAGAGGCCAACAGTAAGACTGTTATTTATCTGGAGCACATTGAGCGCCAAATGTCAAGAAACAGCCTGTTACAGGCTCCCACTATTTCGGCCATAACTTTCAATGCAAGAAGTCATGCCTCTCAAACCATATGGACTTATGGGCGATAGTACTCAAAACAACTGTCTCAGGGCTCTACAATATTTAACAGCTATACGGTTTAGGGCATTCTGTGGTTCAAAGAGAGGGGCTATTTAAGCCACTTTTGGGGCAATTTTCTGATTAATAGAAGAGAACTTTCCACATCTGTTTAGGTTTTGTCAGAACTGTGGTTTTCTTTTGTATTGAGGGGTCTAGAATATTATAGTGATTTTTATCTGATTAGACTTAAGCTTTATATTTAATTTCCTTATATATCCCTCGTCCTCCAACCAAGAATAGCTCATTGAGCAAATCATTAAGTTGAACAATAACATTTTTTTCTTTGATATTTATCCTGTTTTGTGGTGTTTTTTCATCACTAGTCTTTGTAGATTCAAGGGTGTTAATTTGCATTAGCTTGTCCGGCAACAAGCAACTTGCGAACTCGGATAACTCCAGCAACTTCACCCATGCTTTTATCGCCTGAACATAGTTATTCTTTTGCTAGGTCCAGTCAGTATCGATGTAGTCAAGCTATTTACTTTTCCTTTTTCCTTTTAAATTTTCTAAAATCTCTACTTGCTCATGACACAATTATACGACTACTAGTTTTCTAAATCTCAACTTTCATCATTTAGCTTCTAAATATGACAGTTTCTGCACATTGGCATAACAGAAAAAGAAAGGTTTTAGTAACTTTGACATGGAAGAAGTCTAAACCTGAGACAATTTCAAATCTAACATTTGATAGAAGGATTGCAATAGCAAAAACTGCATAATTAAGATGATCAGTTCCAAAATCCATACTCCCATGGAATTCAGACTGAAATCTGTATGACTAAAAAAAAAAGTATAGAACAGTTAAAAGCCAATACAGCTGTTTTACATATGTCAAGCATACATTAATTGGTGTGAAGCATGCATTTACGTCATCTTTTCAAGATATATTCATTAAGGAAAGATGTAAGAAAATTAGAATAAAAAAGGAGAAAAATCAAGAGAAGGGTTACCAGAGTCTGCCAGAAATACAAAACCCAGTGGTTCTGCATTTTCATCACACGGCTCAAACCCAGACCAGGAATGCTCTATCGTAGATGCAATCACACCAGCAGAGCTCTCTGTGCCAGTTAATGCTGACATTATCTAACAAAAGTTAGAAGTAATCTAACAACGAAAAAAAGATAATGGAATGTTTACAACTTCATACTGCTGACAGGGCCATTACCGGAACAAATAGCTTCACTATCTTGTACTTTAGGCTCAGAAGACTTGGCAAAAATAACAGAACTTGAAGTATCAGCGCCATTACCCACAAGGTTACTAGTTTCCCCCACTTTTACAGTAGAGTTGCACTCCATATTCTTAGCAACCAGCGTGTCATTTGAAGTATCAGCTCCACTACCCACAAGGTTACTCGTTTCCCCTACTGTTACTATTGAGTTGCACTCAACATATTCAAGTAAATTTGGTATTGACATGTTGAATTGACCATCAAATCCTTCTTCATTATTTGATTGGCTAGCTTCACAACATATTGCAACTGCCAAATCCTGCGTGGCAGGGGCAAGCACCCCTGAAATCTCGGAAGAGGAAACTTTCTTCTCCATGGGGTTTTCCTGGACACCCTTGTTTGCCTCTTCGTTCATCCCAGTTCCAGCATTCTGTTTCGAAGATGAACTTATACTCGACTCATCAACAGCTTCCGCACATTCAAGCGACAAAGAGTTCAAATTGCAAAGTTCCTTTTTGAGTTCACCATCAATACCTACATTTAACTTTTCCTTTTTTGTGAGATCCGTATCTTTATTTGCTTCTAAAGACAAATCAGGAGCCTTCTCTGCCATGAGATCCACCAAAGCTGGGGGAAGCACATCTTGCACAAACTCAGAATAGAGTTGTTTAACATTTGCGCCTGCTGTCAGCAACTGATTTTCTACATACTTCACTGGTTCCTGACCAAGTAAGCAATTAATCACTATGTGAGAGACCTTCAAAAGCTTCAATTACGAAATCCAATACGCCTAGATGAAACAACTAATCAAAAAGGACAGAAGCACAATAGGTAAAAGAAGCACACATCCAATCCTGAGCAAAGCAGATCATGGTATAATTCATTTAACCCCTCAAGCAAAGATATTGGATGCAATAGTTTTGTCAACAGCATATACCAAAACTCGAAGCTAAATTAGACACGGATAGAACTATTTGGTCATGGAAATCATGGATCAACTTGGAAAAGAACATAGTGTCATTCTGTTTGTTAACGTTTTTAGTACGAGTTCTAGGCCTCTAGCATACTCTACCAAGATTGGGGCTTCAATTCATTTTGACTAGAAAAAGAGGAGGAAAAAATCACCACCAACCTCTTCAGAAAAACAATAATATTGTTTCAATCGTAGAATCAAACAGCAGCATACCAAAATAACAGTCTAGCAACAACAAGAAGCAAAGATAGAAAAAAGTTACTCTGGCTACCCGTAGCAGCAACAGTGGATGACATGATAAAACTATAATCCCAGACCAAAAAGTAGTCACCAAGTTGGAAACCAAACATCAGATTAGCGACAGTGTCATGTTCTCAGCAAACGACCGACAGGCGACAGGCAACATTCTCATATATTTTCGGTTGCAATACAATGATGGGAAATAATAGGTATGTGATACCTGACGCATAATTTCATCCACCTCCACACACAAACTTCCAATCTTCTTGCGTATGTCACCCCAAGATATGCTAAAATCCATTTTGCATGCAAAATCGATGCTTCTAGGACAAGAACATCTGCAGTCATTAAGTCAAATAATTAAGCATTCAAATTGCATCATACATCCTGAATTCTGATTAATTGTAGCAGATATAGTTTAGTGGTAGAAGTACACAATAAGAAGTGCACAAAACACAGGCAATAAAACCAAATTGCACTCTATGAACCAAACGATACAGAGATGTCATATGGAGAAATTCAGAAACATATATGGCCTTCCGGGTTCATCCAGTTTGAGGATCACCATTATATGCATCTCCATCTATGTGTTTCGTCCATAATTTTCAACCAGCATAAAGAACAGCAAGGCATGAATACCACATTTATATGGATATAGTCATCCATTAAATTGGAGAGGGAGAGAGAGAGAGAGAGAGAGAGAGAGAGAGATATGAGAATTCCTTTAACTATACATGGATGTTTGACAAAATTAATGCGTTCAACTAATAGGATGGGCATGCATTGAATTCAACTAAAAGAGTTTGAATGTAGACATTAAAAGTTATCGATTTTCAGGAACTATTCTAAGTGCAACCTCCTGATGAGTAATGGGCAATGAGGTAGAAAAGGCTCTTATTCAAAAAACTTGTGATACACTTCAGAAATCAAGCAAACTATAATCCAAAAGAGATGCTTTTAACAACTACCTTGACCACAGAGGACTAAAAGGCTAGTCCAGCCACAAGGTTCCATTCTACTGTATTCAACTCGTAATTTTTCTAATCTTCTTCATTTCAATAATCTAAGACTTTAATGGACTATGTAATAACAGGAGAATTTGGTAACACACAAATCTGGGGCTTTCTTCTACCATCTTTTGAAGCTGAGTTGTGCTATCTGCGAGTCTTTTTCCATGTGAGTACGATTCTTTACTATTGAGCATACAGCCTTAGCAGAGTTGCTTTTGGAATTTTTGGTGCTGACGTTTTTTAACGCATTCTTTCTGAATAACCACCAGACTGAGCAAGGTAATGTTTTTTTCTTTTTGTTTACTTAGCAACAAGTAATCCTAAAGATATTTACTAGTCAAACATACATTCTTGAGACATTACTAGTTGGTCCAAGATAAATTGGTGGTGGAAATATTTAGCAAGATGTTGAACTCAAATTCAAATAGCTGAACTTCAGAATGATCCGAAGTTGCAGAATGCCACAGACACATTCCAACATTTGCATGTACTAAGTCTCTCCTAGGAATTCGCAAAATAAACGGGGCGAAATCCAACTAAACGGAGGGAGTGATAACAATTCAAACAAGCTTTAGTACCCTATTAAGTCAGAGTTTGTCATAGATAGAAACTTCAACTTTCACATTCAAGTAGATAAGCACATACACTCAGCTACATACCATACATAATCTACTACTAATTATCGAAACCAGAGCTAAGACTAAATAACAATACTATAAAAGTAATACGTGATTGCATGTGGGTCCTTGACAATTAACGATCAATGAACACAAAAAGATCATTACAGGAGTAAGAACGATAATGGGTTACAAAGTATGATCACTTACCAATACGAATGATTGGTACCCAGAAGCCAAATAGTCGATAACAAGGATGATCGCTGCGAACCCTGATGAGTTACACGGCTGAGAGGACCGAAAATAGCGTAGTGGTTGTTATGCATTCGCAGAGGGAGACCGAGTATTACAAGAAGTATAGCTTCCGGTGTCCTACTGAGAAAGGGTTTCACAAAGGTCTGTTTGGTACTTTCGATTTCAGTTTTTTTTTTTAAGAAAATTATAAAGAAAAAACTGAAAAGAGTTGTGATTTTTTTTCCGTCAGTTTAAAAAACTAGTAGACGTTTGATAGAGTTTATTTTTTTAAAAAAACAGAAAAGAGCAAGGGTTTGGCATCAACGCTCTTTAGGATTTATTAAATTTTTTTAAATATACAATTACTCTCTGCCGGCAATACCTGTCGGCATCACCCATCAGCAACACCGCCGGCAACTCGCAACACCCACCACCGCACAACAACTTACAGCAACTCACAAATCTGTCCGCCACCTAGAGCACCACCGCACCAATCAAATCTGTCTATCACGCCAACTCACCACCGCCAGCCATGAAGGCAACCATTTGCCGATGTAAATCCAGCACAACCACAACAACCTACGGCAACGCATAACAACGTACCGGCACAACGACGACCACCGACCGCCACCAAGCCTAACTATACGAGACCACCACCGTTGGCCACAAAGGCAACCATTTGTCGATGTAAATCCAACACAACCTATGGCAACCCACAGCCACCCACAACAATGTATCGGCACAACGATGACCAATGACCGCTACCAAGCCCAACCGTACGAGACCCATCTCTAATGGCACTAATGGCAGATTGGCAGAGGCCGCCAGTTTCAGAAGGTATCGATTCCCAGGAATTGGTCGCAACCATCTCCAATTGTTGTGTTCATCTTGGACGGAAGAGTGGCCGGTGGAGGCATTGACCGCTGGCCGGTGGAGGTGGTGACGGCGATGGGCTGTGGAGTCAGGGGACGGGATGTAGAGTCTGTGGTGATGAAAAAGGTGAAGAAGGATTTTATACCGAGAGCAAAAAAAAGGAAAAGATGTTAGTGAGGCTCGAAGCCTCAACCTCATTTAACCAGCCTCAGCCCTGAGTGAAAAAGAGCAAAAAAAAAAGAGCTCCGAGCTCTTTTCAGAAATGGGCAAGAGTTTAAAAACTCTTGGGCCTTTTTTAAAAAGAAAACCCAACGAAACATCCCAACTTTTATGGGCTTTTGAAAAGAAAAAAAAAAGTGGGCCAAAAAAGAGCAAAAAAAAGCTTTGTCAAATGGCCCCTTAAATTCCTTTTTTTTTTAACTTTTTTTTATTTAATTCCTTTCCTTCAAGTTGTCCGATTTGAAAAGTGAGCGTTTATGTTCCGCTCTCCTTCAAATATACTAACATCAAAACGTACATGTATTAGCGAAAAATAAAGGTCTAAAGACTTATAATATGGTGTCAAAGTAGTCATATTAATGTAAAAGCAAATTTATAGTTTCAAGATAGAATTGGTACATGTTAATGTTAACTTTGCTTATATGTTTGTGATTGATTTTCAAAATCAAACTTTTGATTGAATCATAATTACTTCTCAAAATCGGTGTTTAAATGAGTAGTAACTTTAGGTTACCATTAGTGTTTTAATAAAGCGAACAAAAGTCAGTTTTAATTAAAGATATAGAAGGTCTTTGTAGTTAGTAAAAATATCCCAGTAATTTACTTGGTCAAACTTCCATAATTTCTTAGATTATGATTTAATCAATTCTTTTAACTTTTGGAAGTTGATTTAGCCAATTTTGCATCTTTACCAAGCGCCTAACATAAATTTCATTCAGCTTTAATCAGATTTAACCATTTCATAATCTTATCCAAACAAGCTCTTATCCTAACTTGACTTGTCAAGTTCACCTAATCAAAGGGAGTTCTCTTTGAGATTTGATCGTGTAATCTTTAAAAATACTTTAGTTAGCAACTGTTTTTTATTAATAGCATATAATGAATTTACTAAGCTGTCTTCCGCATATCCTGATGACCTGAAAGAGTGACTCTTTCTTTTACAATTTAATCTACTTGGGGAGACACGCAGCATCTACTTGCAAGATTCAAAATCTGTAGCCATACATGTAAGCCCACAACTGTATCTTCTCTCGGCAACCAAACCAAACCAAACCAAAAGCAGACTCGTTTGTTGGTAATTAAACAAACGGGGCTTGGTGAGCTAACTCATTTCAGAAAGATTTAAACTCGACGTTTCGGCTCACCAGGCCTTCTTGTCACTAATTTGGTTGGTTTGTACACAACTTATGGTGTATGTGCAGACACGTTGGATGTTTCTTGGGGCCATTTACTGCGGTATCTTCTAGTTCAAAATTGATATATTTAGTAACATGAGACGAATCCTATGAATTTCGTCGTTAATTTCAAAACTAAAAGAAAGCGTTTCTGATAGTTCAGCTCTTTCCATTCTACAGAGGAAACGTACAATCAATTATAGTACGATTTTTCCGGCAAAAGCCAATTTTACAGATCATCAACGAGTCCACCACTTAAAGCGCAAGTCCCACTTCACATGTTTCCGCGCAAAGCAGTAATGCCCAAGTAACTCGACCTCAACGTTGGCTGAGGATTTCAACTGCAGGTTTCACTTGGAGTTCGATCACGTACTTGAGACACCTGATAAAGTTGCTTATCCACGAGTTATATCCTGTAGCCGTAGCCGTCACCCACCCCAACCGCCAACCCACCAGCTACCAACATACCAAAGAGCGCCGTCCCACTGCACCATTGCCAAGCAACACTGCTACCACCTCCCAGCAGCTAAGATGCCAGCATAGCCATCAGTGCCACCACAAAGATAACAACTGCCAATCCTCATTTGTCTTAATACTGCAATCTCGGTACACAAACATCATATTTACTTGAACATAACTGTTTGGTATACAATGTGTGATCTGCAGACCAAGAATTTGTAGGACATCGAACACGAAATGCAGCACACTTCACACCATATCTTTGCTGTATGCAATGTATATGATCTGCAGACCAAGAACTTGTAGGACATCGAACACGAAATGCACACTTCACACCATATCTTTGCCGTTTTACCAAATTCTCTAAATCTAATATTTGTTTCTCCTAAGTTCATAATGACAGAATTAACTTTTTTTATTGATGATCAAACATTCCCAAAAGAATTAGGAACACCCAGCACAATTTAATCTGACACCAAATCACAGTAATTGATAGGGGATGAAACAAAATAAAAGTGCCGTTCTATCTGGGCTGGCACCGAGATCAAATTCAACACTAGAGTAGTTGTCTCACAGCTCTCTTGAGCCAAAGTGTTTTAAGATCCGGGAGTATAGTGACTTAGCACTTGTCACATCATGTATTGCATTAAGCTAAACAAACATCAAGTGTCCCAAATATACAAGTTAAGCAAAGCAAAACCAAGCTAAGAAACGAAAAAAAGTGAGTTGTCAATGAAATTCTAGACAGTAAAAGTTGCAATCTCAGGATTCTATAGATTCCCAAAAGCTACTAAAAGAGGGGTAAAGCCATCTGAACTGAGTCGTGAATGAGGAAAAATGCACAGCAGAAAATGCGATAAAATCTAGCACATTAGCCCAACATCAAGAAGAAACTAAGTTTCAAGAAATATAAACAAATTCGAGCCTGAACTAGAACAACTAGTAAATTACTACAATTATATAAAAGAAAGAACAAGACAGTCATAAGGAAGTTTAGCAATTCATCGAAGTCACAAATACTGCAATCCTCTTCAAGTACTGGATACATTCCAGAATAACTCTCAACTAAAATTTTCACTTATAGCAGTCACGAAAACCACAACTTAAATGGGCAGACAGATTGAAGCAGCAACAAAGGTACAGGACTCCATTTATCAACCAAAGATTCATTGCTGCAATCATGAAATCAGCATAACCATTTATAGCATTTGCGCCCAAGAAGCTTTCATACACCTGAACCAAATATCCACTTATAACTCAAGTTAACATACTAACACAGTGAAAAACGTACAAGAAAACAAGTAAGGTACAGACTTAATATCATACACAAATGAAATGAAATATAATGCTTCTTAAACAGAAAATATCCATTGTGGTATCTCAACGATCAGCCATCAATATAACATGTCAAAGAAGTAAATCTAGAATTAGTTTGACAAAACAAAATAAAATTTGCAGGAAGCAATTACAGGGTAGAAGAAGTTACACTAAGATAGTCAAGTTAGCTTCTATCCACTCTACATCTACTCACACAGCTTGAATCAACTTACAAATCATTCATATAGAGCACAACAGAACAAAAACTGGCCCCATTATGGGACCCAAAACATCACAATAGGAACTTGTGGGCACATAAGATGATTCCATTTTTAAACCATTTTTTAAGTTTTATTATTTAGTCAGATTACTAAAGCATATGGAACACAAGCAACCCGAGATGCATGAGCCTTTACTCAATCAAAAAGTTAGTAACATATGGAAAACAGATAGGACTCTGGATCTCGAGCAGTGAACTTAGAGCAGGTTGAGATAGTCAAATGTCAAAGGCCAAACACATGAAACATAAGGTACAAAATGTCACACTAGACCTACTACAATGACGTGACCAATTAGCGGGCATTTTCAGAACCATACACTCAAAATCAAAAGTTTCAATAATGAAAATAACCGGATAGATATCCCAAAAGCGCAAGGACAGCTTTAATATACATCTCGAGTTTCAAATATTGACTTATCACAGAACCAGACATAAAGAAGCCACATGAAACAAAAGTAAACTACCGATTAGAAAGAGAAATAATCAGTCATTCATTCAATCATTTACAAAAAGAAAACAACGCACCATTATATGCAATTATGAGGCCAACTTAACTATAATCTACACATACAGGTATAAAAGAAGATCTCCTATGGCAGATAATGTAAGTTACTAAAAATACACAACAAGATACTAAAGTTCAATTACCTCAATAGTAGGGCGGCCCGCCTTGGTACATCCCACCAGGCGGAAACCTAGGCCCTGCAGGCAGCTGGTTCACCTGTGCCGGATACCCTGAAGACAACCCATAATTCCCGCCTTCCGCGTACACCCCTGCACCCATTCCACCAGTAGTTGGCGGCATCCTATTCAACCCACCATACTCCCCTGTCCCACCCCCGCCATACTGTGAAGCATACCCACCCCCACCGTACCCCCCAAAAGCATTAACCCCCTGACTCCCAAACCCCGCTCCACCCTGATTCCCAAACCCCGCTCCACCAATTGCAGGCGCTGGAGCACTCCCATGTGGGTTCTGATGCAACGGCATTTGCGGATTATACCCGCCAGGGCCGCCACCATATGGCGGCACTGGGCCGTAGTTTGAACCGGGCGGCCCAACAACCTCCCCAATCTGCGCCCCAATCTGACCCGCATTGTTAGGCTTCCCCTTCTTCCCATCTGTGGCCAGCTTACAAACAACCTGGTGCCCGTCAATGGTCTTAATCGGGTCCACCAGAGACGCCCTCGCCCCTTCCTCCGTTTTGTACACGAAAAACGCAAATCCCTTCGCCTTGCCCATCATCTTATCGAAACCCAACGGCCCTTCTTCAATCTCCCCATACGCCAAGAAATGCCCTAATAACCTCTCAGACGTTATCTCAAACGGAATATTCCCCACATAAATCTTCCTCATCGATACATCAACGTGCCCACTCGGATTATTGCTATTGCCACTAATGTTACTACTATTGCCCTGCGATGCCAGCTGTGCGACGGTGATTCGCCCGTCGATCTTCTTGTTGGGCTCCTTCAAGGCCAAAACGGCGCCGTCTATGTGCTTGAAGATGACGAAGCCGTACCCCTTCGACTTCCCCGTTGACTTGTCGGCGATGACGACGGCCTCGGCAATCTCTCCGGAGGGGGCGAAGGCGGCGTGAAGGGTGGCGGTGGTGGTCTCCCAACCGAGGCCGCGGACGAATAGCTTCCGGCGAGTGACATCGGCGTCGGCGACCGCACGGACTTCATCGAGGGTGGTCGGGTCGCGGACGACGGCGTTCTGAAGGATGTCGAGGAGCTGGTCCGCAGAGAGGGGGAGAGGATCTTGCGCGCGTCTTGCGGGGTGAGGAGGAGCGGTGCAGGGGCGTCGAGTGGGGGGTACACGCCGCCGTTCTCGTCGGCCTTCCGCTTCTTGGACGGGTCCATACGGTGGCCTCCGCGAGAGAGTAGAGAGAGAGAGAGAGGGGGGGGGGGGGGGGGGGTGTGGATTTTGATTTTTGGCAAAACCCTAAGGAGTGAGGAATGGGTTTCTACTTTCTATTGAACAACTTTATAGTGTGTTTGCTTACGTAAAACGCAGCGTTTTGTGGATGTTCTAGTTATCAGTTCGGCCCGGGTCTGATTTGGGCTCTATATGACCTTTTACATTGTGTTTGTGAGTTATTATGATTGAAATCGAAAAGAAAAGAAGAGAAAGGAAGATAGAAGGAAGGACTGTGAAATTTTTAGGTTGTGTCTATGAGTTGGGTTGGAAGCACTCTTGTTCCTGAGTTTTTCTTTGGCTTTTGAAAATAACGAGCTTGTTGCTTGATCAAGTAGTATTTACATCTTTTATAATAATAGATGATATCGAAAGAAATGAGGAAGCTCCTCCATCTATGACTCAAATTCATGTACAAATCTGACGTTTCTTGCTAATTCATGTGCAACAGTGTTTCTGGCATGTCGCATCAGTGAGAGTTGATACTGTCTAAACTGACATAACTTCATCTTCGTATCGTGTATGATATTTCCAACTGAGGGACTCGTGACTTTCACGTGGCTTAGGTTCAAGAAATAATGGCGTTATGCCCTTCTAAATCAATCGACTCAAAACATGCTTCCAATGCAAAGGTGGCTGCTTGATAGCAGCGAATGCTTCTGCTTGTACTGGTTCGCTCTTATCTTTTATGTTTTTGATTGACAGTCTACGTATAGCCAACGCTTGTCTTTGCAATCTAAATTCTTCAAAAAGATGACACATTGATTCCCCTTCCTTATCACACACGCAGTAAATATCCTCAGGACAGATTCTCCTTTTTGCAAGATCTTTATTCGTAGGTAAAGCTTCCACACATGCTCGCCAACCAAAGATTTTAATCCGACTAGAGTACATTTATGAAGAGAACTCTAGCCCCTTTTGTGAGTATGGCTAGATTCATCTATCCGCGACTGCTGCAAATGAAGTCCTTGATCTATTATCAACTTGTATCTGCTCTTTACGGAGAAAATTCCATTCCGAGTGAAATGTCATATAACGGTATCCTCATTTATGCAACTGCCTAAAGGAATGTTCTTTAGCGTATGTGCTTCAACCTTTGCAGTTGACTAGCCGAGGGCAGCTCATTTGACCATGACTACATTTTAAAGGTGACCGGATGTGGAATCCATGGGTCATCCCAAAACTTGCATTGTCTTGCCATTCTTGCAATGATTATTGGCCTTGTTGCCAACATGCTTCTCTAAGTGAGTGAAGGCCAACCTCCTCAACTATTTGAAGAAAATTTCCTTCAAGAAAGCAAGTTGCAGTTAAAACTTTGTCGGGCATGTTGTCCTTGTGCTTAATTAGTCTTCAAGCATGTTTTGCAAGTAACGCTAAATTGAAAGCATGCATGTTTCTGAACCCCATGCCACTCTACCTTTTATCTCGTTGTCTTCCATCCAATCCATTAAATTTTCGATTAGACTCAGTCACATCCCTATTAAAAGTTACTCACCATGGACTCGATATTGTGGCATATGTATTCCAAAATCTGAATATGGCTCACCTCGTATGTGGGTATAACTTGCACCACGTATTTTTGTGCTACTTCTTTCCCGCCATCGACAACAACTGTTCCTTCCACCCCTGAACTTTTTGCCAGACTCATTCTGTGAAGAACTGAACTCCTTTCTATGCATGTTCTATTGTCAATTGAACTGCTAAGTGATCCCTAACCGCTTCTTGGATATGTTGTTCCGTATTCCTACTGAAGACCACCGACGATTTTTGTAGGTTTGTTTTGTTGTTTGCCAGAAGCTTTCTCATATACCTCCAGAATTTCTTTAATTTCCCTACTAACCGTTGCATTGAAAAACCATGAGATTGTCATCTGCAAAACAAAGGTGCGACTTTTGTGGGCAATTAAGTCCCATCGCCACTCCATGGAGCGTGTTGCTGCTAAAATATTGATCGGGATCCACGGCTAGGAAATGGACCTGCAAAATAGAACACGGAGTGACTACCAGGTATGTTCCGGTGGAGGCGGCTCCGATGCTAAAGTCAGAATCTCGCTACTGGGGTAGAGCTCTGAATAGCATAAAATGCACTGGGTGCTTGTGTGTGAACTTGTCTGTGTACCTGAGGATTTTCCCCTTATGTAGGCCATTTCCCAGACTCCTCTCTCCTTTAGGATTCCTTCCTCGCTGATCCCTCACGTATTAGAGTCCTACTAGGACTTATCCTTTTAGCAGTTGAGTCCTAAACGGATTCTATCACCTCTCCCAGACTCTGTCCCGATACAGATTCCTCAGTTCCGCTCAGAGTCATCCATGCCACGTGTCATAAGTTGGTTAGGGGGATATTTTAGCTATATCATAATGCCCCTGCCTTTGACGGTTCCCTTGAGTGAACGGTTAAAGGCACATGTGTAACAACTGACCGAAGGCAGTTCAGCTAAGAATTATCCATGTTTGTCATTTAGCGGAACTTTTTAGAATTCTGCACTCAGAAGCAAAAGGCTTCGAAGGGGAAAAGGAAAGAGAGCACGGGGGAAGGTTCTTCCCCCCTTGTAAAAAGGCTTCGCGCTCCAACTCCTCCAGTACCCCCGCTGGTGGTTGAGGATCTTCCCATCGAGAAGGATCCCATTTTCCGTCCCAGATGGACCATAAAGAGGGGCGACTCGGGAATGCCCCATTCGCATGTCTCTGCTCAACACTTAGCTCACGGGGTGTTGCCAAGTGACAAACTAATTTTGGAAAACCAGCCTCATGAGGCCTTTGCTATGGCGCACGTCCAGGCTGCTTACAACGTAATTTGAATTACTTCCCTCTTTTTGTGGCTATCAATTAAACTCTTCTTCCTACCCCATAATCGTCTTCATTTCTCTTTCCTTTTCAGGCATACTGCTATAGCAGCCAGATGCAGGACAGGTTCTCGATGGCGATGGACGTGGCTCGCAATGCTGAGACTAACAAGAGAGCAGCCGAAGGCAAGGCTGACAGACTTGATAAGGAGGTCAAGAACCTCAAGACGGAGAATGCTGATCTGCTTACCAAGCTCGGTCGTCTGGAAAAAAGATGTGAGAAGCTGAGGCATGAGAAGTCGGAGGTCGGGAACAAGGCCATCCATGCGTTCCTTGATGGTACAGCTGGTGATGAATGGCTCCGGAAGCGGACTGAAGACGGGCTTTCCATCTTTCAGGAGGGCTTCCAAAAAGCCAAGGAACTAACGATGGCCAAGTATCCAGACCTTTTCTTGGACGACGTTGTGGTGCCCAGCTTTGAGTCGCCGTCTGGTGAAACGGCCGTGCCTACTGAAGCCGGGGATGCTATTTCTCCCGGGGGGAAGAGTGTCCGATCTGGGGATGCTCCTGTATCTTAGGATAACTTACCTTTATTCCCCTATCTTGCAATTTCCATTTGATGTGCCCCTAATACTTGTGTTGCCTCAGAGGCTTATGAATGGGAAACAATCTTGTTTTGGGTATTTCATTTTTTGCGCTGTTTTTACTTTTGACATGAGCTCTTATCGTCAGCTAAGGGCTGGCAAAGAAGCCTCTTTCTCACGCTTGGTCTAATTTCGAATTAACAAACAGGGTGGGGCGACGATCCCCCACCTGGCTTTGCCATTTCTCGGGCTAGAATTAAAGCTAGACCGTGTGAGGTAAGACTTGTGTCTTACCGTATCACAATGGGTGATACTTTGCTTGAGCATCATTCGTGGTTTTACTTTGACGCGAACCCTTATCGTCAGCTAAGGGCTGGCAAAGAAGCCTCACACTCACGCTCGGCCAGATTTCGAATTAACAAAACAGGGTGGGGCGACGATCCCCCACATGGTTTTGCCATTTCTCAGGCTAGAACTAAAGCTAGACCGTGTTAGGTAAAACTTGTGTCTTACCCTATCACAATGGGTGATACTTTGCTTGAGCATCATTCGTGGTTTTACTTGATCGGGCAGTCTACTCGGGAAGTCTGCCCGGGCATTGAATGTACGTCGTTCTTGGGAACATGGACATCGTTATCCGAGCTAACCATTCATCGTTGGGATAATGTAAGCAGTACTTCTTTCCAAAAATGGTAAAGATCTTAATATTAAGTAGACGAAACGATACACTTCAAACTGAAGGAGATGAAGAAGTTTTTTATTATAATTGAAATGCTTCATCTCTACTATCCTTCTGTGTTCTATCCACCTTAATTCCCCCCAAAAAAGGAAAACGTCTTGTAACAGATACAAGACTTTACTGGTAGTACCGCCTCAAGTTGTCTGCATTCCATGTTCGCGGGATCGCTTCTCCTGAAAGTGTTTCAAGTGAATAAGCGCCTGGTCTAAGCACCTTGGATATTTTGTAAGGTCCTTCCCAGTTTGGCGACAACTTCCCCACAGCAGCCTTCGGGTCTGAAAATCCCAATTTTCTGAGGACTAGATCCCCAGCTCTAAATATCCTCATTCAAACCCTTCGATTGTAGAATCGCGCGACTCGTTGTTTTGTTGAAATCACCCGATCTAAGGCTTGGGCTTGTACATCATCTAACAAATCCAGATTTCCTCTGAGATTCTCCTCGTTTTCTGCCTCCGAAAATTGCAACACTCGAACAGTGAGGAGGCCCACTTCTACGGGCAGCAGCGCCTCTGTCCCCAAACACAGAAGAAATGGTGTCTCGCCTGTCACCGAATGAGGTGTTGTGCGGTATGCCCAAAGTACCTTCGGAAGTTCATCAACCCATGCCCCCTTAGCGTCGTCCAGCTTTCTCTTCAACCCTTGAAGGATTGAGCGATTCATGTTTGTTTGTCCATTGGATTGGGGATGAGCGACTGATGTAAAACGGAGACAGATAGAAAGACCTTCGCAAAAACTTTGAAAGTTAGAATTATCGAATTGCTTCCCATTATCGGTGATCAGGATCTTTGGAACCCCAAAGCGACAGACAGCGTTCTTCCAGAAGAACTCTTCACATTTCGACGCCGTTATGGTAGCCAACGGTTCGGCCTCAGTCCATTTTGTGAAGTAGTCGATGGCAACTATCACAAATCGCCTTTGCCCGGTAGACATCGGAAAGGGCCCCAAAATATCCATCCCCCACATTACAAACGGAATTGGGGAAGTTAAGATACTAAGGGGCGCTGTCGGTGTGTGTGTAAGAGGAGCGAATTTTTGACATTGGTCACACCTTTTCGTGAACTTTATCGCGTCTCTCTGCATCCCTGGCCAGTAATAGCCTTGCCTCAAGATTTTGTGCGCTAGATTTCTTCCACCCAAGTGTTGTCCACAAATACCTTCATGAACCTCCTGTAACGCATAATCTGCCTCTTTAGGGGTCAGGCATTTTAGGTATGGCAGGCTAAAAGACTTCTTGTATAGCACACCATCTATAAGGGCAAACCGAGCAGCTTTAGCACGTAAATTACATACTTCACTTCTCTCTATAGGTGACGCCCCCGATGCGAGGTACTGAATAATTAGGTCCATCCAGCACGGTTCATACTATATCACATCCACTTCATTTGAGAGCTGGATACTTCTTTCTTGGAGGAACTCAATGTATATTGCACGTGAGAACTCTGAAATGTCTTCGGAGGTCAGTCTTGACAGTGAGTCTGCCTGGGTATTTTGGTCACGCGGTATGTGGCGGATGGTGAAATTCTTGAACTTGGCGGCTTCTGTCTTCACGGCCTAAAGATATTGGGCCATTCTATTATCTTTCGCTCCATACTCTCCCAATATATGATTCACAACTAACTGGGAATCGCTGTGTACGGAAAGGGAGTCGACTTTCAGAGATTGTGCCAACCTTATTCCTGCTAATAGCGCTTCGTATTCTGCTTCATTATTTGATGCCTGAAAGTTGAAGCGAAGGGCATACTCAATTTTGAACTTTTCGGGGCTGATAAGTATAAGCCCGGCTCCGCTATTTCCAAGCTTTGAAGAACCGTCGACATAAAGAAGCCAAGGGTCCGAAACTTCGGAAAGAATCAGCTGCTGGGGGTCTTCCGGTATTGTGCACTCAACAACAAAATCTGATAAGGCTTGAGCCTTAATTGCTGTACGGGGTTGGTACTTGATATCAAATTCACCCAGTTCCACGGACCAGTTTACCAATCTCCCCTACGCATCAGGATTTTGGAGTACTTTCCCCAGTGGCTGATCAGTCAACACAACGATGGTGTGTGACTAGAAATATGGTCTCAGTTTTCTAGCTATGTGACGAGGGCAAGGGCCACTTTGTCTATTCGAGGGTATCTGGTCTCCACGTCTTGCAGGACCTTGCTTATGTAATAAACAGGTCTTTGCTTGCCTTCCTCTTCTCTGATCAAGACCGTGTTCACCGCAACCTCACTGATCGATAGGTATATGAACAAGTCTTCACCAGTGATTGGCTTTGTAAGAAGCAGTGGGGACGATAAGTAACGCTTTAATTCCTCGAACGACTTTTGGCATTCTTCTGTCCACTCGAAATCTTTTGCCTTCCTGATAGCCTTAAAGAAGGGAAGGCATTTTTCTGCTGATTTCGACATGAACCTTCCTAAAGCAGCTACTCTTCCTGTGAGTTCCTGAACCTGCTTGATTGTCTTAGGTGACTTCATGGCATGAATGGCGCCTATCTTCTCTGGATTGGCTTCAATACCCCTCTGAGATACCATGAATCCTAAGAACTTCCCCGACGCTATGCCAAACGCACACTTGAGTGGGTTTAGCTTCATGTTATAAGCTCTCAAGATTTCAAAGGTTTCTTTGAGGTCTTTCACATGAGCCTCTGCTTTTACACTCTTCACCAGCATGTCATCCACGTATACCTCCATATTCTTCCCAATTGAATCGTGGAAGATCATGTTAACAAGGCGCTGATAAGTTGCCCCTGCATTCTTTAGTCCGAAAGGCATGACTTTGTAGCAATATAATCCTCGTTCTGTAATAAAGGCAGTTTTGGGAATATCGTCCACGCACATCTTGATCTGGTTGTAGCCAGAATACGCATCCATAAAGCTCAACAGCTCATTACCCGAAGTTGCATCAATCAAGATATCAATTCATGGTAGCGGGTAACTGTCCTTTGGACAAGCCTTGTTGAGGTCAGTGAAGTCGATGCATATTCGCCAACGGTCGCTCGACTTGGGTACCATCACGACATTAGCGATCCAATCAGGGTATGATATTTCCTCGATGAATCCGGCTGCCAACAACTTGTCAACTTCTTCTTCGATTTTTACCTGTCTTTCTGGAGCGAAGGTTCTCTTCTTTTGCTTGACCGGCTTCTTGAGCGGGTCCACATTCAATTTATGGGTGATCACTTTCGGATCAATCCCGGGCATATCCGACGCCGTCCAAGCGAAGATATCTGAGTAGCTCCGCAATAAGTCCACAAGCTTGAGCTTGAGGTCGTCTGACAGTCCTGTCCCTACCCTTATTGTTTTCTCTTGGTTGCCCGGGTACAGCTCGACATCAAAGAGGTCTTCGGTGGGCTTGCCTCTTTCGACTTTGGTCTCATCCCTCAAATCTTCAATCATGAGGGTTTCATTGGCTCTGTTTCGGCATGACGCCATGTAGCACTGCCGAGCCACCACCTGGTCTCCCTTGACTTCCCCAACTCCATTCTCCGTGGGGAATTTCATTTTCATGTGGTATGTTGATACCACAGCCCTTAACTGGTTTAATGTTGTTCGGCCCAAAATTGCATTATATGCTGAAGGAACACGTACCACCACGAAATCTAGCATCAGCTTAGCTTGGTTCGGAGGGGCACCTACAGTCACTGGTAATGCAATAATTCCTTCGCAAACGACAGGGTGGTTAGAGAAACCGTATAGAGGCGTATCTATCTTCCGTAAGTGGTCGGATGGGATGTTCATTCTTTGAAACGCCTCGTAAAAGAGTACTTCCACTGAGCTTCCATTATCTACGAGGATTCTTTTCACGTCGAAGTTTCCCACCCGAAGTGTGACTACTAGGGGATCGTCATGAGGTATTCTTGTGTCTCCCACATCATCATCAGAGAAGGATATTGTCTGGGCCGGTTCTTTCTTCTGCTTTTTTGTCGACGGTCCCATAGTTGTGAGGACTTCCCTTACGTAAGCTTTTCGTCCTTGTCCGGAAGAGCCTCCTGCCGCGATTCCTCCTGAGATAGTATTGATGACGCCCGCATTCTCTCGCACTTCCTCTCTTCCTGCTAAGGGGGTGGCCTCCCTCTTTTCATTTCTGCGATTGACATACCCTCGCAGATGTCCCCGTTTGATAAGAGCCTCTATTGCGGCCTTGAGCGATTCACACTTGTCGGTAGTGTGACCATGGTCATTGTGGTAATGGCACCACAAGTTCCTATCTCTCTGACTGGGCACCGACCTCATCTTCTCTGGTCTTTCCAGTATCTCTTTATCCTTTATCTCATGGAGAATCTGCGACGGTCTAGCATTCAATGGCGTCAGATTCTTCATGTCGAACATTTCTTTTGGGCGCCTTTCGTCTCTCCTTGAACGCTTAGAACCCCGGCCACTTCTTGGACTATCTTCCCGGGCTCTCTTTTCTTGCCCTTGCCCATTGTCTCCTCTGTGTTCTTTATGGGTTTCCAAGTATTCTTCGGCCTGGATGTATTTGTTGGCCTTATCCAACAAGCCGCTCATGTTTCCAGGAGGGCTCTTATTTACCGCAAATGCAAACTTGGTTGTAGGACGAAGCCCGCGCATAAAAGCGGTGTACTTTACTGACTCGTCCAGGTTGTCTATTTCTAATGTCGCCGCGTTGAAACGTCCCAAATACCGCGACAGAGATTCGTTCCTTTCCTGGACTACATTGAGGAGACTAGCCGAATTCTTCCTACGAGTTCGGCTGCTCACAAAATGTTTCTGAAACAAGTCAGATAGCTGGGCGAAGGAATGGATAGACCTGGGTCGTAGGGACTTAAACCACGCATGCGCCGCCTTCCTCAAAGTGGTTGGGAATGCCCGGCACATGACGGCATCTGAGACTTGGAGGAGCAGCATATTTGTTTGGAACTGGTAGACGTGCTCTCCGGGGTCTCCGCTCCCATCATATAAATCCCACTGCGGCATCCAAAAATTAGGAGGGAGTTTCGCCTTCTCAATTCCTTTGGACAGAGGGTATCCCGAATCATCCCTGGGAGGAGTGAATTCCTCCGGGCATGGCCTGGAGGTGGGTTTGCGAGAGGTTCGCCCTTGGGGACGAACTTTTCGTCCGGGGGCATGGACTCGTCCTTAGGGACAATCTTTTCGCTCCGCGCAGCGTCGTCCTCAAATTTTGTCGCTTACTGCGGGAGGCGAATTCGTGCTGTCCTCTATTGACTTCTCTCGTCGGAGATATGATTCGCTTCTGGCGACATGTCCCGGCTGGTAGCTGGGATCAGTCTCTGACTTATGGCTTCGACCATAGCCGGACCTTGAGGTCAGTCTAAGGCGAAGGTCGCTGGGATCCAGATGTGTCTGGTTCGTAGAAATCTTCGGGGCCACTGCCTCGAGCTTCTTCTGTAAGGTAGTCACCACGCCCTTAAGTTCATGGACTTCTCTGGTCAGGTTTGCATTCGGAGTATCAAACAGCTTTCAGGTCAGGCGATGGCGTAAATCTCCCCTCTTTAGAAGAGGGGTCGGGGAACGAGTTCCCTGGGAACTGTCAGTTGTATTCGGGGTGACTGAGGTCACATTAACCCGGTCGTTACTGGAATGGTGTTGGGATGCTGTTGGTTGACGCCCTCTTCGACGAGAGCAACTTGATCTTTCTCGCCGATTTTGGACGGAGCGACTGGCTGCAGGAGCGTCTGAAGATGATTTCCTTGCCATGTTCCCTGTCGGTCCCACGGATGGCGCCAAAATGTTGCTGCTAAAATATTGATCGGGATCCACGACTAAGAAATGGACCTGCAAAATAGAACACGGAGTGACCACCGGGGATGTTCCGGTGGAGGCGGCTCCGATGCTAAAGTCAGAATCTCGCTACTAGGGTAGAGCTCTGAATAGCAAAAAATGCACAGGGTGCTTGTGTGTGAACTTGTCTGTGTACCTGAGGATTTTCCCCTTATGTAGGCCATTTCCCAGACTCCTCTCTCCTTTAGGATTCCTTCCTCGCTGATCCCTCACGTATTAGAGTCCTACTAGGACTTATCCTTTTAGCAGTTGAGTCCTAAACGGATTCTATCACCTCTCCCAGACTCTGTCCCGATACAGATTCCTCAGTTCCGCTCAGAGTCATCCATGCCACGTGTCATAAGTTGGTTAGGGGGATATTTTAGCTATATCAGAGCGTGCCAGTGTTTTTGCAGTTTTAGTCAAAGATAAGAGGCCTTTTATGCATAAGAGGAAAAGAGAGGACAGAGGATCTCCTTGACAAAGACCTCGTTCTGGTTGGAAATACTTAAGTTGTTCACCATTCAATATAATTGAATACGAAATTGAATTAGTGCAAGATAGAAAGTGAGATACCTAACTTCTATCGAGCCTAAATGAATTGTGACTTCTCTAAAGAAACCCACTCTACCTTGCCATAAGCCTTGCACATGTCTAGCTTCAAGGTTGCGTCCCTATTTTCCCCCGACTTTTGCACGTCAGATAGTAGTTAACGTCAAAAACGATTATGACAACATCTAAAGCTACCAAGCACAAAGTCAGATGGACACTCAAATGCGTTTAGATAATTTGACAAGACTGTTGAGGCAATTTTGTATGCAACATTGCGTAGGTTAATAGGCCAAAACTTAGGATCTGTTTGAAATCTACGTCGTTTTTAGTTTTCAAAAACATAAAAACCAAACCCTTTTTGGTTTTTATTTTTTACAAAAACAAGTTAGTGTTTGATTCACAGTTTTTTGTTTTATGTTTTCTCTTTTATTAATTTATTTTTACCTTTTTCCCTTAGAATATCTCTTCTTCGCTTTATGTATTCAACGGAAAACCTCCCTACCACCATCAAACTCACAACACCACTGCCGACTACCACCACCATGCATTGATTCACTCTCTATTCATTGAGCCTCGACGACAACAGCAAGCCATCTTGAAGTTTCATCGTTCTTGAGCTCTCAAAGACCCTTATAACCCATAGATCTTATTATGGTGGTCGCGCTAGGCACAGGAATTTGATGGACAACCCACAAATTTGTGGGAGGCGACTATGTGGCGGCGTTGGGGGTTTAGATTAGGTTAGTTGTACATAAATATGAAATGGGTTGTTGGTGGTGGTATTGATGGTCAGCGATCGGGTTGATTTTGATCGATCATTAGAGGTGGAGCCGTGGTGATATCAACGGCTCGCATGTGTGCATTTGTGTGGTAGGGGCGATGGTGGCTACATGTTGATGGATGCGTGTGCGCAATGAAGATGGGGGTTGGAGGTGAAATTAATGTTGGCGGCAGCGGCTAGAGGAGTTGGTGGTGGCCATGGTGGGGAAGGAGGTGATAACCAATGGTGGTGGTGTCTTGAGGTGGGGTGGGTGGGGTTGGGGGGCAACGGGAAGGCGATGGTGCACTACAAGAAAAGACGTCTTTTGCTACGGATTTTTAGCGACGGAATAGATTCCGTTGATAAAATGAGTTTTACCGACGGAAACATCCGTCAGTAAAACTCCGTCGTAAAATATTATTCAAGCGACGGAATAACTCCGTCGCTAAAAACTCAGTCGGTAAAAATAGACCTTCACCGACGGACTTTTAGTAACGGAGTGATTCCGTCGCTAAAAGTCTATTAAACTCTCAGATCTGGTTTCTCTCTCACTGCTTCTTTCTTCGAAAATCCCAAAACCATTTTCGGCGATTGTGCCACCGCCGTTCTCACATCCTGCCCCACCTTCGGCGCCACCGAAAGCCTCGACACCTGCGGTGACTTCCCTCGACCCCGGCGGTGACCTCCCTCGACAACGGCGGTGACTTCCCTCGAAGCCAGAGGTAACCTCCCTCGACACCGGCGACTCCTATCAGGTAAATTTTTTTTTATAGTGTTTAATATCACTACCCATTTTTTTCTTTTACTATGTTACAATTAAATGCCCTTTATGCTTCATCTTAAGCGTTTTTTTTATTTATTTTCATCCTTCATCATAAACCTTGTTACTGACATAAGCCCATATATCAGTATTGACCATTAGCTTGTCGACCATTTTTGGTAGCAATCGCCGACAGTCACTATGGCAAACTCCGATAGCCATCCCCCACCGACCATCACTGCCGTCCAACTCCAGCAGCCACCTTTGTCCACTGCCTCTACCAACTAGAATAATGAAAATAATCTCATCCAAAAATATGACTAGTTTAAAACAAAATAAATTAGAAGCTAAAAAAGTTGACTCATATTGTAATTGATCGGGTTAAGTGGCGTTGGATCTAGATGGGATGGGACGGGACGGAACTGGGCAAGGGACATTAAAATTAAGATGACGCAATATGGGGAGGGTGGTGGTGGTGGTTTGCGGCGCCCCATATTGTCTCCTTAATAAATAACAATCTTGCGACGCAAAGAGTAATTGAGATTACTAAGTATATAAGTATTATTTGACAAGTCAACTGAACGACATTATAAAGTTTAATTCCCCATTTTGAAATTTATGTGGAATTTCGTAAAACTTAGAAACATGTAGTTGCCACTTGCGCTCACATTATTACGGTAAGATTTTATGGTCCATGTACTTCAAGGCCCATCACATCCGAAATGGACATATGGGGCTGAGCAACTTCCTTCGGCCCATCTTGTGTTGTATCCAAGAACCCAAAATAGAGTACTACGCCTAGTCCTATGAGTCTGTGACAAATTCTAGCCCATCACCTAGTACATTTCTTGTATTCTCAGTAATTTGAAATGAATTTGCTACACTTCTAGCAACTTTACAAAATTAAACAATCTTGCTTGACCTACTAATTTGACTAGTAGTCATTTGTGGTAGGGCTTGATCATTCAATAGTCAATCTGGATAAAAAAAAATGTAAAACAAATATGTATGTACGAGTGTATGACCCATTTCAAACTATATTTAAATTGAATACCCTAATTCAAGCATAAAGGGCAATAGCGAAATCAACCGAACCCTAAATTGAATCAATAGAACCCCCTAATTGAACCCTAAATTGAAGTAATTGAACCCTAATTAAACCCTAAATTGAATGCCCTAATCGAATCAAACCCTAAATTGAATGCCCTAATCGAATCAAACCCTAAATTAAACTAATTGAACCTTAAATGGAATACCCTAATCTAACTGAAACCTAAATTGAACTAATTGAATCCTAAATTGAATGCCCCAAATCAACCGAACCCTAAATTGAATCAATGGAAACCCCTAATTGAACCCTAAATTGATGTAATTGAACTCTAATTAAACCCTAAATTGAATGCCCTAACCGCCATAATCGAACCGAACCCTAAATTAAACTAATTGAACCCTAAATTGAATGCCTAATACAATCGAACCCTAAATTGAAATAATTCAAGCGCATCGGATATGTGCATTTTGAACAATTTTTTTCCATTTGAACATTGATAATTTGTTTGATAATTTTAGGTTGTTAATTGTGCATTTGAGAATTGTGATTATTGATCTGTGATTTTAGATTGTTAATTGATGATTTTAGGTTATTAGCTGTGCATTTGAAGTAATTGCGATTATTAATTGATGATTTTAAGTTGTTAATTGATGATTTTAGATTGTTAATTGTGCATTGAGCTTTTGAGCTATTAAGATTATTGACGGAGGATGGGACCCAATTGGATTGAATGTGCGATTTTTGTTAATTTTTATTGCATTGAGCCTTTTAGAATTGAGAATTGAGATTGTTGACGGAGGATGGGACCCAATTGGATTGAGATACTTGTTAGTTAGCGCAGACACAGACACCACGTCTGATCGACGGTATTCAACATTTAAAAAATAAATTAACGTATGCCAATGTGTCTGGAGGTGCGTGTGGGTGGGTGTCGGACACATGTCCAGAGGCGTCGGACACGTGTCCGGAGGTGTCAGACACGTATCGGACACCATATCGACACCCTCTATGAGATGTCGAAATTGAGGTTGTCGACGGAGGATGGGACCCAATTGGATTGAGATACATGTTAGCTAGCGCAGACACAGACACCACGTCTGATCGACGGTGTCTGACATTTAAAACACAAATTAACGTATGCCGATGTGTCTGGAGGTGCGTGTCGGTGGGCATCGAACACGTGTCCGGAGGCGTCGGACACGTGTCCAGCGGCGTCGGACATGTGTCGGTATGTGTCGGACACGTGTCCGGAGGTGTCAAACACGTATCGGACACCGTATCGACACCCTCTATGACAGTGTCAAAATTGAGGTTGTTGACGGAGGATGGGACCCAATTAGATTGAGATACTGTTAGCTAGCGCAGACACGGACACCACGTTAGATCGACGGTGTCTGACATTTAAAAAACAAATTAACATATGCCGATGTGTCTGGAGGTGCATGTCGGTGGGCGTCGGACATGTGTCGGACACGTGTCAGGAGGTGTCAGACACGTATCGGACACCATATCAACACCCTCTATGAGGTGTCGGAATTGAGGTTGTTGACGGATGATGGGACCCAATTGGATTGAGATACCTGTTAGCTAGCGCAGACACTGACACCACGTCTGATCGACGGTGTTCGACATTTAAAACACAAATTAACGTATGCCGATGTGTCTGGAGGTGTGTGTTGGTGGGCGTCAGACACGTGTCTGGAGGCGTCGGACACGTGTCCAGAGGCATCGAACATGTGTCGGTATGTGTCGGACACGTGTCCGGAGGTGTCAGACACGTATCGGACACCATATCGACACCCTATATGAGGTGTCGAAATTGAGATTGTTGAATGTACATTAAATTTAGGTTAGTTAGGTTAATGCGACATTTTTAGCATGCACCCCCTGGAATCTTATCGTGGAGTCTTGGTCAACGGCGACTGTTATGCTGAGAATTGCATGGACTTTTACGGAGAGCTAGATGAGATTGTTGAGCTAACATATCTGGGTTCCCAAAACCGCCTGGTAATGTTCAAGTGTACGTGGTTCGATGTCACATGCAGTAGAGGAATCCGTGTTAGCTCTCAAGGGATTGTAGATGTCAATGTCAAGTCAAGACTTGCATCAGACGAGCCCTTTGTGTTTGCTAGTCAAGCTGTACAAGTCTTTTACGCGGAGGACGTCGCCAATCCCAAATCTCATTGGTATACAACTATCAAGTCCAAGAAATTGCCCGTGACATATGACAGTGAGCTAGACTCCTTTCAAGCCGACCAACCACGTGTCTTGTTCCCTGTTGAGGTCAACAACGAGGAGGACGATCTTCCTCTTCCAACAACACTTCTTGTAGGAGAAGAAGTCGTAGATGATGACGCGGAAGACGTGGAAAGTGTTGGAGATGATGTGACCGAGTCTACTGATGAAGAGGACGACGAGTCCCACGAAGAAGAGGACGACGAGGAAAGTGATGAAGATGATTCGCAAACTGAAAATGATTGACTTGTAATGTTGTAACATCACGGGAAAAATGTAGTAACATTTTAGAACTTGGTGTTTAATGATGTGTTTTTGCACATCCGTTCATATATATATATATATATATATATATATATATATATATATATATATATATATATATATATATAGTGCCGATGATGATTTTTGCCAAATTATTGTTTTTAACGTGTTAATGTCTTTGTAATTTATCTATATGAAGTCAGATATGGATAGGATACGGGCTATTCGTGGCCGGGCTGGACGCCGAGCTGCTTCCTCCCCGGTGGTCCCACCTCGTCATTGCCTACTGATGACGAGGCACAGAGTGATCGCGGACAGCAGATGGGGCCCCAGCCCCAGCCGTCGTCCCATCCCCAGCCGTCGCCCCAGCCCCAGCCGTCGCCCCAGCCCGACGCAGATTCATCCCACACGCGCGTGCATTCTCCATCTTCCGTGGGTTCTACCTCAGGTATAGTTGATAACGGTGTTTAGTACATTTTCGCTAGCCTATATTTATTTGAACTGTATTAATGTCTGTGTTTTGTAGGATCTCGACGAGGCCGTGGTCCGACACGCGGGGTACGCATCGACCCCCAGCGTAAACAGAGAGTTACGCTCACGCAGGAGGGCCTGTAAGTACTAAAAATATCACCTCATGCCTTATATTTAAAATTTTGGGGTGTTAATTTATATTTGAACTGTATTAATTTATTTATTTACTTCTTTGGCAGGATCCTGGAGAATCAGGCGAGGACGAAGATCGGCGTTCTTGTGAAGGGCCGATTCTTCGAGCCACGCCTGTACTGGAAGGACTGGGATGCCGCTGCGAGGGAGGCCCTATGGGAGGAGTGGCTGGTACGGTGAAGTATTTTTTTCAGCGTTAGTAAATGTTTAATTACAGTTTGTTTTATGTTGTTAATTTGTGTTATTGAATGCCTTACAGGAGGGGTTCACGTTTGACACGCCTCAGCAGCAGGTACTGGGGCAGCAGGCTTTCTTTGCCTACATCGGCAAGAATTACCGCCGATGGCTCCACGATGCACGGGACCGGGCGAAGAAGGCGCTGCCCGAGGGTGCCCCGATGACGGAGATGACGAGATATCCCCCACATTGGATATCTCACCGTGTATGGGGAGATGATAGATCGGTGGGCTGCGGATCCAGGTTGGGACGCCAAGAGTAAGAGCGGGGCTGAGAACAGACAGAACAGAGATCCGACGCACACGGGGGGGTCGGTGCCACACGACATCGTCCGACACATGAACGCGGTCGAGCACCCGGATCTGGAGGAGGATGAGGTCGTAGCTCTGACCTATAATCAGACGCACGTGCGGAAGAAGGACAAGGACGAGGCGCACCGGGCGGGCGACTATATTTCAGATATTGCCCGGCGGATCGATGTGAGTCAATTTATTTTAGTTGTTAATGTTTTTTCTTTCTATCCTCAATGTCTGTTTCGTTAATTAATGCCCTAACATATCGTTAAACCACTATTTTTGCAGGCCTCGTATGAACAGCTAAGGGGGTCCGAGCAGCAGTCCGGACAGCCATCAGCGTCCACTAGTACGGCTGCGAGTACTGGGGGGTTGAAGCGATGGCTGGATACGCCGGAGGTCGTGAATCGGCCGAAAGGCCGCATACGCGGCCTGCCTAGCACGACTGCTCGTGCCGTGATAGGAGCGTCCTCACCCCCTGCTGCCCCTCCACAGACACCGGCTCCTCGGCCTCAGTTGGACGACGAGGAGATCCAGCGCATTGCTACAGTGGTGGTGAGGATGATCAGGGAGCAGGGCACTGTGGGACAGGCCGAGCCGGCCCCGGATCAGCAGGATCCAGATCCGGGACTCGGCAACCCCTGATGAGCCCCTTCCCGTGCCCGTTGCTTCCCCCGCCCGGCTTGTACTCTTCTCCCCTCTCCTAACCGTACTATTGGGTTTTGTAATTGAATTTTTTTTTCTTGATTATATATATTTCTTTCTGTATTGATTATTGCGCGTTGTTGTTGAGAATTGAAAATTGTATTACAGGTTTGGGTAATTGAAAAATAAAAAAAAAAAAAAAAAAAATTTTTTTGATTAATTCCGTCGCTAAAAGTATTCACAATCAGTTATTTAGCGACGGAATATTCCGTCGCTAAATGTTTTAGCGACGGAATATTCCGTCTCTAAAATATTATTCCGTCGCTAATTTGACAAAAAAAATTAATTAAAATACTAAAAATATAATTAGCGACGGATATTCCGTCGCTAATTAAAAATAAATCCGTCGCAAATAATTATATATTTAGCGACGGATTTAAAAAATTCCGTCGCTAAACTATTAGTGACGGGCTTTTATACTACGGATTTTTAGCGACGGATTTTTCCGTCGCTAAAAGCCTTTTTTGTTTTGTAGTGGTGGTGACGTAGTAGCTGGTCCAGTGTTGGTGGTGATCCTTCTGTTGGTGGGTTTTTTTCTTAAATGTAACTCATTTTTTTGTTTCTTATGAAGTTCGAAGGTTGGATCTCAAAACAAATACCAAAACTAAAAACTCAAAACTCAACAGCTCCATTTTAAAAACTAGTTTACAAAACTGAAGGGAAGAAAAACGAAAACTATTACCAAACGCCTTTTTTTTTCCTCTAGTTTACAAAATTTGAGAAAATTTGAAAAAAAAAATATTATTGAAAAAAACAAACGCTATCTTAGTTACGCTTTCAAGGCTCCAGCATTTAAGAATCAAAATAATATGGGTATAATTTAAACGAAAAAACTGAGAAACTCTCATTTTTGAAAAGACAACATAGTTAAGAAAATCTTACTCTCGAGACCAGGTTTTTAGTGGTATACATTAGAGAAAAGTGCAAATTTACCTCCTTTTTGAAAGGTTCCAGCAAAAACGAGTCATTTCTCGTGGACAACCTTGTTGTCTATGGTTACGTTAGGCCGATACAAATCGAGTCTGAATAGAATATGGGTGTATTCTAATTCGGTTCGTTTTAGTTTTGGCATGTTGAGCTCGTTCGAGTTCGTCAAGAGCCAAATCATTAATGTTCGAACTCGGTTAGAGTTCGTGATGGTGAGACTTGGGCTCGGCTCGCTCAACTCGTTTAACAATACGAGCCGAACGCGAGTTCGAAAACTCAGCTCGCATTCATGTTCAAGTTCCAATCAAATCTCTAAAATCATCAAATCATTCAAGCAATCAAGCATATTAATAAAAAAAAATGATACATAAAAGATACTAGGAGGGATGCTTAATCAAAAACACTGAAAAATAAGTCTGATCGATTGGCGATGAAGACACAGACAATGAGTTGAAGTATTTGAGGTTAAGCCCGTTTTGTTGAAGGCGTGTCTGACTTTGTATTCGGAAATGTTTTGACATTCAAAATCTAGTCTGGCAACCAAAGTTGACAGTTTTTGAACTTCGAAATTCTGTTTCTCAGATGTTTTTGTTTCCGATTGAGGTAGAGAGAGCAAACTTATTGGGCATTTGGCTCATTCTTATTGCTTTTGCTTGGGATTAGTAGGTGGGATTTTAAGTTTTGAGGTTTAGCTTTGGTTTAAAGTTAGCTGCCTTATTTCAGAATTAGTATTGACATTTAAATGTAACAATTAAGTTGGTATTGCTAGGTTTTGTTTTAAAACTCCGTGTTGGAGATAATTATTTTGGATTGTATAATTTTGGGCCCTATGACAGTTATTGATATGCTCTTGAGAGTTACTAGTGCATGCTCTAATTGACCGTTTGAAATATTTATGATATTTTAAGATTTTTCTGATTTCGTTCGGGAGACTTTTGATATTGTAAGGTTTACTCCAAATTTCGATTATATGATCATTAACGCTCCGAGAATTTTAATTAATTTTCTGGGCGTTACGTTATTCATCAATCTAATAGTCGGTGAATCACTGAAAAAAGAACGAGCAGCCGCCAGGTTTAATTATTTGGTGGGATCCTTAGATCTAGTGACTGGTGAACCGCTTCTTCTTTTTCTTCCATGAAGATTCAGACAAAACCGTGAACGGCTCGGTTCATCTACGATCTTAGTTGCCATGATCTTTAGTATGACATCTTCCTGCAGATCACTTAGACAGAAAAGTTGTTGGAAGTATGTAAAAATGGTATTTTCCTTCTCCAATTTCTTCGGCAACCACTCCCCTTATTCATTTTTCCAATCTGTAATGACTTGGCATTTTGTCCTTTGTGACGCACGAGCCTGAAAGTAGGCTGTATTGTTTGTTATCCCCCTCACTATGAGAGAGCTTCCCAGCCCTTTTGTCGCCATTTAGGTGGTCTAGTTCCCGAGATAAGCCTATTGCTATCTCTTTTGTTTATTCACTTACGATGCCCCTGGACAGATTTGCCAATTTATCCTTCAGTACTCAAATCTTGCCTCGTACATATCCTATTTTCATGTTTGTTCCACTTGATCAGACTAATTCGACGCCCTCTAGTTGTTATTTTCTGGGGATCATCATCTCTTTCTACCTCCCACTCACAGATTCTCCGTTTCTGCATTGGTCCTTCCGCACCCATTGAGCCTCAAAATTTGAGCTTTTTGGTCCTGTTTCTACCCACCATTAAAACAATAGATGATCAAACTCCTTTGTGTGTAGCAGGTTTACCTTCGCATTTAAACAAGATTGATCTGGACTGGTCACTAATTTGCTTCAGGGATTTGTTCCCCCAAACTACCATGCTCATCATTAAGCCCCAATCACCACAAAAATCATCTCTCAAAATATCTCCTTTATTCATGCTAATCTCATCCCCACTTTCTGGTTCCATGTTCTTTTGTCTAATTCTGCGGCTTTCCATGATTAACGCCCACAATAGTCAATCCGCACAATCGCCGGGCCTTTGATTTTTCTCCTGGATATTTTGGTTGAACATCGTCACGGTTGGTTCCTGTGAGAGAATCTTCATACGAGTCTGATGCTCATGATTGCAGTCGGGAGTAGCTGTAACGTAATAATAGCATGAAAAAGTCCTAAAGCGCTTGGCTAAAAGAAATCCACGTGTGTTTGAATATGTGATTTTAAAATACTGGACATTTCTTATTTTTGAAATTTTTTGATTTATAATTTTTATCATTTTGAAATATCTTGTTCGGAAGAAAGAAAGTAAAAGATTGTTAAAAAAGATTCCTAAAAAATAGGAAATTACTTATTGTGTGTTTGTAAATTACTGATTGAAGTGGATTTGACAAATAATTACTTTAAACTAGTGATTTGAACTGTATATCCAAATTCACAGTTCAAAATTTTCATTTTGAACAATCCAAACAAGATATTTTGTCCAAGTAATTTATAAATACCCTACCAAAATCAAATCCTCAGTTCAAATCCTATATCCAAACACACATAAAAGTATTTCTAAATCCTCACAAATCATTTTGAAGGACATCAAAAGAAGCGAAACTCCAAAACTGTCAGATGGTTTAAATTATTTAGAAATTGTGTATTTTTTATATTTCTCAATTAAAACTCATAGCTTTTTGTTGATTTAGTTTTGGAGTATCTAAATTTTGCTCTTTTTAAACGGTTGTTGAGGATCATTTTTTCATGTCGTAATTGAAGTTAAGTACTATAATTAACGTTTCTACACATTCTTCCTTGTAATTTTGATTTTGACAAAAAAATGTTTCCTGTAATTTAAAAACATTGCAAATCGATCTAAAAATTGACAAATTTGGAAAAATAATTACTAAAATGGTCATGTGTGTGTGCTGTGTCATTTTGATAAGAACAAACTTTGGCTCATATTCGAGTTGTATGAATCTTCCTCCAATCATGTGTTTAGTGATAATTAACAGTCGCTAAATATTTTGAGTGACTTTTCTTCTAACAATATCAGTTACAATTATTAGCAACACTTTTTTTATCGTCACTAAATAAAAGTTACTAAAAACATTTAAAGACGATTGACTGACGCTATATAGGGGTAGGAGGAAGATTTCTACTGGAATAGCAGCCAAATTTTTTACTTTTTTATAATCAAAGTGAAAGGCAAAACCGCAACTTAACATTAATACTCCCAACCTACCAAAACTCGATCAGTTCATAACCGTAGCTTCTTCCACTTCTTCTCCACGTCATACACTTCCACCCCAAACCCCCGATAGCCAAAACGCCATTGCATCACCTCCTCCACCACCTCCACAGTCCAATAATCATTCAACAACGTCAAGGCCAGCCTCTAATAACAAACGCCATTGTTGCACCACCGCCAACCCCTCCGGCCAAGTAACCCCCCTCTCTTCCCCTCCATTCGCAGATAAACCAACCTCCAAAGCCAACTCCCTCAAAGAGATCTGCAAGAACGTATCCTTTCTTCTCCGTTCACTCCCTCCCAGCATGTCTATGAAGAATTTCAGGGGCGGATTTAGAAAATCTAATCGAGGGGCCAAAAAGACGTAAATTTTTTTGATCATATTATAATTAGCGTAACTCCTTGAATACGTTAAATGCATAATAAATTATTTAATTAACAACTAATTATTTTTATTTACTATTCATGGTGATTTGTTTAACTTGGTAAGGTGAATCAACAACAAATTACTAATCTTGCATGAATGAAGCTTAACGCTTGCTATATAGATGTATTATTAATGTGACTATTACTTATATGAGTACAATAATGCATATATAAGTTAACATTTTACAATAATTCAAACTAAAAAGAAAAAGAAAAGAACTGATCTCGATTATTTGTATTTTTTCGTTTTGAAATTTGAAAGAGTGAAGATAGAGCAAAAGAATGAGAAAGAAGAAGATTATGACGACCGATGGAACAAAGAGTTAAAAATATAACAAAACGAATCCTTAATTGATTACTTTTACGATATAATGGTATTTTTGGAAATATGTTAAATATAAATATCATTTATATAGAAAACTAAATAAGAAATCTCAAAAATTGGGTGGGGGGGGGGGGGTGCCATGGTCCCTCCCGTCAGGTGACAGTTCCGCCACTGAAGAATTCCTTATGGGACCATCTTCGTTTCATGGTGTAAAAATTAATAACCTACTTTCAAAAAAGAAAAAAGAAAAGTCATGTAGCATTAGTAATTAATAAGTGGAAATCCATTTTACTAATTTTCTAAGTCTCCAAGTCAGAAGAAGATAGTAGAGGGAATTATAATCTTAAGAAAGTACAAGAAAGATTGAGACGTAGACAAGCATGAGAAGCTCACAACCCACACTAGTTTAACAAGGATACCAAAAGTTTTATTACGTCTAAGGTAGACCAACACGTCTCCTTTTGAAGTTTTCATAACAAATTGATTAAGGGGTACCGGTAAACATAATAACTAATTGCTCTACGAATCAGTAAATCTTCAGATTTCACGTGATTATTAGTGTGCTTGTCTTATCCTGCTTGCCCTTGGAACATGCTTAACATCACAAATATCTCAAACAAAACACAATAGTTTTAATGTCATGGATAATAAAAGACATAATCTCTGTTATCTTGTATCTGCAATCAATTAGGATGTTAGTTGATACAAGTGAATTTTGGGGGGACAAAAGAGGAAAATAATTGCTTAATTCCATAATGTACAGCCCAAGAAAAGGGAAAACCAAAAAAATAAATAAAATTTGCACAAGCAGTGCACTTGGATTGAAGGACAGCTTCAACCATTCCCTTTTGTCCCTCTAGTAGGAGAAAATTTTTCTCTTGAATCCTTTGTACTTTGAGCAAGTGTTGAAATGATCTCTCTAGTAAGGCAAGCTCTTAGAACTTGAACTGATAACCAACAACATGAGCTTGGAATTGGGATCGTCATCGGCACCATTGGCTCGACGAGTAATTGTTTCCAAATTCTTGTACAGACTTTGTTTCACCATCTTCTTCATCAACTTCTTCCCTTCGCATGCCTCTTCGTGATTTACAGGCGAGCCTATCGATAACCTTCTGGTTTGTGGCCCTGAATGAGCTCCCATTCTCACTTGCCGCTCGTCTTTGAACCATTGTAGTAGCTTTAATGCTCTCTTTTGCGCCAAAGGACTGCCCAACAAAGCCACTTCAAGAAGAACAGGCACAATTCCTGCCTTGGCCATTTTCAATCTTTGCATTGAGCTCTGATGACCTAGAATCATCAAAATGTAAGCAGACAGTTCTTGGCATTTTGGTCTTTCCTCCCATGTCAAAATCTTGATTAAGCTCTCGGGTACCATGGCATTATTTTCCAAGTCCTTCTTTCCCATTAAAGTCACCACCAAGTTGCCTAAAGTTGCAAGGGCTTTTTCAGAAGTTTCTTTCAAGGAGGACAACCTTAATAAGGTGTCCACCACCCCATTGGTAACTAAGCTTCCTGCATTGTCCAACATGGTGGAAAGATTGTACAATGTACCTAAACATAGCTCTTTGGTGTCAACGGTTGAATCTGATTCAAGAATTGAGAGCACAAATGGAAGGATCTTTGTCGATGTGAATGGAAACTGGCTGTTGGCTAGGGAAGATATAGACAGGACCAGTTGAGCAAGTTCATGCCTACTTGATTCTCCTAAATTATCGACGCTTTCAGGCAACTTCGATAAGATTCCTGCCTCCACCATGAGACCTTTGTTCCTGGAAAACAAACAGTGACAACCAGAAAACCTTTAATTAAAAGAAGCAGAGCAAATGAATTTGATTCCCCAGAAGCTAAACTGATAAACTAAGCAAGCAAGTATCGAGGCACTAATTAAATGGCAGTGTGGGTCTTTTTGTTGTGTACTATAGGGGTCAAACAATAACTACTTGGAGAACTTTGAAACATTATGCAGTGAGAAGTCAGCAAGATTCTGGAAATCAGATCTGGGTTTGAGGGTAAAGGTCAACAAATGGTAGGTTTCAATAATTTAGACAGAGAGATGATATCTGAACAACTACAGACCATGTCCTTAGAAAAAAATTTGTCTGCCTACCATCATGGAGTTTTGTAAATAGTCAGCGCTTATTGAGGCCTCATAATTCCTTGCAAGTTCCCTTATATTATAGAAAAAGAGAGTTGTGAAAATCATATATATAAGTTCAAAATAGTTTTTTTTGGCTGCGGATAAAAACCCTACCAACATTATATTATAGAACAGGTTAGAGGCGGAACCCTGATATAATTACACAAAACAGTAGCAATTAATGTACTAATCTTTATACCACACGTTTCACCATACGCTACAATAGTATAGTAACGTATAGTTCGGCTAGTAAAATCTAATTCCTTTCAAACTGACTAGTAAAACAAATGTATGCGTTTTCCTATACGGGAAAGTCTAACTTCACGCCCTATATGCTTTTTTCACATCAACACTTTATCGCTAAAATGTGTTTTAAGGATAACATTGGCTACAGAATGGGAAACATACAATTTTCTGAACTGAAGAGTGATACAGTCTAGAATGAAAAACATGAAAAATAAGTCACACGCAATAAGTTGGTCAGAATGATACGTCGCAAACGAGGCCAAAGTGATTCAATTTCTGGTACACGAAAAAAATTTGAGTAGCACGAGACTAATGGTTCCGATCGACCATTTAATATTATTATTGGCTGAATCAATCTGTTTTAGTGGGTTGGTCACATTCACTGTTCTTTGACAAAGATCACACCCATTTTGACTTATGAGAAAACAACTTGATGAGTTGCAATAGAGGCCAAATTGTTGAGAGAAGTTTAATGGTCACCATTCAACTTGAGATTGAATTAGACCACTGATGATGGCTCAATGTGTTCTTCCTTTTTTGGATACATTTGCTGAAGCTGAAATAAGTCAAGCTGACCCAACCCCCTTGTTTTCATTTTCAACTTAATGCTAGCCATTCTGGTACCCTTCGTAAGCACATGGACTTTCTACTCCTAGAAATGGACTAAAATTCAATTTTTATAACCAGAAAATATAATTGTTGTAAAGCAAATTATGTTTGATTTTTTTTCTTTTTTCACTTTCTTTTAAAAGAACCCTTATCTTTATGGATAAACAAAAAATAGCACTCACGTGCATATCTTGTGCTCTAAAGTCAGAAGTGGCCACTGGGTCTCCAAGTTTGGTTAGTTATAGTTCCATTAAAACCTTGCCACATCACCATATCTCAATGGGATTCCTTGTTTAGTTGGCCACTTAAAAAATTTGCCCATTAAAAAGTACAATAATTTGAAAATATTGGTCGACTATTAAAAATAGTCGGTGCAGATCAAAATGAATTTTTTTTTTTTTTAAGAACTAGTGAATCAAAAATGTCTTGGTTTAACACAAGCTCGTGCACCGAAGTTTAAAAAGACACATAACTTTGAGTAACAATATCGAGGAAGAAAAAATGTTATCCTAAAATGAAGCGGGCTTACATGCACCCTTAAAAAAATATGATCAACAATGATATCAGAGCGAAATCTCTAATGTTAAAGCGGTGTGAAGACTATTCATGCAGTCGGAGGAACTAATAAAATATTAAGAAAAATGTTTTGACATTATTGCTGAACTAACGTTGAGATTAAGAGATGAATGTAAGTAAATGAGCTTACGTGTAATTGCCACTAGCGAGCTCAAGCAACGTTTGAACCGCTAGCCGCTGCCGTGCCACCACCTCCTCCCCAACCATTGCCACCAAAGGCGGAATAACTCCGAGCTCCGCCACCGATTTCCGCCTCTTCAAATCGCCTCCACAAACCCTCTTTATCTCCTCCGCGGCCTTCTCCTTTTCCTCCCAGCTCCCAAAGTGAAGCCTCTTCACAGCCCTCTGCAGAACCACCCAATCACCCTCGTAATCATTATGCACTTCTTGCTTTTCCTCTTCTTCCTCTTCCTTCGTGTCAGTAAGTTTTGCCATACCAGAGACATCAGACGGTTTGTATCGCCTGTTGGGTTTCTTCTGGAGCTGCAGGAGCCGTTGGATTCTGGTGAAGAACTTGAGCTTTGTGTAGACTACCAACCAAGTTGATGAATTACCCATGTCTGGATATAGAGAGAGAGAGAGAGAGAGGTTGAAAGTCTTTGAGGGGATGTTATTGATTTATATGAGTGGTTTTATGCCTGAATTTTGGAGAGAGAAAGGAAAGAATTGCAAAATATGGAAGCAGACTTTGTGGGCAAAAACAAAGAGGGCAGAGGAGAGCACATGCAGAGTCACAAGTGTCCTGTTACATACGGGATGGTCTATACCCCCATAATGTCCCATAGAAAATAAGTTTGGGACCAAACTTTGGTAGTTGATGATTCCCATAGTGGCCGTAAGTTAAATAAAAAAAAGAAAAACCCTTCTGTCAGGTTGTAGGAATTTTTTTCCTATTCCTTATATAGCGGTAATTAATGGTTGGTAAATATTTTGTTTATTTAGTGATGTTCAAAAATACTGTTAAGAATTGTCGCTGAAAGTGTTAAGAAAATAATCAATAATAACATTTGCCCCGTACATTTACGAAATTTGTTTTCTGTTTTTTACAATGATAATGATATTCTTTTTGTGCGTACTTTTACCATGATCTGTTTTCATTTTGGATAAAATTACTCAAATAGTAACAAAAAACTGAAAACACCTCCAAGGTGTTTTCAGCTTTTTTCACCCAAATTTAACCCAATATAAGAAAAATAACTATTTTTTTTTGTGAAAACGATAAAAGTATAGGAACAGATTTTTAAACTGAATATGAAAATCATGAAAATGAAAACAGAAAACGAATATTGTAAACGTACGGGCCCTGACAACTATTAATTGTCACTATATACGGAATTAGAAGAAGATTCCTACAACTCAGGTAACAGCACAAATTTTGTTTCGTTACATATATATATGTCCGTCACCGCGAATCATTATACAACCTAGTTTTAAACTGTTTAATTAGCAAACATGACAGATGGAAAGTAAAAAGTATCTATAATATCATCGAATAACTGACTGAGGGGGTTCAATAGTCTAACAAACGGTTCAAAATTTTCTCATGCGCAAAAGGGGAGTACGCTACGTTGCGGTAGCCTTCAACTCAAGAGGTGATTTAGTTACAGTTAGCGGCAAAGTTGCTCTATTGTACGGCTTTAGGTATGTTTGTAGCGAACGGTAACATCATTAGCAAGTACCCTTTTCTTTTCCGGGTAATGTTTAGAACTTCATTGATATCGATCTGAAGATTGCTACTATTTTCAGAATCAGTGGGTCATGAGCATGGTGTTAGTGGATCATGACCATAATAATGCAAAAGTGCTCAAGCGAGGGCTTCTGTGTGTTGCAGACCTAACATTTCCATTTGGGGAAGTTTCTGCGCTCGATCTAGATCGGACGGCTATGGAACCCCTTTCTTGACTGGTTCCTTCACTTTTTAACGGCACCCCACCATGGCTGTTTTAGTGATCAATGATATGTTTCATTTGAATCTTAGATCTGTACTTGCTTTAATGAGCCACATTTATCACATGTTTGAGATATGGGTGCACATCATCCTCCAGGGAATGTCTATTTTTGCGATATATAACATTTTTTTTTCTTTTTGAGATTCTTATTTGTCGTAAGGATACATTTATGTATTTGTCATTGCCACATGAACGAGGAGCATGCACGTAAAAACAAAATATCTATTGAGAGGTCCAAATGGTAGCTTTCACCTCAAATTCTCAAGAAAGTAGATATTTCATGCTCACTCCAACTTGCCCATTCAGCACAAATCCGACACCGATCACTAGTAAATTACTAGACAACTTTAATCAATAAGCTCGGACGTTGAATCCAATAACCTTAAGCACCTCTTGTTGAGTGCACCACTTTTATGCACCGTCCGTGCGTGCGTGCGTGATTCAGGTTTATGAACATTTGTGCGTGGATTTTCTTAAGGTGGAGACATGTGAACTCCAATTAATGGCGTGGCAAAAAGGTCCATGTAGGTTTCCACTTGAAAAAGCTTCCACTTTGAGCCGTGCATGGGTAACTTGCAGCATTCCCCACGTGTCAAATACTTGCTTATCTTGGTGGGTGGGTGGGGGGGGGGGGGGGGGTGTGCGCTTGTCTGAGGTGTGCCAGGGCTAAGTACACGACCGTAGAATGAGACGAGAGGAGGTACTGCAAAGTTGGTGATGTACCAAGATTTTCACACGAGATTTCGGTCCGACTATTCGGACTGCCTTTGAGATATCAACAGAAATAGAGTACCGTATGAACGAATTCGCCCGTGTTTCAAGTAATGAACCGGTGACGTAGCTAGAAATGTTGAGCGGAGTGAGCATATGATGTGTGTGTATATATGATGTGTATGTTTATTTAAGTATTTTCGTCGTCAAAAGTTAATACGATTTTGACGGTATCAAGACAGTACTTGGTACCGTTTCGAATTTTATATCAATAATATACATGTATGATACTCATTTAATAACGAAATACAAATTTATGCATAAACTTTCTCCCTCACAGTTCCTCTAGAGCTTGAATTACCTCATTTTTTAATTAAGTTGTTTGTTTCTATTTAAGTTGTGTGCTCCTCTACAGTAGCATTAGAAACAAACACATTATTCAATTGAATTACCTCATATATTATTACCCTTCTTTTTAACTATTTTATTAGCGAATTCTGACATAAGAATAAGTTGTTTGTTCAAAAATAACTTCTTTGGATTAAATAACAAGTTACTTTTGTGTGTGCGTGTCTGTATCAAAAAATGTGTAAACTATACATCATTTAGATGAAATGGTATGATGAAAGTTTCTAGCTAAGAAATAAATCAAAACTAAGAGAAAAAGTAAAAGCAAAGTGAAAATTTGATTAAAATTGAAAATTAAGTAAGAAAAATTTTACAAATTGTAATGAATATTGTGATGAAAAGGTTACAGAGGTTTTGATCGGTATAATAAAACTAGTATATTTTCTATTAGTCTTTATGTATGGCCAATTTAAAGAATTTTAAAAAATCGGTACAAAAAGACAATATCTCGACCATGACTTAGGAAACGTGGGATAATGAAGCAGAACTGATCAAGATGGACTCCCCACTAAACATATTAGCGGAAGTTGATGAAAGTCAGAGAGGGTTCCATGTCCGTCCACCAACAAGCAAATAGGCATCAGTGCATCACCAAGATCGCTTCATATAGTAGCATCCACTTTTGAGTCTTTGCAGTAATGTGACTGGGTTTTGAAATCCAAATAAGACCCTTTTCATTTATATTAGTGGCACAAAGTTAAAGAGCACTCACTAGCTCTGCCTTTTGGGAAGGAGACTTTTAGGCTGGCGCAGACTTTTTCTTGCTCCCTTTTTGTTTCTTGTATAAGGATCGTATCCTTTTGAGCCTTTGAGAAGGATGACTTAAATACCAATACGAACTAATACTATACTTATATTAAGCAAAAGGTCGATTAGGAGTATTATTCCTTCCGTTCTATATATATATATATATCTTATCAATTTTCTTTCTTAAGTTACTCGCTAGGCGACTTTTCATGTTTATTATTTTTTTTAATTTTATTTTTCTCTCCACATTTAATCATCCAACCACCTCTCTCTCTACGTAGAGGTAGAACAAGGAAAAAAATTATATAACTTATATCCTTAATATGCGTGTCAAATTAAAATGGAACAATTAAATTAGGACGGAGACATTACTATTTTTGCATGGAGCGCGACAAATCATTTGTTGGACACTGTAAAGATCAGTCGCTTTGACTAAGGCGTAGCAGGTATGTTAATCCTGCTTTACTGGCATCTTGTTATCGCTACGGACATTTGGGTCGGTATAGACTTGAGTGGCTGTTGTACAACACTTTACTCATAAAAGCCCTTTAGCTCCGTTTGTGCTGCTACAGGGATCCAAATGCCCTTAACAGTACCATGGTTAACCATATTTTGTTGACGATTCTTTCCTTTTAGTTTCGTGTGGCGTGCAAACGAAACAGCCGAAAAGGAAATTCTTCCTTAATGTGGGAGACTTTGATTCTTCAAAATGCACCATCTCCTTCCAACAGGAGGACTGGTGTTTGCAAGTAAGGATCCATTCTTATGTCAAAGCATTATCATAATAGGGGTAGCAGCTTATCAAGGATTGGAAAGTGAGGTAGTGGATCTGGAACTGTTATAGTCGGGCAAGTTGATCTAGTCATGATTGACTCTTAGATTCAAATATGAAAGGCCACAGATGATGATAACCTCTTGAAGTATCAGGCTGCCAAACTCATGCCTAATGTTTGTTGAGGAAAAGGCACTGGACTTGTGATATCTTCTAAGCTGGACTGTGACTTGTGACTTATGACCATATATGGACCTTGGTATCTGACTTTGTTGGGTTTCGGACCGAAAATTATGCAAGCTTAATCCGAGGGAAACTCATCCCTCTTGTTTACCCTTTTTGCACTTCCATCCACTTTCCCGTTCGATCTTTTCCAATCTTGTATCCTAACAAACGAGCTCTTAAAGTCGTTGACCCTATGGAATGCCATATGTCAATCAATGGCTTCAACCTTGAACGCTAAATTTGCTGGAAATACTTCCCTCTATATTCACACCTTAATTTCCCCTAAGCTAACAAACGGAATCAAAACAGAAGAAAGAAATTGTGCTTGAAACAAACTTATTATTGCATAGTCCAACGGTAGACGTAGTCCACTCGGTCAAAGATTAAACAATTCAATCTTCTATCCCGTCTACTTAAAACACTTTCTAAACAGAAACATGGCAGACATGGAGAGGGAGTGAAGGTAAAAGTACGCCAAGAATGATTGACTTGAACTGCCAAGAATAGAATCAGTTGGTGCTATTTCTAAGGTGTTCTTTGCTGACAAAGTTATACTCCCCAAAAGGGTGCAAAACTCTCACACCATGAACATCCTGTTATAGATACAAAAGCATATGACACCCCAACCTTCTCAAAGACAAGTTACAACTAAATTGGTAGCAAAAGCTAGATGTTATGAAAACGGACATGTAGTGATCATGAAGATCGCTATTCAGGCTTCATCTCTCTGTTCCGGCAGCTTATATCACTCTGTTATCAAGCTAGACTTAAATTTCAGGGCAAAAATGCATTCATATCATGTGTAGCATCATAACATGACCAATCCTAACCTAAATTAAGGAGGTGAAACTGGCGAAGAAGATTAACTTATATTTCTTTCTATCGTAGTTTGTATACAGTTGGAATCAATGTTGCATGGAATCAATGTTGCAACAGTTGGGGGCTTCAGTTATATGAAAAGCTATACCTTAAATTTCAAGAAAATCGGCATCATTATTAATGTCATCATCCCAGTCCACCTCAAAAGAGCTTGCCGACTTCATCAGCTCTGTTAGTCCAGTGAGGTCCTCCAGATAGGTAGGCTGATTAATAGCCTGAAGGATGAAGTCCATCCCTCTTCTTCGGTACTCAGCTACCACCTGAACATTGAAAAAAAACGCAGAAACATCATTACAGAAAATAAACTAGCTAAAACCCCGTGTTATGCACAAGACCTGATATATATTTACTCAAGTGGTAGTTGTGAAAAGTGGGGTAAGGGAGGTCATGGGTAGCACAGTTAGTAAGTCACGGGGTGGGATGGTTATACTTTCTGGCCAATTATATCCTAGCACATATTTAGTTGTTTTAAAGAGTATAAAAAGTAACTTTTCTGCCAATATATGCTACCACCTATTTAGTTGTACTTATGAAATAGAAAACTCTAGAAAAAAAAGGATTTGAGGTTTGGAAGGCAAATAAGATGCCAATCGAATCTAAATACCTATAGTATAAATTAGACTCTGCCACACAGATGTCAATGCATCCTTCATCATTTAATCTATTTGCATTTCTATGATGAAAAGACCAGCACACAAGGAGTATAACTAGAATTATCTTTTGTGCCACTGCTTAGCTGTGTCTAGGAGGGAATGTGCAGTAGTAAGTAGCCTTACCCCGATTTTGGAGAGGTCCCAGCTCTCAAGATTCAAACATGCTACATTGAGCTAGGGAAGATATGCACTAGTAGGCAGCCTTACCCCCAATTTTGGAGAAGTCCCAACTCTCAGATTCATACATGCAACATTGAGCTTGGGAAGATAAATCCTTCCCACCTAACCATCATATCTTTAACTTGCACTTAGCATGCAAAATTACATATTTGGGCTCGAGATTAAACTCTTTCACAGAGTAAAAAAAGATCATGCTCAACCATGACTCCTCACCCATATGTTTGGAAAATGATAAACGAAAAACTGGTAAAGCAATCGTAAAGTTGATTGTTAAGTAGCAATTTCAGTAAGGCGACATATATTAGTCTTAAAGAAGTTATAAAGTAAAGCACAGATGCCGAGTAACTGATCTAAATGATGTCCAAAGAAACTTCAATCCTGTTCCATTCGATCCTTTGCTTAGATGCTGCAAAAACTGATTGAAACTTACGGTGCAGCAACAAGCTGTGCAACTGTCTGAGGAGTGTCCCACAAGTGTCATCTGAGAAAATTGAGCAAGGGAACCTCGAACTTGATGTGGTAAAATACCAAGAGGTTGCTCAGTTCTTCCAATGTCAGTAGAATTCGAAAACTCAGCTTTGGCACATATCCTGAACAGTGAAGTTGAATCAGGATGTTAATGGATATTGCTTTCAAACGACTAATTTTCATCATAACTTCCACTGGATAGCAAAAAAAATTTGAAATTTTACCTTTGTGGATGATGTAGAATCCCTACTAAAAGTTCAACTGCTAAGGCCGAAGCAATGGGAGCAAGCCCCGGACGTGTAACCGTGCATTGCTGGTCCAGAGTGCGATTTGAAGTTGACTGCTCAAACAAATTATAAAGCCTTTAAGTTTTTTCATATCTACAACTGATATTTCTTATCAATTTCGTCTTAGAGTAGTACATCAACTGGAGCGACCACGTCACTGCAGAAGTAACAGCCCAGTCTCTTTCCTCCATCTCTATCCATGAGGGAGGATTTTCCCATCGCAGCACGTAAGGAATCCACCGCTTTAGCTTCAGAGTCGTGAACAGCGTTGATAGGACCCGGACCCGCACCATGACGCATAACTAAGAAGCTATCGAACCCTAGAGCCGCAGTTATCACAATCTGCAAAAGACATAAGTAGGTCCATAAACTAGGTTGGATCACTAAGAAGTGGCACTATGAGGTATATTAAAGAATTTGAACCTAATCTCCACAGCAATGTGTAAAGGGATACAAACCTTGTTAGTATTGGAACAAAGAACAGTCGGGAGCCATCGACTTTCCCTTGTATCAGTCAACAAGAAAACTGCATCATGAGATTCGATCAAATCATTTAGGCGCCTGCAATCTTCAAGAACGCCCTTTTCTTCGTGGCTGGGCACTGGATGGCCAGGCATCGGTATAGCCATCACAACTGCTTCTGCTTCCTGAGAAAGAAACCAGCATATACCTATACTCAGCACATAAGCTTGTTACCTTAAGATAATTTGTATGTCCGAACAATAAAGGGGTAAAAGTAATTACCACTGCTGGAAATATCCGCTTCAGGCTTTTAACTGCTGCGGAGGCTTTAAAATCGCCACCGTTAAGGCAGTCATCCAACGTATATAGGGACTGCCTCAGTGGATTAGACATGGACACCTTGCCACTGTCAACTAGCGTAATTTTGCGGACACCCCAAGCCTTCACATAAAGAATAAATTTCCATCATTAAAGCCAATCAAAAGAATTAGATTTTGACTTCATGAAGAGTAAACTCACCATAAGCATTCGAGCAACCTGGCATCCAAGTGTGCCTGCTCCTAGGAGAAGACACTTCGTAGAAGACAAAACGTTTAGGTCCAAAGATGGCAAAGCACGCCATCTCATCAGTTTTAAATTCAGATCAGCAGCTGATATGGCTAACCTGTTGAGAGTTGACGCTTACCTTCGTGTTAGGGGCACACCTTAATGATAAGGGAGTGAGTAATGGAACTATAACTAGAAAACAAACCTAGTTGGATCCATGGATTTAGCGAGACTGATGCACCTAGGTACCTTCTTTCCTCTGTTAAGTTCCCACCCGACAGCACTAGGGATATGTTGAGGATCTTCCCATCCTAGATGGGTATCATTTCCACATGTTCAGGAAAGACCTAGATGAAAACACACAGGGAAGAAATATTAACTAGAAGAGAGATGTTACCCTTCATTAGGCGCTCTACTTGTGGAACAGACATCAGTGCTTCACCAACGAGTGAAAACCCCAAATCAGCGAAACCACGGTTCTCGCGATAGCAAAAGAAGTGAACCTTCTCAAGCTTCCATCTCGAACAAATAAATGCAAGTAGGTTTCGAAGTGGCCAGCCAGGATTATTTGGAAGATGACAAGGATCATAAAAACCAAAAAGCAACTGCAAGAAAAATGTCAAGTGTCCTTGTTAAGAGTTGACCAATTGGTGATTGTAAACTTCCAAGAATTGTGGAAGGAACCACAGATAGACCTTTTGTTCACCATGTTGGCAAGCTTCCCAGTCCTTCAAATGCCTAACAGTTGCGTGCGAATTTGATGAAATGGAGAGTAAAAAGAATGGAACATCTACAACAGACTCATATTCTTTAGCCTCTTGAGAAGGGGAAAAAAAAATAGTATGCAACCGAAACTAACAAGTATCTATTTTCAACGGCACTGAGAGACTCTACCTGCCGTTGAGCTCGAGTTGCGCCAGTCATTACATGCTGCAGACACAGATTCAGCCTATATGCCACAAAATAATCTTCGCATCAAAGTTGTAACCGACAGAGCTAATTGCCATGTGCTTTGAAGAACATATATTCAGATCACCTCTTGTATGCTAAAGTACTGAGAAGCTGGCCTCAAGTCAAGCAAGGTTGCTGGAGGATCAAGCACCAGAGCAGGGAAAGCAAAACAGTAATGAAAGCTCCATTTTTTCAGGTCTGCAAATGATATTAGAAGGAATCTTGAAAGTATTGCACTATCCTCCTCAGCCTCCCCGGAGTGAATGCTCTCCCAGACCTATTTGAGATATAAGATGCATAAATACATTGGTCTAACCATTGATGACAAATGACAATAGATATTCCCACTCTAAAAGTTCAACCAACCCACCCATCCTGTCTCACATAACTAGTGTCAGTTTGGAGTGGTTAGTTCAATTTCCGAGTGGGGTCATAATTTCTGTTGTTTTTAGATATTTGCACCTGCATGCAACTTAGACAACATTGAATAGAATGTTGACAAAAGGGACAAATCATCTCCTGACGCATAAATTGGAATGTTTTATCAAACAAAAGATTTGTTTGACTAAGATACCTTCTTTGCTTCTGCCTTCAGCAAGCTCTGTTTGTCAATAGCATGAAAGCCCTCTAATGTATTTGTGTTGTAAAGGATTCCAGGAGCAGAACATCTGTTCCTGTTCCCACGAATTACCGTTGCTACTGATGATTGCTCACATGGTTCAGTAGGCAATGACTCGGCAAGAAGAGTCAAGTAATTTGACACTTGAGGATGGGCACTAGGTGCATAAAAACCTATGATGAGGTCATTTCACATAGGTTAGATAACCACACATTAGGATGGGTAATATAATTTCTTTTCTATCAATAGAAGGTCACACTCGACACAACTTCAATGTTCCATATAATTTTTCTAGTGTTGATACAAGGCAATGGCAAAACCAGGATTTCTAATGACGGGGCAAAAAATGAACTATGTGATTTTTTTAGTTTTTTTGACAAGCTAGTAGGGGGGCAAAATATGTAGGAAAATGGAGAAAGGGAAGTGATTGAGCTCCGCAATTATAAATTTGGAGACTAAAGGCATGAGCAATCACGCATGACAGAGAATGCACTCTTAATTTTGAGAGGCCAACCAAAGCAAGGTGCCATAATCATAATGTAAGTACTATCGTAAAGTGACCCAAAAGTTTGAAAAGTAAAGATGCACTACCTGTTATGGGGATTGGGGAATCATCAATTCCTAATTTGTTGAGCTTCAGCGAAGATAGCCTATGCCAGAAGCCTTCATCCACAGAACTCTGAAATGGTGCAAACTGAAGAACAGGTCTACTTTCATGTCCTGCCATATTTGCTGTCCCAATTCCCTTCTCTTCTTCTTATTCACCTCACAAGGGTAACTAACTATACATTAAAGTTGCGCCATTTTAGATATTTGACTCACAAAAAAAAGACTACTCAAATTTGTAAAGATACCATGAGCACGCCATGGATAGAAATTTGATGACAAACCTTTGAGAACTAAGCTCAAAACTAGTGCAAAGATACATTTCAAAGAGGCTTACCAACCATAATTTCATTGCCTCGTTTTCTTACATATGTTTACAGTTAACAAAAAATAGGTGAGGGATTGGTCGATGGCACCAACCAGGGACCAAATGCTTGAGAAACATAAAGTTCTCAACCCATAAATCTCAAAGCTGTGCAATGCCCTAATACAGAAAATGGATACTCTAGATAGGTCGCTGCAAAACTATCGGATACATATCTAGTAGTAGTAAATTATACATATTACGGAAATTGTTCTACAGTTTTAAAATGCTAAAATACTATAAATGTACATAGATCACCAACCAACACTACTTTATTGATAAGTAAGACATTCGGATACATCCATATAATATGAAACTTTAACAAATACAAATGTTATCGTGCACAATGTTGTGGCAACACCACCTAAAATAGATTATATGATCTGGTACTCTATATCAATACACAGAGACTAGCAAAAATACATTTTTATGCAAGACTACGGTAAACATTAACTCAAAATCTAGCATACTGGATAGCTCAAGTATAACCCTATCTCTTATGGTGATTTGTCAACACCCTTCTTCTGTTTGTCTAAATGGAAGACGGTCCTTCTCTGATTTAGTTAGTCGATGAAAATTCTCGTAATTTCTATCTAAACCATAACTTATTATCTAAATATCAAATTTTTGCGTATCCTTGCCGTATGGGTATTCTATTTCCACATACTTCAGTGATTGCATACCTTATCTACGCTTGGTAGGTGCAATCACGAATCAACACTCAACACAATCATAAAGATCACCTTCACAAATCCCTTAACTATAATGCGTTCTGAGTTCCTGCAATGGCAAAGCCAAGACTAGTGGGTTTATACTACACTAAATGTACAATCTACCGAGCTACCGCACTCTGGTCATATCCTCCAAATCCCCCTCTAAAAAAATCGGCGGCGTGTTGAGCAAGGCTCAACCATTGCATTGTCATGATGGGATCAAAGTCCCACCATTACAACCCCAAGTAAATCGTTATACCTGCACACATTGGTATTGTAAAAGTTGCATCCATAGCTTTTATATTACACCATTGGCCAAATTTCAAGTCCTGTGAGGAAAGTGTTCGCATTATATGCATCTTCCCATTCAGAATGTGCACATAATCGGTATATGGAGCTCCATTCATTTATGATATTGCTAGTTCTAGATATAACGCTATTAAATTTATCCCGGTAGACTAATTAAACACGGAACGGGTAACTATAAAAATGGAATCTGCCATAAACAAGGGACAGTAGTCAGTCAAACCCAAATACAAGTAGACAAGGTAGATTTCAGATATTTGTATAAGCCTAAGTAGCACGGACACGCACACCATGTCCAACACCGACACCAACCGGGACAACGGACGCCGCAATTTCCAAAAAACCAGATTTTGGACACCGCGGGATACTGCTGAATTTTTTTATATACTTTTATGATGTATATATGTAGTCATTAAACATCAAATATATTCTACATCTAAAACAGTAAACAATAATCATAACCACAAAACAAGCAACTCAAATAAAAGTCATACTTAAAATTTAAATCCAATATAGTACAAAAAGGTACGCAACATAAAAAAGTACTTCAATACTCAACTCTTACTAAATCATGAAACAGGGAAAGCGCCCTCTTCTTCACAGCACAAACAGAAAGAGAAACAGGGAACGCTTGCAAAGTCATAAGAAATTACTTCACTATTTAACTCTTACAAAGTCACACAACTATTATCTCTTTCCTTCGACCAAGGGCTCAATCTACATCAATTGTGTCATCTTCGAATGTACCGAAACGAGAGAGAGATGAGTGAGAAAGAAGGAGACCTCAGTAAAGAAGGAAAAAAAGAAATAGATAATAGATAAAGACGAAGGTACCTGTTGCTGGATTCCGGCGACGGCGGCGAGATCCTCCTGCGACCAGTTTGAGTGGGTCGTCTGCTTCGTACCCTTCTCTTGACGCCGCAGGAAGAAGACACAGAAGACAACGGTCATGGGTCGATTATTTCTAAAAGAACACTAACTGTCAATTATTACACACAAACCCCCAAAATAAGTTTGAAAATTTATACTTTAGCCTCGTACATTTCGACACTTCTTCATAAGTGTCATGAAGTATTGGAGACGGTCTCCGACACTTACAATGACGCTTACAAGGTGATAAATAGGCAAGATTTTTAGAATGTTCATTAACTCTCTACACATGTTTCTACATAAGAGAGAATTCTAACCACTTAGAGAAAAATTTTATAAAGGTAGGGAGACTTATAAATATCTAGATACTATTGCATATAATTTTAGAGACGGAATGTAGACTATAAGATCAAGGGTATCCCCACTGTCCATTGAGGACGTGAAATAGTATAAATAATTAAGATCTCACTTGGCCAAGGTATAAATTGATCCAAACATTGTAACATTCTCTAAGCAATATAGTGAATATCATTCTCTTAAACTCTTGTTTTTCTTTGTTCATTTATTCTTAACATCACCTGCCTGAGAGATAGGCTGACTGTATGCAAGCGGGGGCTTTATTTAGCTAAGTATCGCACAGTCGACTTAAGGAAGTCTTTAGTGCCGTAACAGGTGGTACTTCAAAATTTAAAAGGAAAAAAAAAGAGGGCCACCACTGAGAGGTGTCGGTAAGGTGTTGGTAAGTATCGGACAACATACCTCGCCCCATATTTGATGTCGATGCTAAAATTCAACGAAATTGAGCTGGTATAGAAAAACTCACACTGAAAATTAAGCCTGTGATTTGCCAAACGATTGTACGAGAATTTCTATAACCAAAATACAGAAAAGAAAAAGAAAGACCCAACTCACCCCAAGCCAGAACAAAAACCCAGTCGACATTAAGAGATTGAGCTTCTCGTGTACCTCTCTAGATTTGCGAAAAATAAAAGATGGCTTAAAACACAAAAATATGGCTGAGATTGAGCAGAATGGAGATACAGAAATTCAATTCTTTTGTAGGACTTACAAGATGGCGCATTTAGGTATTCAAACTCCAATCCTAAGAAAATCGAATGAAAGCACCAAGCCAAGATAATGGGTTTCTTTACTATGGAATTAGTTGTTACAAAAATGTTACAACAAGAAAATTAACAACTAAGATAATTGGGAATCCAGGTTAGCACTTCACTGTATATGAAGGTGAATTCTAATTTTCTTGTCTTATGTTGCAAAATTATTTCTAAAAGGTTCTTAAGGTATCATTTGCTTCATTTTAGTCATAAAACATATTTCTGTTTATCTTTTTTGTCTTTGAAACTCTAAAGTATATAGAAATATTGTATGGTTTGAAACCATTAATTTTTGTGAACATCTAAAATTGTTGCGTATATTATGTGATAACTCTTTGCCTCTCCTAACTCCTCTTCGTGTCGGATCAATTCCTCGTGAAAATGGTCACAATCATTATGTGATTCTATCAATTTTAAACGAATTATATGAGCTTGGTTTAGGAATAACAGACTATGCTCACTGCAGACGGAATTTCTTCCTCTAATTTGTCCTAATTTTTGTAACTTGACATACATATATAGGAGAGTTTGGTGGGTGCACTGAAGGAAAATTATCATTTAATATGGTCTCCAAAATTTACTTTTTAAATTTGACAGTCGTGTACTTTAGGGACTTGGGACCAAACAGATAATAGACACATGCCTAAGGAATAAAATGAAACATGTGATATTCAAACATAAGGGATAGCAACAACAAACACAACCCAAACTGCTTCAAGAGCCGATCAACTTAGAAAATTCAAAAATAGGGCCAGACAACAAATCATTATTTCAGATTCTCCACCTATTAGAAATGAATCCATAGACATACCTTCAGGCTTGTCTCAATTGATGGTTCAAGTTCCACAACCAGAGGCGATGAGCAGCTGCCTCGTCCCCTCAACCACCATGATCCTTCTGGCTTGGAATGCAAGAGGGCTTGGACACGCTTCACGTGTCAGGGCCTTCAAAAAGGATGCCAAAAAATCTGAATTCTGACATCCTCTTCCTTTCTGTAACTCTCTCCCCCTCTTCTAAAATCTCTCTCATTCTCGACTGTCTCAGTTTCTACAATCAATGTTTTGTTTTTCCCCTAGGACTAAAAAGCTCTTTGGTGGCCTTTGTCTGGCTTGGAAACATGGTGTCGATATTGAGATCACTCTATAAAACAGGAATATAATCACTGCCCTTGTCTTCTCTGACCCCCAAATACCCTATGGATGCTATCTGCAATCTACGACCCAACTCATTGGGGAAACAAAAACCATTTCTGGGAGGAAATGGAAATCCTTGCACAAGCTTTCAATGGTCCATGGATGTGTATCGGAGATTTCAATGCAGTGACTAACCAATCGGAGAAAAGAGGTGGGCGTCCTTTTTCAAACTCGTCTTTCAGAGGATTTGTGGGTTAATGCAGTCCGAAAATCTCATAGATTTGGGGTTTTCTGGTAATCCATTCACATGGAGTAACAATAGATCTATCTCTGCTAATATCAAAGAACGTTTGGATAAGGCTTATGCAAGTATGTGGTGGCGTAATCTATCTCCGGATGCATCAATAATCCATCTTCCTGGGAAATCCTCTAATCACCGCATAATTTCCCTCAATACTCATAGGAATGATTCAACGAGAGCTAAACCATTCAGATTCAAAGTTGTTTGGACTCATGATCCCTCATCTCATCAGGTTGTTCAGCATGCATGGAGGAAAATGGTGTTAGGTAATCCTGAATTTGTGCTTTGCGAAAAGACACACTACACTAGCGTGCATTGTGCAGAGGGAATGTATCCCACTTTGGCCACATTCAAACGAACATCAAGCTACTCACAGACAAACTGGAAGCTCTACAAAGTCAAGACCCAACTGTCAGAAACTTGGAGTTCAAAAAAATAAAAAAAGCAAATAGATGAACAAATGTGCAGGGAATAATGGTTATGGCACCAAAAATCACGTATTGCTTGATTAAGGGAAGGAGAATGCCATTGAATCTTTGAAGAATAGGGAAGGAAAATGGATCTTGCGCCGCGATGATAATGGTTCTTACTTAAATGAGAATTTTGAACAACTTTACAAAACCACAAATCCTTCATTTCTATCAGAGCTAGAAAATCTTATCCATCTTGTCCTAACTGAAGATGATATTTCTATGCTACAAGAAATCCCCTCCACCAGTGAAATTGAATTTACCATGAAGAAATTTGATTCCCTAAAAGCTCCAGGCCCAAATTGAATGCCAACCTCTATCTATAAATCTTATTGGAAGACTGTTAAGCATGAGGTATGCAAGACAATGCAATCATTCTTCAGGGATGGACCTTCTCTTTATGAGTTAAACCACACAAACATAGCTCTAATCCCAAAGATCAAAACACCTACCAAAGTAGAACATTATTGTCCGATAAGCCTATGTAATGTTGTCTACCAAGTGATATCCAAATTTTTGGCCAACAAATTAAAACCTTTACTAGTCAAAATCATATCTCCAATGCAAGCTGCTTTCGTTCCAGTTAGATTGATCAATGATAACAACATCATAATGCAAGAAATTTGGCATTCAATGCATAAGATGAAATGGGTAGGTCTAATGGCCATCAAAATCGACATGGAGAAAGCATATGACAAGAATGAATGGTCTTTCATTATTGCAGTTCTCTGTAATCTTGGTTTTCTCCAAACTTGGATGCAATGGATACACACTTGCCTAAGTACAACCAACTTTTCTACTTTGCTTAATGGTGTCCCCTTTGGCTTCATAAAACCCAAGTGAGGCATTCGCCAAGGTGACCCCTATCACCTTATCTCTTCATCATAGCCTCTGAAATCCTTACAAGATTAATTCTTCAGGAGGAATTAAAGGGAAACATCCACGGGATTAAACCGAGCAGGGGAAGCCCCTTGATATCACATCTTCTTTTTGCTGACGACCTTATTGTCTTTTGTCGGGCTAACCAATCTGAAGCGGATCATTGTTAAACAAATTCCTGGACACTTGTATCTTTTGGTCAGGCCAATGCATCAACAGAGCGAAGTTGCAAATTCATTTCAGCAAGAATTTAGAAAGCGGTACAAGAGGAAAAATCTGTCGAACTCTGAATTACAAAGTTGGGGCCAAAGATTCCAAATACTTGGGACTTCTAGTGTTCATAAATCAACCAAAAGATAAAGCTTTTGCTGGAATTCTCAAAAGGATAGAAAAAAGACTTGAAAGCTGGAAAGGAAAAGTGTTATCACAAGCTAGGATGGCCATGTTAATCAAATCATTGGCTATGGCTATTCCGACATATGCTACGTCCATATTTCCAATGCCAAAAGCAATCACTGATAAGATGAACAGAAAATTTAGGCAATTCTGATGGGGTTTTAATGACGATGAAAAACAACACTTATATCCTAAGGCGTGGGATTCGATTTGTACTCTAAAATTGGTAGAAGGACTCAGCTTTGAGAGAATGCTTTTAATCTAGCTCTCATGGCTAGAATGGGATGGACTATGATCTCGAAACCTGAGTCGTTATGGGTTCAAATAATGAGGTCTAAGTATGTAAAAGGAATTCAATTCCTTGAGCACAACCCAAAAAATCTTCTTCATGGCTCTTGAAAGGTATTTGCAAGTCACTGAAAATCATTGAAAAAGGTGCTAGCATGTTTGTTGGGGACGTAAAGACACTAATATTTGGAAGAACAGATGGATCCCCCCATGAAGATGGGTTCTCACATGCAAGGTCTTTTTCGGATGAACCTAATCTCAACCTCGTAGCTAACTTATTCCTTCCATACTCTAAAACCTGGAACATCCCAAAGCTACAATCTCTATTTGAGTCAATCACGATGGAATCCATTAGGAAGATTAAAATTCTTACCATGTAATCCCAAGATTTAATAGCCCATTCCTTATTGGACTTGATCCCCAAAAGTCACTCTGGAATAAATATTGGGCTACAGCCCAATAAAGATTAACTGAGGCCCAAAATGAGTAACTTTGATTTAAAACAAATATTTACGAGCTTATTTAAACTTGGGCTAAACATTTCTGCTAAAATACCTTTTGGGGCATGCCTTGTGGCCTCAAGTAATGAGTCCAATTTGCTAAGTAACCTCAAAAATTTTGACTTGAGGTGGATGACATCTATTGGTTCCCCACGCTTCGTTATTTGACACGCTGATTCTTGATTGCATCGAACTTCTTAAGCGTACTTGGCACGTACACATTTCCCATGCGTACATGAGAATCAACTATTATGCGGATCATATGGCAAAACAATTAGGTGATGAGATATCGACTATGGAATCATGAGCCTATATTTTTATCAAACTTCATGTATAACGATGCTAGTAGGAGAGTCACTCCATGATATGTGACTCAACTGTCTGTTGTTTGAATAAAAATCTCCTCTGTTTCTCCAAAAAAAAAAAACGATGGTGCTATTCAGAATCTGAGGCACATCACAGCTCAGATGATTAAAACCCACCATCGTTAAGGAAAGTCACCAGCAAGTTTATCACTACAGATTGACATGTTTCATGAAAGGTCAATCAAAAACTAGCTTCATCATCCAAGTGGGTCAATGTCGAGAGTGGCAGCCGCCAGAATCTGGGCTGGGAAATCGCCCCAAACAACTTGAGTAGAGCAATGATAACTGTGATACCCTGGAAAAATTAATCTAATCGCGAGTTTGATTAATTAATGAGAGATTATTTTACTAAGTGGCATTATGTTGGCAATAATTAAGTGTTAAGGAGCTAGTGTGGCCTTGGGGGTGTAATTTTAGAAAGTTAAGGGGCAAAAGTGTAATTTTGAAAAGTTTAGGGGCAAAAGTGTAATTTTAAAAAATACGGTGAACAGGATGCATACTTTATTAAATAGTATCACTTTGGTGATAATGAGGTGTTAGGGGGCTACATGAGGGTTAGGGTAATTTTGGGGTCAAATTATAATTTTTCAAAGTCGAGGGGTCAAAATGTAATTTTGAAAACTTGAGGGGCTATTTTGAAAATTTCAAAAATTAGGCCTTATGTGTCAATTTTTCAGGAATTTTGGTGAAAGGAGATGCCACCTCATGTGGTGACTAATCTCATGTTTTTATATGATTTTATCCTAATTGGAAAGAAAACAAAACAAAAAGGAAAATCCGGATGAACAGTAACCATTACCCAGAAAGAAAAAAAGAAACAGGGGAAATAAGGCAGCTTGGGGAAGGGGAAAAATAGGGAAGAAAAGAGGATAATTCGAGCTTGTTTTCCAAGGGTAAGCCTTTGAATTTGTAGTATGCATATTCTAGTGTGTGCTTGTGGTATTTTTATGTGCGTTTCGTAACTGTGGAGTGCACAAGGAAGCCATGAACATGGCTGCAAAGGAAGGTGCTTGCTGGGATTCGTGGAAGATCATGGTTACGGTTAGGGATTAAAGAATGAAGCATATTGTTTTAGAAATTAAAGGCATGATTTGATAGGGTTATGTGTGAGCAGGGTGTGTTAGTAAGTTGTGGGAGTAATTTGTGGGGGAAGTGGGTCACGGCTGAACAATGAAGAAGATGATGTGTGTGTGCGTGAAGGTGAACTAGTGTGTGTTGATGTGAATAGTGACTGTTTTTGTCACTAAATGTGGAAATTAAGTAATCAGTTTAAAATTTGAATTTTTAAAACTAGTTAGGGTTAGATTCAGCCAAAGTAAAAAAAAAAAACCCTAGTTATTTTTAGAAGACCTGTATCTTGGAAAATTTTCAGATTTTTCCAAAGTCGGGAAGAGGGTGAACGAATGCTAGAAGTTTGGAACTCTACGGTTAAATTTAAAATATTAAATGAATGCGATTTTGTACGAAAATTTTATGAGGAACTTAGGATGTCGAGAAATTTCATTTCTCAATATTTCGGGTCATTATGAAGTTGTTAGCTATTTTTGGCCGAACGGACTTTTAAGTGCTTGGTCCGGATACCGGTTCGGAATTTTTGGGCAAAAATTTAGTAAAATACTTTTTAGCTCAAGAATGACTTTAGGAGGCTTAAAATAGAATTTTAAAGCACTTTTGAGATTTTTTTGATGCCGGGAACCCTCAGGGGGTATTTTGGTAATTTACCACCTAGAGAGGGGTATTTTGGTATTTTTTTTGTAAAGTTTTTTCAAAGGACTTGTTAGTTTGGGAAGGGGTGTAAGACACCTGAAAAGTTGTTTTAAAGTAGTTTTGAGATGTTTGTTGGGGTGATGACTGCTAGGGGGTATTTTGGTAATTTTGCATAAGTCGGGGGGCATTTTGATAACTTTTCCTTTAAAATTTTTTGAGGGAATATTTGGTCCATAAATGATGCAGTACATCTACAAAAGTAGTTTTAAAGCAATTTTGGGGTGTTGGTGATGTAGCGGCCATCAGAGGGGTATTTTGGTAATTTGTCAGGTTGGCGTTAAATTTTTGAGAACGTGCAATATTATGCATCCGAAGTGGTGGGAAGTGAGGAATGGTGTTAATACGCTTAAATAAAGGGAGTGGTCATTGTGGAGGCGTCGATTAGGCTGGGTTAGGGATCCAGTTATCGGATCGCATTAACGAGCTGTCATAAAACGCTGTGAGCAGTTAAATGAGAAAGTGTAGAATAAGGAGTGCGTATATGTTGAATTATGTCTAACGAGCAAAGTATTATTTGACTAGGTGATGCAGATCGTTGCGATCAAAGATTGCGAGTTGCTTCGGCTATAAGCCAATCAGGTAAGGACAATACGGTTTTGATATGCTAATTCATTGTTCGAGTAGCATGCCATGTTGATTACGTGTTGTTGAATTCTTGTCGTTATGATTGGACACCAGTAGTCATTGCGACCGGTATACGTATATTTAAATTGTGCTGTTAAGGACTTAGGGTAGAAGAAATTCCCTTAGTCCGCCCTATTGATGGAATTTAGTGAGGATGATGGGTGTCCTAGTATGCTATGATTCAATTCAATTAGCATACCTGAAGTGGATGATGATGTTGCGGAGGGGTTATCGTGTGGTTGTTGTTAGATGTCGGCAGTTATTGATAGTTGATATCTCTTTTCTTTGAGAACACCATTGAGGACTTGTGGCAAGCTTCTCCCGAGTCCGCCCTGTCGTTGATGATGATGTTGTTGAGGTCGTTGAGTGTTGTTGTGAAATGTCGGCACCTATTAGTACTCAACATTCCTCTTATGTAAGAACATTGTTGAGGGCTTGCGGTAATCTTCTCCCAAGTCCGCCCTGTTGATGATGTTACGCTGAACTCTTATTGTTAGATCAAAACACCGGTTGATCTTCTGATCCGGTATTCCTTGTTGAGCTGTGTTGTTGAGGACATAAGGTGGAAGAATTTTCCCTTAGTCCACCCTGTTGATGAAGTCATGTTGCATGGTTGTAAGGTGGTTAGCGAAAGCACTCTAAATGAGTTCTCTGCTTATTGACAGTGTCTCTTCTATTTACTTGAGACTGAGATGAACATCCCATAAGATGAGACATCAATATGAGGAGGATGGCCTGTGAAACATGATCACTGGCAAAGAGGATGTAGGGCGCGCGAGTCGAGTCTGTCATGTCTGGTCGAGTCTAGTCTGTCGTGTTTGAGTTGCATTGCATTTGATTTTCTTTTGATGTTAATGATTTTAGTGACTTGTATTTCGTTGATGTTTATCTTTCAATTTCCTGCTTTAGTGTTCACTTGCATAATCAGTCAGTCTGTCGGTCAGTCAGTCTTGTCCATGAGGAGGTGGCAATAATGCTGTTCTATTGGGCCTTAAAGCCGCTCAGTCTAACGAAAGAAAAGTTATCGTTAGCAAGTGATGTTGATGCTAAAATTATTGACTACTCTTGATTCATTGCTATCGTTGAGATGATTATTATTCCTCTGAATCTTTGAATCATTTGTACACGATACTCCTCGTGTTATCTTTACTGGGCGATTTGCGTTCATTCCTTATGTTGTATTGTGCAGGCTATAAGGTTGATCAATGAGAACCCTCTAGAAAAGGGAAGAGAAACAAGCTAGAAAAGTTGAGCAAGGGGATAAGTTGTGTGAGGTAAGACAAGCTGGAAATGGTGAGATAAAGATTGAGCTTCGAAATAGGTTGATTAGAGTCACACGACTACCGTCGTATATTAGGTTGTAACCATTCATGTTGTTTAGAGACTTGAAAGTCTTCCGCTGCAGTATAATGTATGTTTGTAAGAAATTTTTTTATAAGGACACATTTTGGAGCATCTATTAATGATGTATGAGGATGTAGTTGCTCTGTATTCAGCACAGAATTTGAATGTAATTATGGTCGATAACTCAGTCCGGTGATGTCACCTGGGTTGAGGGTGTCACAATAACAGTACCTTACCCTTCTCAAATCCACGTCGAAACCGCTATGTAACTTCAAGATCATAACTGATCTTTTTGCAATTGCTTTGCAACACTCTAGAAAAAAAGCTAACGTTTAGGGGGCTGAGGTCTGGAACGATCTTCTTAGCACCTGAATTCTGTTATGACAACAATGATGGATGATGCAGATAACAAGATTTGGACAACCTTAATTCATAGATAAATTCGAATGAACCTGGAAGGGTCTTACATGGTGTGCAACCAGAGGCTCGTAAGGAAAACTGGCGATTAGGTGATCCCAACAAGTATTGCTGTGAAGGAAATACGAAAAGACAGAGACTGGAATCGTTGGAATAGGAAACCAAACATTTAGCAATAATAGTGGCAAGCGACTAACAATGAGCATTGATCTATTAGGCGGAGCACAATGGTAACACAGGGCAAAAGACAGAGGTCTGAGTCACCAGAACTTGATCCCTCTGGTGCAGGTTCTTGCCATGAACTTATCGTCAAGTCTTTTTCCCTGTGTTCGCTCTTGACACAGCTCTGCAACGTTACTTTCTTGTTCCTGCCTTTTGAGATTGGAAAAAAAAATGGAAGCAATGGAAGAAAATAAAATGATGTACCCATTTTTTGCTATAATGGAGGCTGTTGAGCCACTGGAAAAAAAGAGAAGAGTGGTTTGCTAGACTACTCCTCATCTATCCAATTTCTCTCTTAAAGGATGGCGACCTTGGAATAATCCTTCGTTCCGCTCCACGCCTTTAAGCGATAAAAATTTGGCAACAGAGCCTGAAAAGATAGCTCAGATTTTTATGGTGTTAGTAAAAGGGAAAATTTTGAGTTGCACTAAAGGCAAAGCTTCACAATATTCATGTGGCAACCTTCTCGCAGTCTAAATTTGGGCATCAAAAGGCAAACTCCCTCAGTCCCCAGGTAATTTCTTACCATTAGTTTGCAATACCTTCAGTAAAATTATATTTAAAATGCTTATTAGCCACATTAAGAATGTCCTAAAGGACCTTATTTCTGAGTCCAAAATGCTTTTGTCACGGGTCGACATATTACAGATAACATCCTAGCTGGATAAGAGATGATGAATAAGATACAAACAACCACAAAGACCAAGTCAATTATGAGTGCATTGAAATGGATATAAGCAAAGCATATGATAGAGCAAGCTACAAATTCTTGGACGAAGATTTCAGGAAAGTAAAATTCTTGGAACATATCATTAACCTAGTCCTGAAGTCAATAACTTCAGTAATGTATGAGATTCTGGTTAACGGCTTTCCTACAAGACGATTCCAGCCAATGTATGGACTCAGACAAGGTGATCCCTTATCCTCTTACCTTTGTTATCTATGTCCAGAGGTCGTCTTATCTTGCCTTGCCAAAGCTCATGAGATCACTGAGATTCCTGACATTAAAGTAGGGTCAGGAAGCTCACCAATTAGTCATCTTTTCTTCGCAGATAACTCCTTGATCTTTATGAAACTTAACATGCAATCCTACCTCCGATTACATCTACTTGATAATTATTGTACAAACTCGGAGCAACAAGTTAAACATCTTATATAAATCGTCTCACACTGTGAGCCCTAACGAGAACACGAAAGACAAACAACAATTCTAAAGCATTTGGAAATTACTTTGTCGAACAATGATGGAATGTACATCGGAAGCACTCTAAACATTATTACTACGAACAAGGAATTTTTTCAGGCTACTAAATTTGTAATCATTATGCTGGGTGGAAAGGATTAGTCTTTAACAAAGCGAGGAGGGACACTTTCTTCCTCTATCTTCATCTATCATATGCAAGCATGTGTTTTTCCTTAATACATTTGCAAGGAAATCAATAGCATCTTGTGTAATTTCTGGTGGTCAGAGAATAAAAATAGCAAGATCATACACTGGACCAATGGCACGCCTTATATGCTCCTAAAGAAGATGTGAGCTTAGACCTTAGACATATCTACTTAAAAAAGGAGGCCCTACTAGCAAAAGTTTGTTGGTGCATGTCCCGTGAACCCTAAGCACTAGTTAACAAAGTCCTCTGAGGAAGTTACTTGTAAAAGTTAACTTTTTTTACTCACTAAGTATTGGTAATTTTACCTGGGGATAGAGAAGCGTGCTATAGGCCGACACACTCTAAAACATGGACTCATATGGCAAGTTTGCACAGGAGCTAGCATACCAGTTTGGAACGATAATTGGATTGCGGATGTCACTGCAACAAAAATGTTAAGCTTATCAAGCATTATGCGGCACATCTCCTATGTAGGTGATCTTGTTAAGGAATGCCAATGAGACCAAGACATCCGAGTTGAACTATACCCACCTGACATCGCTAAAAATCTCCGCAATACATATATCAAGACAAGACTTTGCGGACCAAAAGGGGTGGGGAAACACTTAAAATTTGGGTTTTCAGAAGCTTTTGCCAATGAATCGTTTATAGACATATGGAAAAGTTGATGGTCCTTTTACAACACTGAGCATCTCCACAAATCAAGTTTGGTGTTGACTTTGGACCATATCACTTTCTCTAAAATTTCTATACCTATTGGAAGCTTCTTTGGGATCGCTAGTTCCTTCATGTAAACTTTCATAAACTTTTAATCACATAAACTAACATCTGCCCACTTTGTCACGAATCCACAGAAACCATTGACCGTCTTTTTCTCTGTTGTGGCGCATTTCCATATGGATGCACCATTAAAGAGTCGCTAATTTCCTGGATAAAATCACACCAAAACTATACCCTTCGAACCTTGCACTCTCATACGTACTACTATCTGGTGCATATAAAGCAACAAAAATAATTTAATTTTTAGGCACCCACTTTCACAACTTGTTCAATAAAGAAATTTAGTTGTTATCCGAGTAGTAGAAATCTTTTGGGATAAATACCTAATGACACCCTCTACTATACACGGTGTGCAATCCCCCCCCCCCCTTTACATTTCAAAATTAACCACTAAACCCCCAACACTTATGAAAATTGGGCACTTTAGACGGAAATTGTTAAACTAAACAGCGCGTGGTCAACCCATGCGTTGACTAAAGTTTTTTTTTTTAATAACAATTTTGCCCCTTCTCCTCGCTCTTCAATTTCAATTTCTTTCTCTTTAAAACCTTTTACCATGGCACCACCGGATTGGCACCGGCGCCGGCGTCAAAGTAACCTTCCACTACCACCAATTATCGCACCGCCATAACAGCCTCGCCTCAATCCTCCCTTAAATCCATCTTCCTTAGCTGCGACCCCAATCCTCCCTCAACACCCGCATCGCGAGCCACTGCGACGACGCCCTACCACGAGCCTCTGCCTCGACAAGTCACCGTGACACGCCGTCACGACCCTAATTGCACCACCGTCATACCTCAACACCACCTGTGCACCATCCCAACCCCACATACCATGACGACCCACTACCGCGATCCACTGCCACCACGACCGCCATCGTACCTTCGTCACACCTTAACACCATCCAATCAGCCCACCTCCACCTTCAATTTATCCACTGCCACTAGACAACCCACCATGGGCAACCCACCACTAGCATCAACTCCAACCCAACACCAAAATCACAGCCATATATACCCACCCGCACCACCACGGCCGGTCAAGCCATACAAACCATCACCATAAACAAATGACCTCTGGTTAATGGCGACGGGATGGGGGGAGGATGTGTGCGGCGATGAGGAGGGAGGAGGGTGGGTGCAGCAACAGGGCGGGGTTTGCAGTGTTGGGTAGAAGGATGGTAGGTGCGGCAGTGCGATGAAGGGATGATGGGTGTAGCGATAGGGAAGGGGGAAGGTTAAGGGAAACCCTAATTTGGAAATGAGGATTTTAAATTTTCAAACCCTAATTTGAGAAGGACTAATGTTACAAACCCTAATTCTTTAAACTAATTTGAGGTTAGAATAATGGTATTGAACTTAAATAGGGTAAGGAAATAAGGGTATTTTGATCATTTCACGCTATTCATAACGGATCCGTCTAAGGTGCCCAATATTCAAAAGTGTAGGGGGTTTAGTGGTTAATTTTAAAGTGGAAGGGGGAAAATCGCTCATCGTGTAAAGTAGAGGGGCTCATTCCCTATTTAATCCAAATCTTTTTCTAACCCCGTATATAGTGATAATTAATAATCGCTAAATATTTCTAGTTGCTAATACTTTCAGCGATAATTTTTAGAAGTAATTTTTAATATCATTAAATAAAAGTGACTAAAAATATTTAATGACCATTAATTATCACTATATGGAGAGTAGGAGGAAGATTCTTTCGACTAAGATAGAGCCAAAAAAATTTCTTGTTCAATTATGTACCAAATACCAAACCATGGTCGCGATCAACCATATCCCCTTTAAGAATGAAACAGTAAGGTCCAATTAAGTTTGACACAAACAAATAGTGATTGTCCCGAATCTACTATGATAAAAATAGTCATGTAATGCTTTTACAAAAAAGACAACCTCGAAGGTTTTACTTTCTTTTTGGGTTACAACAACGTATGTGGATCAACATCTGCCTCGTTCTTTGTTAGTTACGATACTGACAAAATCTAATTTCTTGCTCTCCGAACTTGCCAGAATTGATGATAACCTTGACGTAGTGAAACTTACTATGTTTTCGTGGTGAAAAGTCAGAGTTTGACTACTTTTGTGTGAAAAAAGCAGCCCCAAACAGCTAAAGGAGACATACGATCTATCTATTTTTGCATACCATTGCCGGTCATAGGTACTATCTAAGTCCCTCAATCAAAAGAATCCCGAGTACAAAAAGGTATTTTGGCAAGAATTTAATTACATGTTGTACTCAAATAATCCTGCTTTGGTGTGCTTGTAAACAGATATCTAGTTATGGGCACGGACACATCGTGACCTTTACTAGTAATGGTACCGTAAAATTGTGATATCGTGTAATGGTATATATTTTACTAATAATGTCATTCTTTCATTACCCAAAAACCCGTAAGATGGTGGGCAATCCAAATCCCTTAAAAAAGTTTACATACTCACTTTCGCACTTACTATAAAGTGAATTTCATTCAAAGTACTACCAAATTCTTAGCCAAACTGACATCTCCGGCTGAGATAACTCGTCCTAACATTAAGGCTCTTCTCTTTCTATCTTCATTCCTCCATCATTTCTTCCCTTCGCAGTCTGCATTTTGTTCTCCTCATTTCTTTATGATCGTTACGGACTTGGTTTAGATCTGCCGGCTTCTTCTGACCTCTTTGCTCCACCATAACAGTTTACATGTGGCACCAGCTTGAAACCAGAGCATAGGCACACAAATAGTACATATATGCATCACCAATGCCAATAGGCAGTTTGGTGCTTAACAATAGGCATTTGCAAGCACTGGCATATGAACATGCATGAACAGAAACACGAGGAAGTATCGCAAATCATTGTCACCACAAGTAGGAGAACTTCCATCAAAAAGGCAAGCCGGAATTATCAAAAAGGGAAAGCCTTCGCCTCTTGTTTGGGAGTGTTGTTCGTGGCGAGTAATCTGGTGAGACGGAAGCGATATCCAGGATAGTATTCAAAGCTTGATGAACAGAACCCGCAAGAAGTTCCCCTGACTTGGCATTGCCACAATTTCTTTCTCGGCCACTGGTGAAGACAAAAGCATATTTCACCCGACCTCCCAATGTTGAGATTTCTGCACTCACTGTATTCACATGAAGGGCATTGAGAGCTTGCCTCAGATCAGACATGAGGTCAGGCCTGTAATCACAGCAGAGGGAAGCCTTGAAATATAAGGTCTTATCTCCTGCAGTTTCATCTAGTGGTTCAACTCTCACTTCATCAGCGTCCACTGGAATCAGTAAGCCTTCACTAGCTTCTGTTGCAGTCTTGTTAAGTTGTTTGACTTGGCCAATAACTTCAGCGAGCAGAGTGGCTTTGTCCATCTATGATAATTCGAATCAGGGTCAAGCTCAGTACAGATCACTGAAATTGATTCTATATGCGTGTATTATGTATGCAAAGGACAGCAGACTGAGGATCACAAGAAAACATAAGTAACAATAACGTAACAAGACCCCCCACCAAAATAGATTCCCAAAAACCACTTCACATCTGTCTTTACTCAAGTTTATCTGTAAGAAGAGATTCTCTAGACATCTCGAACTATGCTGTCAGAACGTGTAACTAAAGATCTGGTATCCAGTGAATAGTTTAGGAACTTCTGATAATTAGATCTTATACAAAAGGTAACGAATTGGGTATATACTATAACAGGATTGTCATGCTTCCCAAGTTTGTTAAATGAACTTCATATCAATATGATTAGCAGTTACCGAGAAACAATGCGCCCTAATACCTGAGTACCCATCCAAATGTCAAACTTCTGGCAGCTTCTATGGTGCATTCCTGTGGTTTAGGAGCACCATATATTCTTGTTTTCACTTTCTTGTGACCAAAATTTTCTTATGCCGGAGTAGGATGCATTCTTAACCATGTTCTCATTAACTTAATCACAGTACATTGTAACATAACTTTCATGTACTTCTATCTCCACTTCAACATGCTAAAGGGTATCCAGTGGCCCAAACTTTGGTAAGTGAGTATTCTCCAATCACATTACACTCCATGCAGTATATTCTGCAAAGGAAATCTTACTATATTTGTGTTGGGATTAATAATAAATACTGTGCCGACCTCAACACTATACGGATAAAGGCAGAGGTAACAACTGCAAGATAACCATGTCTTTTAAGAGAATGTCACACATTATGATTTAGTTGGCTTACTGGGCCACGTTATAGAGCAAAACATAATCTTTGGTTATGAACAGTATAAATGACCATACTTAAGTGAACAGCTCAGGTAATTATTTAATCTTCATAGAGATGAACTTAGATGATTACGTTTCATATGAGGTCCATAACACATAAAATAGAGTAGTGAAGTTTGACTAAGTACTCTATCACCAATGCCTTGTCTGTAGCTTACGTCTCTAAACATAATCTTTTATAGCGTTGACCAGTTGGCCAAAACATATTAAAGTTTCAAATGAATTTTTTACACATAAGCTACACCAACTGGCATGGCACCTCACCATCCGGTCACAATCTTCAGCCACCACTTCAATAATACATTAGGTGCATAGCAATGTATAACCTTTGACATTAAAAATGGCATATACATTTGTATAGTTGGCAAACAAACATGAATCGACATAATTGACCTATGGTATTAGTAGAGTAGGTCTATTCCCTTCATAAAATTGAAGCTTTTCACTCAACTAAAAGGACCATAAGACTCAGTATTGCAATAATATGAGATCAAGCGAATTTCAACGTCATGAAACAAGTTTCTTTTCCCTTGTCCTTTCATCCTTCCCTTAGGACAAGTTGCATGCAAATACAGGGTACATCTAAAGGTTATTCTAAGGAAGATAGGAAAACAATTGTGAAAAAAAAAAAGGAAGATTCAAATCATTCCCAACTTCAATCATAAAGCCAGTGGTTCTTAGATTAGAAAGACATCTTTTCATGCATATGCAGCAAGATGGTGCTCTTTCCGTACAGTTAGCAAGTTACAAGTGACTGTATGGCTAGAAAATTACAAGTGGCAGCCAATTAGGCTAGAATGTGGCGCTCCCGAAATGCTATATGTTATAAATGAAGTCTTTTAATTTATCAATCATCAACTTTTTAGTTATCATACTACCCTTAAAGCTTCAACACAGAAATCCTTTCGGTACATATTATGGCTGTGACTGTATAACTCTAATATCCTAATTAATGTCAACTTAGTTTTCTTAATCCAAAGTGAACGTCAGCTTGTATGGTTGTCTGAGTATGCAAGTCAATAGACATCTTCAACAGAGAAGGTTAATATCCTACATATAGAAGTAAGGGTAGAGCTTGAAAGATTAGAAAGCAAACTATACATTGATAATAGAGCATAAGCTTAGTTTATCAGGAGGAAAAGGATCTCCTAACCATGCCAAGATTTGCAGGCAATCTAGATTTACCATAAAGGTTTTCCAAAAGTAAGCTACCGTGCCAAATCTATCTTTCAAAAGGACGGACTGTTATATGATGTCCCAATATATCAAGATGGCTCAAGAAGTCTAATCATCAGCATAAATAAAATGAATTAAATAGCATCTGATGTCTCGGGATCAAGGTCCAAAATTAAATTGAGGAAAAATAATCAAGAAAAGCAACAAATCCAAACACAAAGTGATTAAAGTGATCGCCAGCTTCTCTAGGCAATTCTAGTTAACAGATTCAAAGCAAAGGTACGATTTTCCAAGTAGCAATGGCATGGTTGCACTAAAACAAATAGCATACAAACAATGCAGTAATAACATCAATTAGCACTAGTAGCACACATGGGCATAATCTAAATGAGATCTGAGTAAACCTTCTCAGAGCAAGGAACAAGACCGCGGAGCGTAGCAAGATGACCATTAATCCTCTCCCTCCTCCTCCTCTCCGCCTCGCTATGGCTCTTCAACGCCGCCATAGCTTTCTCCTCCTCCACCCCGCCTTTCTTCCCCAACCCCCTCCCTGGTGCCTTCACCAGCTCTCCTTTCTTCCCATCCAACACCAAAGACTCCGAAACCGGTATCAACCCACCTCCCGTTTTCCCATACTTGACCCAAAAATGGTCCACCAATCCTATATCACACAACCCCACATCCGAAATTTTAGGGTTCCAATTCCAAGAATGTGATGTCATTCTTCAACTTATCAAACTCCTATCTATACAACTATGTGCTTGTGTGTTTGTATGTGTTTTTGTGATCAACAAAACCCAGATCACTAGACCCAGAATCTGATATTATTAGGATCCTAAATTCAAGAATGTGAAGGCGTCATCAAAGCTCTATCTTTACGACTGTGTGTTTTTGTGTGTGTGTGTGTTTGGGCTTTAAGGGTCTAGACCAGGTGGGCGAGTGGTGGGGGCAAACCAGAAAGAGAGCATACGAGGGCGGAGCTTCAGGGTGGCCGATGAAAATGAGATTCTTGCAGTGGTGATGATGGTGGTGGTCATGCTGGGCAATAGGAGTGAAGAAGACAAGTGGGTTGCTCAGAAGGGAAGAGATTTAATGAGAAAACATCCACATTTTCTTCTTGATGGTCAGCATTTCTATGAATTGGGTGGTGTGAGCTAGCTGGGAATGGATCAATATAGGGAGGAAAGATATTGAAACCCTAGAAATTCTATGTAAAAAAGTGTGTGTGTGAAAGGGAAGAGGTAAATGGGTGACAGAGGGCTCTTTTCAAGAACAGGAAGAGGAGCCTGACGGACTCTAGAGTTAAGACAAAGCTCATAGCTTTTGGTTCTGTCATCTGTGGTATATATAATGGTGTGCATTTTCAACTGGTATATGATATGATAATGGTTAACAGGTAGACCTGGCAAACGGGTATACCCGTCGGATACGGATAAAATTCGGCCGAGTCCGGATAAAGACGGGTCGGACATATTTTATCCGGATTTTTTCAGGTAGGCATTTTGAAAATCGTACCCTATCCTTGTAGGTAGGGTACTACCCGCGGGTAACTCAATCATTTTCTGATTATTTGTTTTTTGGAATAAATAAATTTTAAAAACCTACAAACTATACATATTTTGACCTCAAAATCTCCATCAATTCATTACACAACGATCTACACATCAATTTGAACATCCTTCAATCAAAACAACAAAATAAAGATCTGAAAATCTTCCATTACATAACGATCTACACATCAATCTGAACGTCCTTCAATCAAAAGAAAAAAAATAAAAATCTGAACATCTTCCAATTAAAAAAAAATCTGAATCTTTCAATTGAAAAAAAAAACTGAACCAACAACCACAACTCCACAAGGCGACGTAGTGACCGATCGGTGCAACTGGGCGACAAAGTGATGGATCTCTGGCGACCGCGACGGGGTGATGGATCGGGGGTGACGGCGAGACGGGGTGACCGATCAGTGGCAGAGGGGTGACAGATCGGGGGTGACGGCGAGACGGGGTGACCGATCAGTGGTAGAGGGGTGACAGATCGGGGGCGACGATGTGACGGAGTGACGGAGTGACGACTTGGCGGCGGAGATGCGGTAGATCCGGGAGTGACTGAACGATGTGGCGCCGTGGGTGGCCGTGTTTGGTAGATCTGTGAGAGAGTGAGGGACTTGAAAAAGAGGACCTGTGAGACTGAGAGAGACTTGAGAGTTGAGGGGAGGGGCGGCGGAAGTCAGAAAAAGAGAGAATGAGAGTTGTTAGCCCTAAAAGATATATATATACTCACATAACCGGATAAACCCGGGTACCCGGTAACCGACCCAAACTTACCCGGATTTTACGGGTCGGTTTGGGTACGGGTCTAATTTCGGTGGGTATTGAATATTGGTACCCGTACCCGGCATTTTGGACCGGGTACGGTTCGGGTAACGGGTACGGACATCATTTTGCTTGGTCTATTAACAGGTGGACTCATTGGTGCAGATTTGCCGGTAAATGTTTATCTAGTGCAATACTAAACCTGGTGAAATCATATTTACCAGCCTTCTAATTTTAAGTACATTCAGTTCTATTGGCAATTTACAAATGCCATAAGAATTACCCTCATTTACTTACGTATTAGTACTTTGAAAATAATTAACTTATAACGGCCACACACAACTTGTTTGTGATATTTTAAAGGTGATAAAGATGCCGTTTACTAATTTAGGTACCGAGGTATTTTTGCATTTTTTTTCTTAAGTTGATGTTATTATAAACAAATATCCCGTGGTTTTTTAGAGATTGAGAAGCGTTCTTAATTTTTGTGATTTTGATTCTTTTTCATTCTTCTGAAACTGAATTTAAAACTTGCTTTTCCTTTTCCTTTTCCTTTGAGAAGAAGATAAACCTTTAGCTCTATGGTAAGAAAGATGAAGTCATTACTTCTGCCCTAAAATGCTGATATTTTATACATACATCGACTGGGTCTTTTTTTTTAGTGGTTGTATTGCAACTACTAAGTCTAGCATCATTTTGGCCTTTTGTGACCATTAAAATTGTGTTCAAATATTAATAATGCCTTGTTAAGTAATGCCAAAGGACCAATCCCTTATTAAAACCCAATCAACTCCTCAACTACTTTACTTTGACATCATGATTCCAACTATCAGTTAAGGAACAAGCGCGGAAAAAAAAAAAGGAACTTTGCTTGCAAAAATGGCCATTCTCCATTAGGTATGCCCTTGCTACTAGAGAAAATTTTAATTGTTATTTGGGGCTACGGAAGTTACTTAAAACCTCTCATATGACAACGATTAATCGTTGCAAATATTTTTAAACGTTAAAAAAGTGTTCATAAGAATTGTCGTTGAAAGTGTTAACAAAAAAATCAGCAACTCTTAATTATTACTATACAAAGAGTTGTATGTATCTTCTTACGACCAGAGTAATAGCAAGAGTTTTCCTTACAATACTTAAATAAATGGTCTTGGCTGCCCGTGGGTTCATAATCTTGCGTCACTGAGGTGGCTTTGGCTTTATACATGGAGGTAGTTTGCATGTGAAAACTAAAGGACATATTTAATTTATAACTTTATCTAGATTCAACTTACTTTGAAGATAAGCATATTGATAACCACTCTCCTTTAAAATATTAGAAGCTTGTCTAAGTAAACAACTTATCTTAAACAAAAGTCAAAACATGTGCACATTGGTCTGTTGGTAGTTACCTGGTGTCTCACGGTTAAGTGATTTACTCGTATATTTGCATTATGTGGTCACTCTCCGATGCGCGAGACTTGGATCTCACTTGTAATGTTCATTATGGTATAGTTTATATTCTGCAATCACTCACTAAGGGAATACGTTAAAGAGGAAAATAAATTCTTATTATAAAATTTGGAAATGAAAATGCAAAAGGGATGGCTCGAAAGTCTGAGAAATAGTCTAGTTACGCATGCGCACTTTTTGCTCACCGTTTTGACTATAACTTTAGTGAAGACAATGGGCTCGAGAAGCTGTGTTTTACAATACATCGTAGACTCCAAGAAGATGCCATTTAATCCACTTTCGAGGCCCCCTTTTGCCGTATATGAGAAAACTTTTTATTGGGATTAATTATACTCAACACTACTGAGATTTGCTCTTGTTACATGCATTTACAACTATGTCTAAAAATTAAAATCCGCATGGTTTCGTAGTTTATTACACTTAACATCGCACCCTTAGCCAAATGTTACTAAAAAGTCTGATATCACCACATTTGAATCACATTTGCGCTACAAGTATTTTTTATCCTATTTTTGATAAAAGACACTAGGAACTACTTAGGCTTCGTTTGACAAAATTTTTTTTTTGGTTTTTAGTTTTTAAAGAGCAGTTTTTTAAAGAGCAGCTTAATTTTTTTTTTTTATAAAAACAAGTGGGTGTTTGATAACCCCTTTTTTTTTGAGGTTTTTTTTTTGGTGTTTGGTAACCCTTTTTATTTTGACTTTTTTTTTTGGTGGTTTGCGGTGGCGGTGGTGGGGCGTAGCGGTGGTCGACGGTGGTGGTGGTGGTGGCCGACGGCCGGAGGTGGCTGCCGGCAGTCACCGGCGGTGGTGGCCGGCGGCCGGAGGTAGCTGCCGGCAGTCTCCGGCGGTGGTCGCCGGCGGCCGGAGGTGGCTGCCGGCAGTCACCGGCGGTGGTGGCCGGCGGCCGGAGGTAGCTGCCGGCAGTCTCCGGCGGTGGTCGCCGGCGGCCGGAGGTGTCTGCCGGCAGTCACCGGCGGTGGTGGCCGGCGGCCGGAGGTAGCTGCCGGCCGTCTCCGGCGGTGGTGGCCGGCGGCGGCTGCCGGCAGTCTCCGGCGGTGGTCGCCGGCGGCCGGAGGTGGCTGCAGGCAGTCTCCGGCGGTGGTCGCCGGCGGCCGGAGATGGCTGCCGACAGTCTCCGGCGGTGGCTGCCGGCGGCCGGAGGTGGCTGCCGGTGGTCGCCGGCGGCCGGAGGTGGTTGTCGGCAGTCTCCGGCGGTGGTCGCCGGCGGCCGGAGGTGGCTGCCGACGGCCAGCAGTCTCCGGCGGTGGGAGGGTGGTGGTGGTGGTCGGAAAAAAAAAACCAAAAGTGAAAAAAAAAACCAGTTTTTAGAGTTTTTTTTTTACTCTGCAGTTTAAAAACTGGTTTTTTAAATTGAAAAAAAAATGGTTACCAAACGCTCTTTTTTTTCAGTTTTTAAAACTGAAAAAAAAAAGAGGGAAAAAAATTTTGTCAAACGGGGCTTTAGATTATGTTTTAATATTTTCAACATCCCTTCTTTTAAGAAAATTACACTAACTTCCCCAGGCGTTACTCCCTGCCGATAGATTTTGATGATTGATGTTAAGTTTTGATGAAAATGACTTAATTGCTTTTGAAAGTGCACTGAAATTCATAAATGTTGATCAGAGTTCAAACTTTTAGATATCCAATTGAAAACTAATCCCAATCCCGAACCCGATCCCAGGCCAAATTACGAACTAGTTCAATGAAAGCTCAAATCCATCAGCACCACAAAACCCACCAGCCAGGCCACAATTGGCAACCGTGAAGTAACGTGGTTTACGGGTGATGGTAGTGTAACTAGTTGCAATTGTTTTGGTCTAATTAGTGGGACTGTGAAAGTGGAGGTAGTTTGTGGTGGTGAAGGCTTGGTATGGTAGAGGTTTTGGGGTGTCGGAGTTGGACAATGACATCGACCGTGGTGGTTTGATTATGAGGGTGTTGAAAGGTGGCAGTGGTGGGATAGTTGTGAGTGTTATTGGAAGATGGTAACTGGTTTTAGGTATTGGACAGTGACAGAGGCGATGGCGGGTATGTTGTAGGTGCATGAAAAGACGGGAGTGATAGTGGTGAGTTAATTGTGGGGATGTTGTTAGAAAGTGTCAGTCGTGGTGGTGGTTTTTGGGTGTTAGGTGTTGGACAATGACAGAGGGGTGCTAGTTTAAATGTTAGGGCTGTAAATGAATCGAGTCGTTTACGAACGACTCATGATTGTTCTTTTTAGAATTCGTTCGTGTTCGTTCGAATAATATACGAACAGAACATGTATAAGTTTATATAACTAGTTTATTAAATGAGCCGAACATGAACACTCTAAAATATTCATGAATGTGTTCGCGAACAGCTTGTTACAATAATAAATTAATTATAATATATTTTAAACATACCATTTACATAAATTATATATATTAAAGTTCAAACCTAGAGGCCATAGAATCAATTAGCCCAAAACCTCAAGCCCATTTAAACATACAACCCATGTGATATATAATAAAGCCAAGTTCAACCCCTATATATTTCTCAAACATCCGCCTCTCTCTCTCTCTCGGTCTCACACAGAGACTTACAAAAACACACACAAACACTCTCTCACAATCTCTCATCCTCACATACAAATATGCACACATTACAAATTGACGGCGGTGTAATGACAACTTCCGATCCTACGTCGGAACCATTAAAAAATCAGATATGGGATTTGACATCCTCACCTTTAAAATGTTTGTCAAGATTCATCTCCAAAATCCAATCAAAATTATCAATTTGGTCGACGGAAGGTCTCAATCTATGAGTCGTTTGTAGTACCGTGGTCGAAATTGGTAGTTCAAGTCTGTACATTGCGGTTCCACCTTGTGTTATTGAATGGATTTTGAAGCTTGAACTCAATTCACATGGTTAGACGAACGAGTCGAGCCGGGTTCTGTGGTGACGAACTTGAGCCGAGTTCAAACATCAAGATTTGTGCTCTTAAAGAACACGATCCGAGCCCAAACATGTCTGAAAATATACGAACAGAGTTTGAACACCCCTTTGTTCGGCACGAACTCGGTTCTTATACAGCCCTATTAATTGTTAGGGTGTTGGAAGGTGAGATATGTTGGTTTGATTATTCGAGTACAGGTGGTAGGCAACTGTTGGGGTGGTAGAAGGTGGCAACAATGGTGGTGGGTTGCTGGAAGTCGGGAGATGCAGTAATGGATTGTAAGACGTGGACGAAAAGAAAAGTGGAAGAAAAAATTCTTGAAATTGAGCCTAAATTTGGATTCCAAATTTGGGTTTTCAAATGGGTGGATGAGGGAGGCCAGATGGTTGAAAATAACATGGTTGACTCGTCCAAGGGTGTTTGAACTTTCTAATAATATTTGATAATTTAACTAACAGATAGTAGATAGAAGGGGTCTTCAATAGGGCAACTCCAATGTGAAGGGTCTTAGTGTAATTTTTCAAAAGGGGGAGGTAGTGAATGTGTAAAACATAAGCTCAAGGGTATCGAGTAAAATTTACTCTATTTTTTTTAAGCTATTCCTATCATCAGTTACACACCACCACCCCTAAAAACCCATACTGATGGTGAAAATTACATAGATCCGGTCATCATCACTTCACTGTCCAAATTTTGCTAATGGTAAAAATTGCATATTCAACTTCAAGCTAATATTAACTATCAAGAGAAAGGAATGATAAATATATACAAGAAAAGAAAGAAAGAAGGATAAATTTCACTTGACTCCTATGAGTTTATGTTTTAACACACTCATTGTCCCTTTGAAAAATTAAACTCAAACCCCTGTACATTTTGTTCCATGTATCACATACTTCCTTCCGTTGTCATCTCATCCTATTTAGCGTTAAAATATTGTGAAAACTCAAAAATACCCTATTATCATCACCTTAACACTCCAAGCAACCCCCAAAATTAACATCACTACCGTTCAAAAATTGTGAAAACTCAAAAATACCCTACTATCATCACCTTAATACTCTAAGTAATACCCAAAATTAACACCACCACCATTAATCGCTTCCACCCCACTGCCAATCACCACGAACACAAAAGTCATCTTAGAACCCCAAAACCAATAGTTATAATAAAAAAATGTAGATACATTTTATGCTTTCATCTTCACAACATAAAAAAGACCATTAGAACTAACAATATTTCATATCCAATTGTATGTCTTTGTCTTCTTCCCACTTCCCTTTACTTCCTTGACAAATCTCGCTTTCCTCAATTCCCCACTCATGTTTGCCTGTCCCAACGGTGCGTAGGACAGTCACTCCTCGCTGGGAAAGAAAGGAGAATATTTGAAAACCTGATGAATATCAGTGATCAACGAATGAATACAACTGGAGTCCTACTCCCCATTTATTCTACGTCGCCTCCTTAGTGGATGATAGTGATTAATCCTATCTAATGATTACCATCACAATTCTAGAGTTCTTCTCAGAATTATCCAGAATCCTACAAGTTTTCCTACCTTTCTAAATTATTCTAGTAAAAAACACCATTACAAGATTATCCTTAGGACATTTTAGAGTCCTTCAATGTAAGCTTCCCTATAGGCACGCACATGTCATCCTAATGAGTGCCTACATGGACAAGCCTCCAAAGGTGGGCAAGTTATGATGGTATGTCCACCTGCTGCGTTAGTTTTTCTTTTCTATATATTAGACATTTTAGGTGATATAACAAATGTCCACTTATAAAATTTGGGATTACATAGAAGTTGGGATGTCATTTTGATCATTTTGCATGTTAAACTTACACAAATGAAAGAAAGTAATACTTGAGCTCCACTTTCGACCATTCGACTCCACTTTTGAAGCTTAAGGCTTTAAAAGTGTGTCTATATAGTGACTTTATATATAGAAATAAAGCTCAAATAATTAAAGTGAAGTTCAAATATCAATTTTTCAGTTTTGTCTTAAACATTGAGCGCCGAATAAGAACTACTAATTTCTAAATGTGCCCCTGCATCAAATGGAGCCCGCCATTGCCACCAGCTGGAGTAGCCTTTCACCATACTCCCCTCCCTCCGCTATAACCTTCAAGGCCTAATCAATGCAACTGCCGAAATATATTTTTGAATTTTGGGTTCATTTTTGAAAAAAAATTGGTTCTATTTAGGTTTGAAGAAATTGATTTTTAGGTTGGGGTTGGATTACTGCTATTGATGGGGTTTTGCAATTGAAAAATAGGATCAAATAGTTCATGTTAATTATTATCTTTGGTCCGATTGGATTGCATTTTATTTCATCTACATATGTGGTAGAGATCAACAAATTGTATTTAAGGTTATGCAAGTAGAGGTATTAGCATGGTGGTAGTGAAAGGTGGACATTGAAGATAGAGAGAGAAAGGACGAGGTGATGGTTGATGGCTGAGACGGCGGTGGTCATCCATCGAAGACCCCTCTCAATGGTGGTTACGGTTTTCATATGGTTGAGGTAGGGTGATGTAGATGGCAGAGACAATAGAGGTCTTCTACGGCGATTGTTGGATTTAGACGCAAAGATTGCCGAAAAGGGTGCACAAATGGGCAGGATTATTGATTGCATTATTAGTTACAATGAATAGAGTGCCAGGGGTTTTATCATAAACTAGTTTTTTTTTTTGCTGAAGTGATGTGTTGTGCAACTCAAAATACTAAAATTTTGTAAATCTTTTGAAACAAAAAACAATTTAAGAACGTTGAAGTATACATAATGATACTTTTAACAGCAAATAACAAAATAAAACTCATGCAATAAATATGCAAATCACGACTAAATATAGTTCAACATAAGCAGTCACTTAAGATCAACGCCGGTGGTGTGCAACTCATGATTTCTAAGGTAGGGGAGACACAAAAGAAAGAGAAAGTTATTTTGAAAAGAGAAAGTTATTTTGCAAAGAGTAGAAGAGATGTGAAGGATGGGAGGAGTTATCTATTGATTATAGATAGAAGTGAAATATTGGTGGGAAGTTGGGATAAGAAAGTAATAAAATTATTTAGATTTTAAGCTTATACGTAAATTACCTAAGTGACCATCATAAATCTTTTTGGGATGGAGAAATTTGTTTTGGGGAGTTGATCCGTTGATAGCACTAGTAAAATAGGAGAAGTTGCCAACACGATCTGGCCGTCCATGCGCTATCTGTGGATGATTCAGATCTTATTTTTGTATTTTTTTTTAAGTATGTCCCCTATATTTTTTTTTTGACAAAAATACCCTTCAGCTTCATTGGCTACATAATGTAGCAGACAGTAGACAGTACCTTTTTTCTCTTTATGTGTCCTTGTTCTCGTTAATTTTCCTGACATCTCTCTCTCTTTCCTCTTTCTCTCATCAATTTCTAACTCATTTCTCTCACTTTTTTCTCACCACTTTTTTATTTTTCTCTCTCATCCTCCTCTCCCCTCCTTTCTTCTCTCTCTCTGTTCAAAACCTTGGATCACATCCACAAGCAACTTCACCAACAGCACCGCTGATTGGTCGTCATCGCCGCCCACCTTGCCATGGTCACCATTACCCGTTTTCTCCGTCATCATTGTCTCTGCCTTCACCACCTTTCCATCGTCAATTTCACTCGCTTCCACACCTTTCTCTATCATCACCCTCGTTCACTGCCAATTTTTTAAGTTGTTTCCAGTTCTCAAAACTTGGTTTTTTCCCGGTGAAGTTATTGCTGCTTAGCCTACTGCACTGCCTTAATGTATTAATTACGTCGGAAGGTGCAGGGAAGAAGACAAAGGGAACAAAAAAATAGAAAAGATCAAATTCAACTTTTTTAATTTACCTATAGTTCTGTCAACTTGGTTGGCTTATTGAGCTCCCATGGCAATCCTCCAGTGAGATTGTGTAGCATTGAAAATGCAACAATGAGATGTAGAAATAAGAGGGGGATTGAAGTATAGGCCACGGAATAAACTTGATATCGACATATGTGGCAGAGAAAGGCCCCACTTATGCTCTAAATTGACTAGCTTGCTTAGCTCAGCTGGAACAGACCCATTAAACCGGTTATTCTCTAAATTCCTGAAAATTTAAATCCCTTTTAAGGTACTACACTATTCGAATGAAATGGGTTAAATCGAGGATGGAGAGGAGGAAGGGGGAGAGAGAGAGAGAAAAAAAAGGACAGGAGAGAAAACAAAAGAGTGGTGAGAAAAAAGAGAAAGAAAGATAGAGAAAGAGTCAGAACTTGATGAGAGAATGAGGGGAGGGGAGATATCAGGAAAATTAATGAGAGTAAGGACATATAAAGAGAAAAAAAGGTACCGTCTACTGTCCGCTACAATATAGCGAATGAAGCTGAAGGGTAATTTTTGTCAAAAAATTGTATGTAGCGAAATTACTTAAAAAAAACGCAAAAAAAATATCTACACGGTCCATAGATAGCGCATAGGCGATTAGATCGCGTTGACAACTTCTACTATTTTGTTAGCTCTATCAATGGATCAGCTGACTTTTTTTTAAGAAACCAAAACAGGTGCTCCATCTTAACAATCGTATTAATGCGACAAATCAGACTAATTTTTGTCCGTGTCACCCTCGGCCCTTCTATCTCCTCGTGTTGGACGACAACAGGACGAATCCATTTGCAAAAGGCGTCGAAATTCGCGCTAGGGTTTATACCACCGTCATCCGCCGCCCTCACAAACAATGCAATGCCACCACATCCAGCGGTGGGGGTCCAAGGTGATATTTTGATTTCTCTTAAGGTTATTATTTCCTTGATAGTGCTCTGTGGTGCCACAGTAGAGTGTTAGAGGCAAAACCCAGTTTTGAATTTTGATTTCTGTGGCATTTTAGTCCCCGCAGTTTCATTTGTTTTAGTTGTACTACGACTTTTTTGGGTTAACTCCATTGGCACTCCTATTTCGCTGGTGACACTTTTTGTAGGGTTAATGCATGAACAAAGTATAGCCACATAGAGCTTGTACAGGAAGAGTGACTATTGCCAAAATGGGAGTGCCAATAGAACTACCAAGTTATATGACTGCGAATGCGATGAATGCCGGTTGCTTCTGCTTCCATTGGTGCCCTTACTAATGGTATGTAGCTAGCATTCCTTTTAAGCTTTCAAAGGGGCACCATTCGGGGAAATGGACATAGTGAATGGCAAAATTTTCAATGTGGAGGACGGTTGTTTTTGTAGACGGAGGGGGAATGGACTTAAGCGCACAAAGAGGCTTGATGCAAAGTTTCAACCCTGAGGCGGTCAAGTGCAATGTGCAGCTATCCCAATTTAGATGGGAAATGGGGTGGGGGTGATAAAAGCTAAAATGCATAATGGTCTAATCGCAAGTTCTCAAAATAAAAAAGAACACCTCATCCAGATCTTTTTTAAAATGGTTTCGAGGTGTAAATCATCATTATCGTCAAGCAATCTGCAAGTTATTCTTGTCCGTATATTTTATATCTTATTAGTTTCTTTCTACCTTGATTAAGCTCAGGATGTGAGGGATTCCCCTGAAAAGGCTGTGGTCATTTTGAGAGCTTATAAATGGGAAAAAAAAAACTTGTACGTAGTTTCTGTGCTTATTTTTTTGATTCTTTAGCATTTGAGCTTGTTACCTGCCAAAATTCGGTTTAAGTCATTTTTTTAGTCCCTTACTCTTAGCACTTGGTTTGTTTTCAGGCAGTAATCTTATGCTGCTACTAATTGCTAGTTGCTACTGCTATCTTATTCAGCACAGTTTGGTAACATACTGTATTTTCTTACAAAGTTCTGCATTCACAGCACCTTGGCCCTACCTTTTTATGAAAACACAAGGAAATAAAACTTCGCATTCCTAGGTTTTTGCTGTGTTACTGTGTATCCCCCGAATAGAGCTGCATTGAGTTCAAGTTCAGTTAAATCTTCCACCTTCACATTTTTCTGAGAAGTGATAGAAGAGATCCTTAGGAATTCAATTTTGAAACTTCAAGTATGAACCAAAAGTCATTCTTAGCATACCGTTAAGGTCGAAAGCTGGTGTCACAGGCCAACTGTGTGCGCATTATACTATGTCCACCTCCCTGGGGCTGGGCGGGTCAAAGGTAGGTCATCCACGCCCTGCCTAGGGGATACACAAGAAATTAACTCCTCGTGGCCCGGCCCCAAGGGGACTCAAACTAGTTGAGCAGACCCCTGGCATTGTATGCACGGAAAATTGTGCACACAAAATTCTAAACATTCTCTGACCTAGGGAAGAGGGGTTTTTACTTATTTGCTTCAAGGCTAGAATGTTACAGCAGCTGAAGTTTACATACGCTTGAGGTGTAATATAAAGTGCACAAGGTATTTCACTTACTATGTTTATGCTATTTAGAAAATGTATGAGTTGAGAACTGAAAATATTTTACTGGCAGTCATCTAATTGACACAATTAACTGTTACATAGTGACTAAGGTGTTGCTCCACGTGAGTTGGGGTTCTCTTTATGACTCTATAGTCAATAGTCGATATAAGTTGACAGCTTATTACATCTCTAGTCCAGAGTTCATGTCTTGAAAGTATTTCAGTACGATTCTTAGTCAGATGGAGAAAAATTACTGTTTGCAGAAGTAATATGATACTTTGCCTTCTGCTTTGGTTGCATTTTAACAATCTTTATTATGACCCATCCCATCATCTAGGGAAAGGATAGATAATAGCAAATCAGACCAAACTTATATGCTGATTGCCTATTTCAATTTGTTTTAGTTGAAATCTTAGGTTGGGGTTGGATTACTGCTATTGATGGGGTTTTGCAATTGAAAAATAGGATCAAATAGTTCATGTTAATTATTATCTTTGGTCCGATTGGATTGCATTTTATTTCATCTACATCTGTGGTAGAGATCAACAAATTGTATTTAAGGTTATGCAAGTGGAGGTAGGCATTAGCATGGTGGTAGTGAAAGGTGGACATTGAAGATAGAGAGAGAAAGGACGAGGTGATGGTTGATGGCTGAGACGGCGGTGGTCATCCATCGAAGACCCCTCTCAATGGTGGTTACGGTTTTCATATGGTTGAGGTAGGGTGATGTAGATGGCAGAGACAATAGAGGTCTTCTACAGCGATTGTTGGATTTAGACGCAAAGATTGCCGAAAAGGGTGCACAAATGGGCAGGATTATTGATTGCATTATTAGTTACAATGAATAGAGTGCCAGGGGTTTTATCATAAACTAGTTTTTTTTTTTGCTGAAGTGATGTGTTGTGCAACTCAAAATACTAAAATTTTGTAAATCTTTTGAAACAAAAAACAATTTAAGAACGTTGAAGTATACATAATGATACTTTTAACAGCAGATAACAAAATAAAACTCATGCAATAAATATGCAAATCACGACTAAATATAGTTCAACATAAGCAGTCACTTAAGATCAACGCCGGTGGTGTGCAACTCATGATTTCTAAGGTAGGGGAGACACAAAAGAAAGAGAAAGTTATTTTGAAAAGAGAAAGTTATTTTGCAAAGAGTAGAAGAGATGTGAAGGATGGGAGGAGTTATCTATTGATTATAGATAGAAGTGAAATATTGGTGGGAAGTTGGGATAAAAAAGTAATAAAATTATTTTGATTTTAAGCTTATACGTAAACTACTTAAGTGACCATCATAAATCTTTTTGGGATGGAGAAATTTGTTTTGGGGAGCTGGTCCGTTGATAGCGCTAGCAAAATAGGAGAAGTTGCCAACACGATCTGGTCGTCCATGCGCGATCTGTGGATGATCCAGATCTTATTTTTGTATTTTTTTAAGTACGTCCCCTACATTTTTTTGACAAAAATACCCTTCAGCTCCATTGATTACATAATGTAGCAGAGAGTAGACGGTACCTTTTTTCTCTTTCTATGTCCTTGTTCTCATTAATTTTCCTGACATCTCTCTCTCTTTCCTCTTTCTCTCATCAATTTCTAACTCATTTCTCTCACTTTTCTCTCACCACTTTTTTATTTTTCTCTCTCATTCTCCTCTCCCCTCCTTTCTTCTCTCTCTCTCTCTGTTCAAAACCTTCGACCACATCCACGAGCAGCTTCACCGGCAGCACCGCTGATTGGTCGTCATCGCCGCCCACCTTCCCATGGTCACCATTACCCGCTTTCTCCGTCATCATTGTCTCTGCCTTCACCACCTTTCCATCGTCAATTTCACTCGCTTCCACACCTTTCTCCATCATCACCCTCGTCCACTGCCAATTTTTGAAGTTGTTTCCAGTTCTCAAAACTTGGTATTTTCCCGGTGAAGTTATTGCTGCTTAGCCTACTGCACTGCCTCAATGTATTAATTACATCGGAAGGTGCAGGGAAGAAGATAAAGGGAACAAAAAATAGAAAAGATCAAATTCAACTTTTTTAATTTACCTATAGTTCTGTCAACTTGGTTGGCTTATTGAGCTCCAATGGCAAACCTGTAATACCCCAAAACCTTAAAATACGCTTAATAAATTTAAATAGGTATAATTAGCGACAAAAATTAAAATTTTAGCATTTGAAATATTTCCTTATAGTGACAATTTAAAATTTCAGTAGCGGCATAATTATTAGCGACGTTTTGTCAACGAGATAGCGTAATAACCTGTAAGTAAAATTCCTTAATGCATAAATTATCATAAAGATTTATTGTAGGACAAATTTTTTGAGGTAATAAATATGGTTAGTAAATTTTAGCGACATAAAGGAGAATAAGGGTTTTAGCGACAAAAGGATGAGAAGGGTTTGCGTATAAATATAAAGCTTTATCTAGGGCAGCAGTCAACACATATTCTCCTATTCTTCTGGTGGGTTTCAGAGCTGCGGCAAGAGAGAGAGAGCTGCCGAGAGAGAGGCGGAGAGAGATCAAAGGACTTTTCCGGCGAACTTTCCGGTAAGCCTTTCTAAACCTTTTCTTTTAAAAATTGTTCACGGATTCATGGGTTACAGGGCATATATGTGAGTGTGCATATGGGTGCGGGTACACGGGTGTGCTGGGTATGGATCGCATGAATTGGTTCTCCCTTAGCAAAGACTAGTGCTGGGTATGGATCGTATTTATTCCTGTACGATTTTCAGTTGGTGGGTATATTGGCCGGTGAGGGTGATGGGTAGCATGTGGGTATGTGTTTATGTGAGTGTGAATATATGTAGGTTCATGCGAGTGTAAGAGAGAAGGAGAGAGAGTGAAGACAACCATGGAAGGGCTGCCATAGCTGTGTTTTCAAGGCTGCCATGGCTGATTACTTGCATGTTTGAGTGCGTCCAAGAGAGAGATAGGCATACCACTGTTGGGCAATCAAGGGTTGATGTGTATGGCAGCCGTGGCCGCCATGGAGAGAGCAAGAATACATGAGATGGGGCTGCTGCAATGGCAGCTGGTTTGCGATGTGTGCGTTGTGTTTGTGTATGTTTTGGGCGCACCGTGAAAGTACGTAACTAGGTGTGTTTATGTGTATATGTGTGCGTGCGTTGTGTGTTTATGTGTGTGTGGTGAGGCTGCCGAGAAGGCAGCAGTGTGGTTGTGTGAGTTATGTGTTCCTGTGTGAGTGTAATGTGTGTTGTGGATGTATATATAGGTAGGTGCAGTGTAGTGGAGAGCATATGAACCTGTGTATGCAGCTGTGTGTTAGGTGTATTGTGTGCGTGTGTATGTACCTATGTGGGGGGTTGTTAAGGGAGGAAAGGGTGGCAAGTGAATTGGGTTTATAGGCTGCTGTGTAGAGGAAGAGAGAGTGGGGGGGGGGGGAAAGCTGGATGAACTGTGCGTTTGTGTGTTTTCCTGTGTGCGTGAGTGGAGGAGTAAGGGAGAAGAGGGGCTGTCAAACAGCCCCATTAATGGGTGTATAGGTGCATTTGTGTGAGTATAGTGTGTGAAAAGAGAAGGAGGAAGAAGGGAATCCACTGCCGTGAGGCAGTGGGCATGGTTGGTGAGCCGTGAAGTGTGTCATGTGTGTGTAAATGGTGTGTGTATGAGTGAGTAACAGGTGGGTGTGAAGATGTGTTCAGTGTGTGAGTATGTAGATATATATGGGCTATGTGGGTGAAGTGAGTTGAACAAAAAGAAAACAGTGGGAGTGGAGAAGTGCTGCGAGAGTGCTGTGCTGTGATGTGCTGTGATGTGTGTGTGTAGTTTAACGTTAGGCTTAGCACGAACTTTGCATAGCGTATAGTGAATATTAGAATGTGAAAATTTATATTATAGTACCTGAGACTATGCTAGAATTACTGGTAAATTTTCATAATTTTCTGAGATCATATGTATTTTTAATATTTTCTGTAAGCTTAGAATGGTAAAATTCTTTTGAAGCCCTTAAACCATAAACATGTTCTAGGAAAAATTACAGTAACACTTTTATAGTGTAATGAAGACTCAGTGTAAATTTGGTGATTTTTAGAGTTCATTTACTATCATTTTCTCTATCGCATTGAATTTAACAAAAATGAAGCTTTTAAAAATATTTTAACACTTTTTAATTTCCAATTTCAGTTTCAGAAATTTTTATAAGTCTTCTAAAGCTATTACAAAAATTATGAGCCTTTATTTCCAGCTAGAAGAAATTTTGGCAATTTATTGGTTTTAGTGTATTTAAGGAATTTATTTTTTTTTCAAAAATAATAAAAAATATTCAAAAATTATATTTTTATCCCATATGCTATATTAAGCTATAAATAATGTTAAAAGAACGATTAGAACATTTTTGGGATATTTCTGAATCTCGGGACGTGTGACGAACTTCGGGGTAGGTTGGCCGTGTGAGAAACCGCTCCGAGTTTCATCATATCCGGGTAGAGAAATGGGTACGCTATGGATAATTATATTAAGATTTTAATGTAGTGGCATGAATAAGTGTTCTGATAAATGACTTTGCCAACCTAGGTTAACTTCGAGCATTTGTTCGAAAACGTTTTAGCTTCAGCGCTTGGATCGAGGTAAGCGATTTCTTCCGAAACCCTATTCATCTATTGATATCATAATATTCTTTCTGGTTTGTTATTAACGTTTTCATTGGACCCACTTATATTGTGATGATATTGCATCGATTGCCATTAATGCCCCGCTTTGAGCCTTATATGTTTATTGAAATTCCTTTTCGATGCTGTGTATTTATTTCTCATTATGCATCGAATTTATCATTGATTTATCGGTTATTGCACTCTGAATATTGACATGAGTTAGTGTATTGAGGAGTTATAAGGATGGTCTGTATCGGGGGTGATATAAGGATGGTCTGTTATTGTCAGGAGATGCTAGTACCCTAAGGGTCTAGGTAGTGTTCATATGCATATGCAACCTTATTGTTAGTGAGCACTGCCTGTGTGGCTTTGCTAAGTGTTACCCTGCACTGCCTTTGTGGCTTTGCGTCATACTCATGTTCAATATTATTCGCATGGCTTCAGTGAAATTGAAAGTGAACTTATTGAATTTTGAATTTGAGAATATTTTCTCCATTTCATCATTGATATTAAATTTTTCCAAAAATCGTTTGTACTCTTATTTGAGTTTTGAGCGACCTTACTGAGCTCTCAAAAGCTCACTCCCTTTTCTGTTCCTTTCTGCAGGAAATAACCGTCAGTAAGATTTTGGGACGGACAAGCTTAAATCTTAGAGTAGATTATGTTTTTACAATATTGTTATTTGAGTCTTGTTAGAGAATCATTATGTAATTTGATAATTTAAGTATTTTATCATATTTTTGAGACGGTTTGTTAAGTTAGTTGATGGACTGTAGTGCTCTGATTTGAATGTTGTTGGGTTATCATTAGTAGTAATTGGGCAAATTGAGGATTAATGGATTGATCGGATGATGCTCCGAAAATTTCGGGGTGTTACAAATCCTCCGGTGAGATTGTGTAGCATTGAAAATGCAACAATGAGATGTAGAAATAAGAGGGGGATTGAAGTATAGGCCACGGAATAAACTTGATATCGACATATGTGGTAGAGAAAGGCCTCACTTAAGCTCTAAATTGACTAGCTTGCTTAGCTCAGCTGGAACAGACCCATTAAACCAGTTGTTCTCTAAATTCCTGAAAATTTAAATCCCTTTTAAGGTACTACACTATTCGAATGAAATGGGTTAAATTGAGGATGGAGAGGAGGAAAGGGGGAGAGAGAGAGAGAGAAGAAAGGACAGGAGAGAAAACAAAAGAGTGGTGAGAGAAAAGAGAAAGAAAGATATAGAAAGAGTCAGAACTTGATGAGAGAAGGGGGGGGGAGATATCAGGAAAATTAATGAGAGTAAGGACACATAAAGAGAAAAAAAGGTACCGTCTACTGTCCGCTACAATGTAGCGGATGGAGCTGAAGTGTAATTTCTGTCAAAAAATTGTATGTAGCGGACGTACTTAAAAAAAACGCAAAAAAAAATCTGCACCGTCCACAGATCGCACATAGGCGGTCAGATCGCGTTGACAACTTCTCCTATTTTCCTAGCGCTATCAACGGATGGATCAGCTGACTTTTTTTTAAGAAATCACAAAAGCTGCTCCATCTTAACAATCGTATTAATGCGACAAATAAGTTTTAGCGACTAATTTTTGTCCCTATCACCCTCGGCCCTTCGATCTCCTCGTGTTGACGACAACAGGACGAATCCGTTGGCAAAAGGCGTCGAAATTCGCGCTAGGGTTTATACCACCGTCATCCGCCGCCCTCACAAACAATGCAATGCCACCACATCCAGCGGTGGGGGTCCAAGGTGATATTTTGATTTCTCGTAAGGTTATTATTTCCTTGATAGTGCTCTGTGGTGCCACAGTAGAGTGTTAGAGGCAAAACCCAGTTTTGAATTTTGATTTCTGTGGCATTTTAGTCCCTGCAGTTTCATTTGTTTTAGTTGTACTACGACTTTTTTGGGTTAACTCTATTGGCGCTCCTATTTCGCTGGTGACACTTTTTGTAGGGTTAATGCATGAACAAAGTATAGCCACATAGAGCTTGTACAGGAAGAGTGACTATTGCCAAAATGGGAGTGCCAATAGAACTACCAAGTTATATGACTGCGAATGCGATGAATGCCGGTTGCTTCTGCTTCCATTGGTGCCCTTACTAATGGTATGTAGCTAGCATTCCTTTTAAGCTTTCAAAGGGGCACCATTCGGGGAAATGGACATAGTGAATGGAAAAATTTTCAATGTGGAGGACGGTTGTTTTTGTAGACGGAGGGGGAATGGACTTAAGCGCACAAAGAGGCTTGATGCAACATTTCAACCCTGAGGCGGTCAAGTGCAATGTGCAGCTATCCCAATTTAGATGGGAAATGGGGTGGGGGTGATAAAAGCTAAAATGCATAATGGTCTAATCGCAAGTTCTCAAAATAAAAAAAACACCTTATCCAGATCTTTTTTAAAATGGTTTCGAGGTGTAAATCATCATTATCGTCAAGCAATCTGCAAGTTATTCTTGTCCGTATATTTTATATCTTATTAGTTTCTTTCTACCTTGATTAAGCTCAGGATGTGAGGGATTCCCCTGAAAAGGCTGTGGTCATTTTGAGAGCTTATAAATGGGAAAAAAAAACTTGTACGTAGTTTCTGTGCTTATTTTTTTGATTCTTTAGCATTTGAGCTTGTTACCTGCCAAAATTCGGTTTAAGTCATTTTTTTAGTCCCTTACTCTTAGCACTTGGTTTGTTTTCAGGCAGTAATCTTATGCTGCTACTAATTGCTAGTTGCTACTGCTATCTTATTCAGCACAGTTTGGTAACATACTGTATTTTCTTACAAAGTTCTGCATTCACAGCACCTTGACCCTACCTTTTTATGAAAACACAAGGAAATAAAACTTCGCATTCCTAGGTTTTTGCTGTGTTACTGTGTATCCCCTGAATAGAGCTGCATTGAGTTCAAGTTCAGTTAAATCTTCCACCTTCACATTTTTCTGAGAAGTGATAGAAGAGATCCTTAGGAATTCAATTTTGAAACTTCAAGTATGAACCAAAAGTCATTCTTAGCATACCGTTAAGGTCGAAAGCTGGTGTCACAGGCCAACTGTGTGCACATTATACTATGTCCACCTCCCTGGGGCTGGGCGGGTCAAAGGTAGGTCATCCACGCCCTGCCTAGGGGATACACAAGAAATTAACTCCTCGTGGCCCGGCCCCAAGGGGACTCAAACTAGTTGAGCAGACCCTTGGCATTGTATGCACGGAAAATTGTGCACACAAAATTCTAAACATTCTCTGACCTAGGGAAGAGGGGTTTTTACTTATTTGCTTCAAGGCTAGAATGTTACAGCAGCTGAAGTTTACATACGCTTGAGGTGTAATATAAAGTGCACAAGGTATTTCACTTACTATGTTTATGCTATGTAGAAAATGTATGAGTTGAGAACTGAAAATATTTTACTGGCAGTCATCTAATTGACACAATTAACTGTTACATAGTGACTAAGGTGTTGCTCCACGTGAGTTGGGGTTCTCTTTATGACTCTATAGTCAATAGTCGATATAAGTTGACGGCTTATTACATCTCTAGTCCAGAGTTCATGTCTTGAAAGTATTTCAGTATGATTCTTAGTCAGATGGAGAAAAATTACTGTTTGCAGAAGTAATATGATACTTTGCCTTCTGCTTTGGTTGCATTTTAACAAGCTTTATTATGACCCATCCCATCATCTAGGGAAAGGATAGATAATAGCAAATCAGACCAAACTTATATGCTGATTGCCTATTTCAATTTGTTTTAGTTGAAATCTTTTTACTTAAAGTGCTGTTTGGCATATGAATAACTACCATGCTTTTACTATGTTTGATGATCCTCAAATGAGTCACATATCCTTACTGAGGCTTTTTATTTTTGGCCCCATCTACTGAGTAAAACTCATCGGATACACCCTGCTGCTCGCAATTCTCTTGCTATAGCCATCTTGCGGTGGTCTACCTCCTCTTTATTACTTTGTAATCTACTTCTATCAAGTTTCTGAAACTGTTCGTTGTCCTAAACTTATTTACATTCTTAGCTCGTGGAATTTCTTCTCTTTAAGTTACCTTGCTGCTTCCTCAACATCACCACAAGTTTTACTTAGATAACCATTTGGTTCTCTGTTCAAGCCAAGCCTTTGTCTGTGTTTGATAAATTTCCGAATTTTAGGCTAGATGCAACATGGATAAGGAAAGAAGTCAAAACATACTTTACGAGCAAACCATATGGATACTTCCATTCTGTTTACATGATGAATGACATAACTGAACACAAACTGTACGTACTTTTCACATTTCAGAGTACATAAGATAGAGACACACTTAAAGATATTTATATAAGACAAGCCACCATTTTTTTTCTTCATGCGACCGGGTAAGAAGAAACCATTGCAATGCCACAGAGGCCTTCCTTAGCAGCAACATCTCTTTGCATCATTATATACCCGTTTTGACCCCATCCAGTGCCCCATGAATTCTTCACTAGCCAATACTTAGTCCCGTCAGTTGTTGTACCATAGCCAACTGCTGTAACACCATGGTCAAGGTCTGTGCCACATGTCCCTGTGAAGACACCACTCGAGTAGAATCGGAAGTCATAACCGCCAGCGTCAATAGCAACAGAGACTGGTTGGTGCGCGACGGCCTGCAAAAGAGCCTTCTCATTGTTAGCTGGCACATCTTCGTGCCCGGTTATTTTGGCAGCCGGGATTGCTGCCTTCTTTGTGTTGCAAGTGCCATCTTCTCCTGTATAAGGATAACTGGCTTCTGTTGCGAGTCCTTTCTGTTGTTCAATGAACCGGAAGGCGTCATCCATGAGACCTCCATTACAGCCTTGGTCCTCACCTCTAACATCACAGTCCACAAGCTCTTGCTCTGATAGAGACACTAACTTACCAGTTTTGAGCTGGTTAATGCCTTCCATAGCTGCAACTGCTGAAAACGCCCAGCAACATCCTATAGATGGAAAGAGAGAAAGAGTTAGTGAAGAAGAATTATATGGGAATATAATTTAGGCAAAGTTTCTTCTGTTGGTTGATAATTAGAAGGATGTGCATGTACATGAGCTCGCTGGGGGAGAGAGAGAGAGAGAGAGAGAGAGAGATGCTGGATAGTGACAAGTAGTAGTGTAGTGAAGCCTACCCTTTAGTTGAATTAGGTCAATTCCATGTATATGAGTAAGCACGATCTTGACAACCTCCTGTGAAAATTATTATGAACCTAATACTACTTACCACAGTCTCCTTGGTCCTTCATGGGTGTAACAGCGCCATTCTTTCTCCAGTCAATTGTAGCTGGCACAGCTGTTACATTTGCATACCTAAAAGATGTTAGCTTTGGTTTGGACATCACTTGGGAGGATTGCCTCTTGTAACCATTACGAGAAGCACGAAACTCCTCGTTGGTTAAGTCTGCAAATTGATTGACACTTTGCTTGTATCCCTTGTCTGCGCCTGCATTAAAAGCCTCAACACGTTCCATGTTGTCCTTGAATATTTTGAAACGCCTCTCCTTCTCTTCTGCGTCTTTGTAAACACGTCCATGATCAGCTATCCACTGCTCGTGTCTTGCAGACATGGATTGCTCGTTGAGAAGGCGGGAAGAAGCTTGAGAGACCCAAACTCCTAGAATGAAGAGCAAGGTTAAGTGAATGCATTGGCAGTGGTAGGTATAAGTCATGGTACAAATCTTACTAGATTTGTGCAAGTGTGTTATTGGTGAAAGTAGATATGCATGGGTGAGGATTTATAGGCAAAAGTTTTCTGTTCAAATCCTCTTCTTAACAGTGATAGACAAGACTTCCCTATGTGCCTTGCAAAATGTTCTGATTTGGACCCCCAATTGAGACACTATCAGTTAATTAGTTAACTGGATCATCAACAGTATTTGAGTTGCTAGAGAGGTTATATTTCCAAGAGATAAGTAACCAATACATTTACCAATCTGAAATTTATTTCTTTCTTATCGTCTGCTTTTTCATTATTCTCACTCTCTTTTATTGTAGTATCTCATTCATTTTTTTTTGGTAAGGCAGAAAATAATATTAAGACAAATAAAACAGGTTCAGTCCCTAATATGGGCAACTTGTGCTACATCATTCGCTAACAGAGGGAGAACCACATTTGGTGGTTGCATGAGATACACAGGAGACTCCCTCTGTTGCTCACCACATTTAGACAATCGATCAGCACACTTGTTGCCTTCCCTAAGAATACGTACAATACTTGAACTAGTGACTCTAAGCATTCATTTGTGTGGATGGTTTCGTTCACAATGATGGCAAAATAATTGATAAACATAACATGATACTGTATCTGGGGTAGTACGAGACTGGTCTGATTGCATTGCACCGAAAGTAAACTGATGGAAGAAATACTCTGCTAGCAACAAAATTTAATTACACACATTTTTGGTTTGTTTTGTGATCTATTGGAAAGAAAATAAGCAGATAAGTGAGAGCTGATAGTAAAACCTTTCTGCTTGAAATCCCAAATGAATTGTTATAGTTAAGATTTGTCTTTGGATGAATTAGTTTCGCTTGAATGATTTCCTTGATTCTTGAATGGTCGCAGCCGAGGTTCTCTGCCAGTTTTGGGCCTTCTGGCACTAAAAGTTTGATACCAAATATTGGATATGGTATCACCACTTTTCAGTTCGAAGCATGCTTGAAGAAGGTAATCTCATTTTCTACAACCGAGTCTTGAACTGCTTTGATTAGTACTGGAGCAACTAGGTTTGTTTGCACCCCGAGACAGACGACTGATTTAAGTATCAATCAATATACTACTCGTGAAACTAATTCTGTTCTATGACATGATGACATAATATGGAAAATATGAGATCAAAAGTCATTGTTGAATTACTCCCAATGCTTTTGTAAGAATTTTTCTACACTGTAATGTATCAACATAAACTAAATTATACTCCGAGTCTGGTTGATGTTATGTACTGTGGCATTTACAAATCTATTTCTATTAATGGAGTCTTTATGGTGACAGTATTCTATGAACGACAACAAGACCTTGTTCACAATTGACTAGGTAGCCGATCTCTTTATTTTATAAACCACAGCATCGTTAGTGTCAGCAGCTAAATAGCTGCTCCGCACGGTATTATACAGTGTTTCATGCTTTTCATTGCAATAAGTGTGTTCATGCATGCATGAAGAATTTTGCTTTTCCATGTACTTCCTTCCGTTGCATGTGCGAATTCTTGTTGTGAACTGTCTGCATGCACAAGCGTCAGGTAATTCAGAGCTGATCTTTTTTAATAACATACCATCATCAACGTCCAAGCTTTTGATCATCTATTATAACCAATTTCTTGTATGTTGATAAACCTTTGCAGATAAAGTAAATACCTGAACTTGAAAATACAGCCATGGAAATCATAGGATCTAAGAAAATTTCATTTTCCATATGGGACCTCACAAACAGTCTGCGAAGATCAATAAAAAACAATGTTTGTTGATAAGTGATAGGCTGAAAGATACTTATATATGTTGAAAACATACTACCTACATAAGATAAGAATTCAATATTCGAGTATTACTTCAAAGAAAAGTAAGAATCTATTGGGTAGCAGTCATAGTGTGAATGGTTTACTTAACAGCATGAACAGTTCAAAAGGTCACTCTCTGATGACAGAAAGCATTTGATTGCACTCGGATAGCAGAAAATGAGAATTGGTTAGGATTGCCCAACACGGGAAGTAAACTCGATAGGGAGCAATTTCTTGTACCAAAGATCATAGACATAAGTTATGACACAAACCTCTGGATTTTTTAGTTTTTATGTCTTCTACCAGATTTGAAGTGTAGAAGAATTGTTTTGAAGGAATCGTAGCTCTGGTTCGATGGTTATACCGAGCCCTGTATGGTGGTGGCTGAGGTTCCGTACCACACTTGTTCTGGCATACATCCCAAGTGCTATAACCACCTCGTGTGTTTATGTAAAAGCTTGAACGAACAAGGCTAGTCTGTGTATTTTTCTTAACTTGTATAAAATCTATGAAATGCATATTCTCAGCATAAATTGGGGACAAACAAATCTAATTTTTGTTTTTACGGGACATGGTCTACTCGAGGATTCCCTTCATATGAATGATCTTTTTTTCAGCTCCATTGAATGTTCTTCATGTACCTTGGGTAGATGACTTTTCTTTTCATATGGTCATATGTTGGTATTTTCTGTGGTGAAATTAGGAACGATATTTCAAATAAGAATGATGTTAGCATCATTAAGCGCAAAAAAGCCTACTTAGGGGGAAATCTTTTTCTATCACACTGGTTTAAGAAAGCTTATCTTGCTAATACGATCATACGATGCCCTTGTAACAGATTAACAGGGACTATGCATGTTGTTAGCACAAGTTGCCTTGATGACACGACTATAGTTGCCATCCTGCATAAACAACGGTTTTGAGAAAGGTACATCCTTGTCCTTGCTGTGTACTTGTTATTTTGCTCTTGTTGTTGATTCCTGTTGTCAAAGTCTCTCTAGACGAAGAGGATGTGGGAGCATGCTTTGGACTCTCATTCTGTATGTCTGTGCATACGTGCGTATTTTTTGATGATAGATCTCAATTATTGATGCTGCGCCTTCTTGAATAATGTAGAAACGGTATGATACCATTTTGTAATGCAGCCATCTTCTTGTATCACGAAGACAATATTTATATCAGCATCACCATCTCATCATGCTGCTTGCTAAGTCATGTACCCTTGCAAGATGGTTAAATTGTATGGCTTGAGCTCATTTCTCTCATTTAAGAACCAAAAACCTGCTCATCTAAGCACTAGAAAAATCGTTCGTAAATACGAGCCATCAAAAGTATTTGCTAATTTTTTCACCCTTAGGCGAGGGACTGCCAAGTTAGCAAATGGCTTATTTGCCCATGACATACGGCTGTTCTATTAAGTTTAGCTTAAGAAAAAAATTGAAAAACTCCAGCGACGTCAAAAATAGTCCCCAAATAGTCCCCAACGTCAAAAAGGAAACATAGAAGAACCTGTTGGTTGATTGAGTGACAGTTACATCTATACATGGAATATGAAGCAGACAACATTACCCAAATCAGATTCAACAGGATTCTGGTATCTACTGGTCAGCAAGCTTGGATTCACTTGGCAAGTCCATATCAGAAGCCGTCTTCCTAATATATCCGTGCAAGTAAGCCCTTCTCTCCCACTAATAAACACTAAAGAATCTCAAATTGCTCTCTTGGGGAAGCAAAAACATCTACGCAATGAACCCCATAAGTTTGGAGTACTGATCTTTAATGCAAACTGTGAATGATTGGCTACTAATGTTGTGGCTTGTAACATCCATGTTTGGTTCAGTTTTGTATTTACACAGATTTGTTACTTTGAAGCAATTATTGGCTTATGAATGTCTGTGATCTGAGTACTGCATAATTCTGCTTACCTGCATTTACTATGGCAACAGAACAATTACTTTGGCCTTAGTATTGGCATGCCCTATTTCCCAAGCACACGTGGCTTCTTTGAAAGTAGTAAAATATAATTGGAATATTGGGCGGTACAATCACTCTAAAGTAGCATTACTTTGATTGAAGTCATGTCTGCCTTGACAATAAAGCTAAAACATTTTTCTTCTCAATCGTCTTCGAGCGAAGTTATCGGGCTCCTGTTTTGTAAGGCTAACTATCGTCTTTTACATTGTAGACAAGAAAAGTTTAGGAAAATAATTGGGAAGGAAAAGGACAGGATTAAAGAAAAGTACAATTTGCTTAAATAGTATCTGAGAAGAGATTTGAATGGCAAGCATCTTTGATGGAAATTTTTTTGTAAAAAACCAAATTGAAGTTAGATCCTTCTATTCGATAATCTCCACTCACTTGCCAATAATTGCATGACTACGGACGTATTGTTATGCCCAAACACGTGATTATGAAGATAATGGTCGAGCAAATCGTTCTGTACTTGGTTAGATGCTATATTCATCTATTTTAATCAACACGGCAAAGAAGCGAGGCAATTAAGCGATTAGGGATCTCATATCACCGTCTCGAATAGCCATAACATAAAGTGTTAGAGCATAATAACATTTTTAAGTCTCTACTCACAAGTGACAGAAAAAAAAAAAAACATTATGATTGCGACTATCGATCCATGTGGACAAGACCAAAGTCCGATTATCTTAGGCGCTGAAAGTCTGCCCATCGAGATAATGCGACCAAGCTGGTTTGGGCATGGACTTTGTTTAAGGCCCGAAGTCTTATTTGAGTTGGGTTGGTGTTCATGACTGTCCAAGCCAGTATAGGACCGAACCGCCCAAACCCGATATGTGTGTTTAGTAAAGTGGACTATTTATTTATTCTCACACGATACAAAATAGCATAGTCTAATTGTTTAAAGCTTAATGTACTCTGACTTTTCTCAAAAAATTGTAGTTAAAACTTCGATATTTACGATTAGGCATTAGGCAAAGAAAATCTCATGGTTTGCCATGTCTTACGAGCTAATGAATCTGTTAGTTTTTAAGGGTATTTGTGTCCTTTTAGGTTCATTTTTTTATATTTCTTCAGCAATTTGTTGCTCTGTAGCTCCTTTTTAGGTGCTTGGCCACTTCTCCTAAGCCAGCGCTTGGCCCCTCCTCCTTCGTTACTGGTGAGTTTAACATCATTTTCAGACGCATCGATCTTGTGCTATCACGTGAGCTACTCAAGGCGGTGTTGATCACCGTGGATATGGCGGTTGCGGTGACAACTGTGGGTTGTGCCCGTCGAGGGGCGATGTTGGCAAAGGAAAGGTGGACGTAAAAAAGCATGGCCGGGGGCAAAGTAGCTCATGGTGACCACTAGTTGCTTGGGCATGGGAGGGTAGGATGACAACACCATTTCCTTGCTTTTTTATAGTGCTATTGTGCTTTGACTTTTGTGTGAATTGCTGCCTGTTCCATTGGTGCAGCAGTTGCTTGGGTAAGTTGTTGATGGTGGTGAATTTCTATGGTTATGGCAATGGCTGTCCATGGTGGTGGTGCTGTGATAAGTAGGTGGTAGTGACTGTATGGATTTATGAGTAATGAAAGAGCTATGGCAACAAAAACGAGGAAATATGAAGTTCCAATTTGGTAGTGGGTGATTGCAATGGTGGTAGAGGTGGTGGGGGAAGTTGAAAATGGAGGTGGGAAGGGTGGTTGGCGTGGGAGAAGATGGGTTTGGTCAAAGGGAATTGAAAAGATAAAATTGCCCTTCGGCACTGACAAATTTTTTAATAGCGCTTAGAAATCTTACGATTGCGAGACATTATAAACCTTAAAATTTTTACTGTCTGATAGTAAACATTAGAATTTTAACTATAAATTTTGATAAAACTCAAAAGACTCATAAAAGAAACTTGATCTTAAGTTTCTATTGGACTGTGAAAATTATTAAAAGGTGTTATACCAGACATAAATCGTACTAGTACTTAACAAGAAACTAAAGCATGACACCCTGGAAGAAATGATGAGAATATTTTGTCGGGTTGCTGAAACGATAAAAAAAATTGAAAAAATAAAACCATTGTCAACTTGAGTTTGGGCGGGCCCGAACCTAGTCCAAAGACTATTCTACATTTGGGTTGGGTTTGAGAAGTGACTGTGTCAAATTTACTTAAGCCTGAACCCTGGCCCAGATACATCGTAGTGTATCAGTTGGGCTTGGGCACCATAGGCCCACCCATGCCCAGCCCAATTGACAAGCTATCACCAATATTATGTTCAGTACTCCCTCCGTTCTACATGAATCGATCATTTTTTTTTATACGCAGATTAAAGATTTAGAGCATATATTGTGTGTTCTCATATTACTATTTAGAGAGAGGAGGCAAAAAAGTGAGTCATGAGAGAGAAAATAAGTTAGTGGAATGTTAAATGTGCAAAGAGAAATAAAATAAAAAAGTATAAGAAAGTGGGTCAGGAGAAAGAAAAGAGTTGGTGAAGAGCTAAATGTGGAGAGAGAAATATAATTAAAAAAGTGTAAAAATGATAAATATGTAAAAATACTTACAGAATCTTTCTTAATTTAAAAGGTGAGCAATTTTGACGAGACGGCTCAAAAAGAAAAAATAATCAATTTATGTCGGACAGACGGAATTCTATTTTTAGCCAATAATATTGCCACAACTCAAAACTATGGGGCCGTTTGATGGAGTTTTTTTTTGCTCTTTTTTTTTCAGTTTTAAAAATTGGGAAAAAAAATGGGGTGTTTGGTAACTTTTTTTTTCCAATTTAAAAACCCACTTTTTAAATTGTAGAGTAAAAAAAAAGAGGAAAAAGCTCTTTTTTTTTTCACTTAATTTTTTTTTTTGAGACCTCTACCACAACGCACCCACCGCCGGCAGCCACCACCCACCGCTGCCCGGCAGCCACCGACAACCACCTCCGACCGTCGGCAGCCACCACCGCCGCCAGACAGCAACCACCGACAGCCACCTCCGGCCGGCGGCAATCACCACCGGGCGGCCACCTCCGGCAGCCACCACCACAGCCACCGCCGGGCAGCAATGGGCGGTGGCCACCACCGCTGGCCGGAGGCCACTCCTGCCACCACCGTCGGTAGCAACCTCCGGCAGCCACTGCCCACCGTCGCCAGACAGCAACCACCGACAGCCACCTCCGGCCACCGACAACCACCACCGGGCGGCCACCTCCGGCCACCACCGCCACCGGCAACCACCTCCGCGACAGCGACTGCCGCGACAACTGCCGGCCACCACCACCGTCGACCACCGCTACGCCCCACCACTGCCACCGCAAACCAGCACAAAAAAAAAGTCAAAATAAAAAGAGTTACCAAACACACAAAAAAAAAATTCAAAAAAAAAAGAGTTATCAAACACCCACTTGTTTTTGTAAAAAAAAAAAATTAAGCTGCTCTTTAAAAATTGACCACTGAAAAAAAAGTTGTGTCAAACAGACCCTATGTTGTCACGTCCTATTAATGATTTCCAACTCTATAGGACCACTGTACCCTTCTAATTTTGTCCTCTTTTTTTTTTTCATCACCATCTTCCCGGTCTCCCCTTCCCTGAAGACTTTGGTTTGTCATCCTCTCCAATTTACAATTTATTACTCACCAAAAAAATCAAAACGAGAAGAATGACGCTGGTGAGGTGAAAGAAAATCCGAGATGAAAAGAGGGCAAAAAGGTCCCAATGGATATTCTACCTGACCGTTATTAATTTTGTTATGCCAACATAAAGATGGATTGTGACAATATCACGAGACTGTTCAGAGTAAGCACGTGCACTTGAAATTGGAAACATTTTGGCATATGTATAGCTTACAGCTTTATTAAAGGATCTTATAAAGTTTGAAGAAAGATATAAATCCAATCAACACTATTGATAACAATGTCTTATACTGGAAAATATCAATGGAAAAATGTAGGGAAAAACTGAATGAAGATAATGCCAAGTACTGTATAGGTGATGCAACACAAAAAAGTCGTTGACGTTTGATGTCAAAAAATTTTGTCGTACAACGTTTATCAACGTGATAGATGAAGATCTTGATTCAAAAAAAAAAACTATATGTCAGAATACAGGTGTTCAACGACATTACTCTAAAACAACCTAATTTTATCTAATTTTTCATTTACAATCATCAAAGTGCCATAAATAATGTAACACCATTCCCAAAATACTGTTAATGGTTTGACCTAAATTACACCATTAGCATAACCATTAAAAAAATCTTGTACGACATTATAGTGGGCAAGAATGAAAAATATCCTCAGGGATATAAATGGGTCGTTAATGATTTTAGGAGATTTTAATCATCTCCTTCGTTGAGAGGAAAAAGATGGGCAGCATGCTAATGAATATCCAGGCCACGTTTGGCTATCAGAGTTTTTATTTTCTTTAGGCCTCTGTGAAGTAACTTGGGAGGGCCCACCTTTCACGTTGACCCACAATAGAGAAGGCCTGTCTTGCACTTTTGAAAAGCTCGATATAGGTTACGTCAATCAGGAGTGGCCATCTTTATTTCCATTTTCAGTGATACAGAACAGGAGAATTCAGGGCTCCGATCATGCACCAATAATTTTTCAAGCTAGTAATAGATCAGTTGGCCGTCGTAACCTTTTCGATTTGAGGCTATGTGGCTAAACACCCTGAATGCATTCGTCTCATTGTGGAAGTCTGGATTACTCCAATAGATGGATCACCTTTCTTCAAAATCATGGTAAGGGGCAGACAAATAGCAAAAGTTTTAGGGGGCTGGAACCGGAAAGCTTTCGGTAATCTAGCAAAGGAAATTGAGTTAGTCAAACAGGGTCTCCTTATGACACAAAATAATTTGAATGAGCCGGCATCAAGAACTCAAAATTTTCTTTTATCAGAAAAACTGAATTGGCTGTTGGATAGTGAAGAATTACACTGGGCAAAAAAATCTAGAGAAAATTGGCTGAGTCTAGGTGATCGAAACACAAAAAAAATTCATGCAGCTACGGGAGTACGGAGAAGCCGAAACTCGATCCTTTCTATCATGAATGATCAAGGTATTATGTGTACTGAGCCTGAAGCTATCCAAAAGTGTTTCCTTGATTATTTTGAGACTATCCGGGGTAATGGCTTAACTCATGAGAGGAATGATCAAACTCTTAGTGCTGTGTCTGCTATTAATGTAATGGTTTCGTGGAACCAAGAGAACCATCTGAACTCACCTTTTCAAGCCTCGGAGGTTCGAACATCACTCTTCAGTATTCCCCCGTTGAAAGCCCCTTGGCAAGATGGATTTCCAGCAGCGGTCTATCAAAAATTTTGGGACATTGTAGGTAAAGATATTACACAGGCAGCGCTCTCCTTTCTTCAATCAGGGTATATGCTCAAGGAAACTAACAACACTCTTATAGCTCTTATATCCAAGTCGGATAGCCCGCAAACCCCGAGTGATTTTGGACCGATAAGTTTAAGCAATACCATGTATAAAATCATTGCTCGAATTTTGGTCAACCGGCTCCAGCCGGTTATGAAATCTTTAATCTCACCTTTTCAAAATGCCTTCATACCTGGGAACCTCATATCTGAAAACATTCTTATTGCACAAGAGCTCACGAATAATATCAGGCTGAAGAAGAAGGGCAAGATTGCTCTCTGTTCATTGAAGATGGATACGAGCAAAGCATATGATAGAATTCGTTGGGATTTCCTAAGAGCAGTCTTAAGGAGATATGGATTCCTTGCCCATTTCACACATCTGATCATGGAATGTGTACGAACGGTCTCCTATTCTATATTGGTAAATGGTGAACAATCTCCACTTTTTTAACCCAGCTGTGGGCTTCGTCAAGGTGACCCCCTCTCTCCTTATCTTTTTATCCTTTGTGCAGAAGTTCTTTCAGCAAATCTCCTGTGGGCACAAGAATTAGAAGGGCTTAGTGGTATACAACTGGGAAAGCATTGCCCTATGGTGAACCATCTATTTTTTGCAGATGACTCAATTTTATTTTTTCAAATTTCTCCTCTTAGCTGCGAGCTCCTGAAAATTCTATTGGACAGTTACTGTGAGCAATCAGGGCAAAAAATCAATCTGGAAAAGTCCACGGTCACCTTTAGTCCAAATACCTCCGCTAGCATGTGTGAATATGTAAAATATACTCTTGGAATCTCCTTGTTCCCAACCTATTCTGGTCGCACCCAAAGGCCCACTAGGGGTCGCATTTTGCATGACACGTAGGCACAAATATTCAACGCATCAAACCGGTCAAAGTGCGCACGCCCAACTCACGTGCATTTTTTTCTTCGTACACCTCACGCGGGACTTAATTGCCAATTAATTCACGTTAACTTGACTCACGGTAGCACGTTCGTTACACCGCAACCACCCAAGCACCTTTTCATTAAAAATATCGATCGACGGTGCAACCGGAGCAACAGGGCCGAGGGGCAAAGGCCTTGGCCAACCCCATGGGGTTGGCCTCGGCCTCTCTCAAGGCCATGGGGTCGGCCTCGGCCTTCATGGGGGGTCGGCCTTGGCCTCCTCCCCGATTGTTCACTTTTTGTGCTTTGTTCACTCCGTACACTTCGCATGTGACTTTGGCACCTTGTTTGTCCCATGGGTACGACTCACGACAACATGCTCGTTGCAACGCAACTTTCGGATTTGTCATTGCCCATCAAAACACATACCGTCGGTGTGCCCGAAGTTCACCTAAAAGGGGGAGTGGCCTTGGCCTCCCTTTGTGGGAGATGGCCTTGGCCACCCCCTAGGGTCGGTCTCGGCCTCCCCAGGGGTTCGGCCTCGGCCTCCCCAAGGGGGTTGGCCTTAGCCTTCCTCCAATGGTTGGCCTTTGGCCTCCCCTTGCCCACTTGTTTTCTCGAGTTTTTGCACCTTCGTTGCCTGGACGTCACTCCGCGACCCCGTAGTGCCTGACGTCACCCGCGACCCCCATTGCGCAGAACGTCACTCTGCAACCCCCGTCGTACCGGACTTCACTCCGCTACCCACGTCGCGCCGGACTTCACTCCGCGACCCCCGTCGCCCGGACTTCATTCCTCGATCCCTGTCGCCCGGACTTCAGTCCTCGACCCCAGTCGCCAGAACTTCACTCCGCGACCCCTGTCACCCGGACGTCACTCCACGACCCATGTCGCCCGAACGTCACTCTGCCACCCACGTCACCCGGACTTCACTCTGTGACCCCCGTCGCCCAGACGTCACTCCACGACCCCCGTCGCCCAGACGTCACTCCGCGACCCCCGTCCCCCAGACTTCACTCCGCGACCCCGTCGCGCCGGACATCACTCCGCGACCCCTGTCGCCCGGACATCACTCCACGAACCCTATCGCCCAGACGTCACTTCGCGACCCCAGTCGCCGTCGTCCGAGTGCCGTACTCCAACACTCTCCCGCGCCATGCGCCACTCTACTGATACAGTCGCACCCCTGGCTCCTTGTCACATTACAGTGCCTTACATACTCCGCCACACCACTGATACAGTCGCACCCTCAGGCTCCTTGTCACATTATTATGCCCCCGGCACCTCACTCACTCCGCCGCGCCATGCGCCGCGCTGCTGATACAGTCGTGCCCCAGGCTCTCTGTCATAATGTCATGCCATCGGCACCATACGCACTTCATTGCGCCAATGTGCCACAATCATGTTACATGCCTCTGGGCACCACACTCATTCACCACACCATGCGCCCCTGCCATGGACATGTCCGACCCACTCTTCGGAGTGTGCAGCATTTCGAGGGGCTCCGTTCGTAGTGCTCCAGCACGAGGACCCCTCGCAACAGGATGGGCTCGTTACCATAAAGCCATCACCGTCTTCATTCTAGGGAGCTCCGTTCGTAGTGCTCCGGCACGAGGACCCTTCATAGCGAGATGGGCTCGTTACCACAAAGCCATCGCTGTCCTTATTCTGGGGGGCTCCATTCGTAGTGCTCTGGCACAAGGACCCCTCGCAGCGGGATGGGCTCGTTACCACACAGTCATCGCCGTTTTCATTTTGGGGGCTTGATTCGTAGTGCTCCGGCACGAGGACCCTTCACAGCGGGATGGGCTCGTTACCACAAAGTCATCGCCGTCCTCATTCCGAGGACTCCGGTCGTAGTGCTCCGGCACGAGGACCCCTCGCATCAGGATAGGCTTATTACCATAAAACTATCACCGTCTTCATTTCGGGGGGCTGCATTCGTAGTGCTCTGGCTTGAGGACCTTTCGCAGCAGGATAGGCGACTCCTTTGGACACTATCTCCGTCAGGGTGTCTTCGTGACTGGCTTACGTGCTCCGGCACTAGGGGCTTGCGTTGGCACCCCTATGGACTATGACCCCTGGGTCACTCTGAGACGGGAGCAGGTCTTCGGAGGGCATCGCGCCTAATCCTCCTGGCAGTTGGCTGTCGGGTCTTCCCACCGCTGCCAGGCCTGTGGGACTCTGCAAGGGCTTGGACTGGTGGTTAGATCAAGGGGATTCTCTGGCCACACTGACGCTGTGGGAGCCAGTCTTTTCAGACAGACAGAGCAACGCTGTGAGGAGCAGGCCAGGTGAATATGCAATTCGACAGTCCATGGCGTACCGACACCCATGGACCCCCAGTGATGTGTCACTCCCGGGGAGCGCTATGTGTCAGTTGTGACATCATCATCTCAACTTCTATAAATAAAGGTCTTGAGAATTTATTTAAGAGGTTTTGGACATTTTTTGACAGTTGGACATTCTCAAACTTCTCACTTTCTCACTCTAGAATCCTAAAGAGAGAAAAATATAGGACCCTAACTCTGGACCTAAGCATCGAACCGTGACTGCCGTCGTGTATTCACCCTGCGCCATCGCCCTTGTAGCACTACCACCCTCAGGCTCTATTTGGGAAGCCCTTGGTCTCTGCCCTTGCTCTGCCCTTACTGTGTCTCACATCAACATTCTTGGCATCTGACTCGGACTACATTCCTTGTGGCACCTCCACGTTGACTGTGAACCCACTTTCCTAAGCATCACTCCTCTAGCGAGAAGTTTGGGAAATATTTGGGAAACAGTTTGGACATTGTCACTAATAGGAAAGAAGTATTTAGGGATCTGATATTAAAGGTACAACAAAAGTGTGCTGGATGGAAAAGCTTACTTTTGAACAAAGCGGGTTGGAAAACTCTCATTAAATCAGTCCTATCTTATCTCTTAATCTACCATATGCAGGTATTTAAGTTTCCCCAATGCATATGCGAAAAGCTGGATAACATTTTCAACAACTTCTTCTGGGCTGGAGCAAACAAGGACAAAGCTTTACATCTTGTTAACTAGTTTACATTATGTGGGCTGACGTCATCTGGAGGTTTGGATTTTTAAAAAATAGATTTATTTAATTCAGCTCTCCTAGCCAAAACTAGTTGGTTTGTTCTACACAACCCTCGATCTCTTATCAGCTAGATATTTCAAAGAAATATTGCTCTAGACAGAGTTTCTTGGAATGTAAACAACCTCAGAATTGTCCGTGAGCTTGGAGAGGAATTTTACGTGGTAGGGATTGTTTATTCCAAGATCTTAGATGGCAAGTCGGTAATGGGAAAACAATAAAAATATGGGAAGACTCCTGGATCAAAGATATTGAACCCTCAGTCCTTCGAGAAGCACGATTTATGGAATCAAATAGCCAAAAACTAGAAGCCTATATCCAAGACAATCAGTGGAACATGCAAATGCTAAGATCTATTCTTCCTAAAAATATATGTTCAAGCATCCGGAGTATCCACATCGGTGAAGGTAAATTTCCTGATAAGATCATTTGGAATCAAACACCATCGGGCTTCTATTCAGTAGCATCTGGATATCAAGCTTTGTACAATAAAGCAGCTCTGAAACTAGAAGAGAAGAGATCGGATTTTAATCCGGGTAACACCATTCCATCCAAAACCTGGAGCAAATTGTGGAAACTAAAATTGGCACACAAGAATCAACCTTTTCTTTGGCAGGTACTCTTGAGAAGATTACCAACTCTGGATAGATTAGCGAAATTTAGAATCAACAATACCAACAATTGTAGCTTTTGCAATTCACATGTGGAAACACTAGATCATGTTTTCTTCAAATGCTCTAGCGCACGTGCAGTATGGTTCGGATTGGCAATTCAAACTCAAAGGCAACCAAATATTCCAAGCTTCATGGAGTGGCTCATAGCCTGGATCAATAAAGGAAATGCTCCCAAAAGCTCTCAATCCAAAATGGCAACCACCATATTCATTACAATATGGCAGATCTAACTGCATCGTAATGTTATTATCTTCAAAGGAGAAGCTTTCAATCCAATGATCATCATAAGGACAGTTCAAGCTCAAGTTATATCTACCTGGAATTTATTTCTTGACACATCATCAAGGCTATAGAAAAACGGGATCGTGAAAGCATTCCAATCATCATTTTACAGACCTATAGCCTCGTACAATTTTCATCATAACATTTGCTTATGTCATGGTCGACAAATATGTTTCGTGTTAACAGGATCTCATTTCCAACATCACAGGCAAAGATCTGGACTTGGGATCTGCATCTCAAAGCCGTTAAGACACAGATAAGGTTCCTTTGCATGCACATATTACTCTCAAGACCCTTTTACTTCACAAGCTCTTGCTGTTTTAAATACTTTGAAATGGGCAAAACAAAATCATCTGGCCCATATTGTCTTATATACTAATTCTGATCGTTTAATTGCCCAAATATCGGGAATGGAGGCGATTAGTGCCATTGCTGCCCCTATTTTGTATGACATTTGCAAGATCAGTACCTATTTTCATCATTGTCGGATAATACTAGGGACAAGTCGGACTTGCCACTTTTATTTGCAAGGCTAGATTGAAAGTCTCTATGACATGGGACAATGGATTAGATGTTTTTCAATCTATGAATGTATAATGGACAATGTCTAGCTCATAACTTTTTATGTTCAATGTCTATAATATATGTTGCAGCCTTTTGTATGACCGGGATGGTTTATTATGTATAATATTTCTCTTCTAAATCAAAAAAAAAAAACAATTGTGGTTCTCGAAATGATAAAAAATCCCAAGTTTAGGGGGAAAGTGCAACACTCCTAACTGGAAACGGCGCCGTTAAAGAAGGCTACTCACTATTGAATTACGAGTCATTACCACTTACGGTGAGAAACAGTGAAGATGGATCCAGAGCGAACAAGCAACGCAACTGGAGAATCTCAAGAAGCCACTGAAAGGTTAGGGTTCGTCAATCCATCTTTTCTGTCCATAACTGTTTTATCTGCTTACGTACGGTCCGTTTTGAGACATTTCATATACAATAATCACTGATCGTTATGGTGCGTTTACACACACGCAATACGTGTATTTTGTGTACCATGTGAATAGATGCATGTATTCCTTCATATTGGGATTGACCCGTATGAGTATTGGGTATAAAGGTCTTGTTTGTTACGGTGAATTTAACCCTTAATTGACATGCCCGCTACGTAAACTGTGGGTATTAGAAGATTTTGGGAGGTGATTTCATTGATTAGTTGTTGGTGATTTCATACTGATGCAAGTTAGTTGCTTGTTTTGACCTAGTTTTCATAAATTAGAGAGTTTGGTTCAATTTGAGGGACTCCGTTAGCTGAATTTATTCTTAAGCTTGGGATCAGTTCTCAGATCAAAAGGATGAGTAAACGTCCTTTATTCTGTCAGACTGTATAGTTGTTTGCTATAGTGAGAAGCTGTTGATGCAAGGAGGAAGCTTGTTTTGAGCTTCAAATTTTCCGATTTTTCCTTGGGGTTGTCCTTTTTTATATTGTTGGTAATAACTTTTAAGGTATTCTTATGCAAGATTTGCTCCTCAGTCATGATGAAGTTGTGCCAGGATATGCGATAAGTTTTCTAATGCGTTCTTTCATTTCCAGTCTGCCTATTTTCTATTGTCGTTCTCTCTTGGTTTGTTTGTATGTGGGCACGCATGTGTCAGAGAGAGAGAGAGAGAGTGTGTTATTAGTATAGTTTTACAAGTGGAGAAGTGATCGGCCTGAAAAAAGAACAATTATTCCTGAATCTTGACCATAATGAAAAACTAATCAGAATGTGGAATAGACTTTGCTTAAAATGTTTTCCAGCAACTTTCACCAACCAACCCACCCCCCACAAAAAATCAACACCCTTTTTTATTTCTTATTGTGTTTCTGCATTTTGGTTGGTACATGGAGACATGTTAAGAAGGGTATGATAATAGTTTTATAATATGGACTCCACAAAAGAAACAATACGTATTAGCTTCGTTGGTGTCTCCAAAGCCTATCCATCTCAAGGAAGAGGTTTAGGATATAAGTCGTGGTTTAAACAAGGGTGCATTGTTAGGGAAAAAAAAGAAAAAAAGAAAAACAAGAAAGATGTAAAGGGAAATGAACACTTTGATTTCCAACCTAAAGGATTATTTTTGTTAGTAGATGAAGGGTTTCATGACTTCCTAATGCTGGAGATGTATTTCATCACTGGCATCTTTTCCTTTTTGGACTTATAACAACTATGTCTACTAGGGCAAGATTAATATACCATTTCGAGTCATTACTTGCTCACTCCAGCGGCTTTCTAGAAGAAGTTCTGTCAGGCTGAAATTTAAGGATCCATGGTGTGATTGATTAAGCCTATCTTTCTCCCTAAGGATTTTGGAGCCGATCTTCATGTAAGTTATGCAGTAGTATAAATGCTATGCCTTTGTCCGAAACTAGTTGTCATCAACACATGAATCCGTTTCTATATTCTCCTCTTACTAAAGCACGAATACTTCCGGATAGAGTTCTAGAAATCAAGTTTTTACTTGTTACTTCCCTTCATATTTTCCTCGTCTTATCCCCACCTCATTTTACCCCTACCATCAATTTGGCACAAATCACATCCTTGTATAGCAATGTCCCCTTCTTTGGCAGCCCGGGCCGGCCGGACGGGGCAGTCGCCCGGGGTAGCTGGACGGCATAGCCAGGATGGGATAGCAACAAGTATCATAAATTATCTGCGGTTCCTCTAATTGCCACTGTTGCATTAATACTCTCGATATTCTTTTTGAATTATGTAATCAACTCGGTTGAAATCAAAAAGCAATTAGTACCAAAGTACTAGAAGTACCCAGTAATTTCATTGTTATCATTTGCCTTTAACTACGTTTGCTCAGTACCCTTATTTGATGGTCTTTTGTTTTTTTCTAGGCTGAAATGTTCAAGTAAATAGTGTCAGTTTTATGTTAAATAGTTCTAGAGACTGGCTTATATCTGTTTGTGGTATAAAGACATATTTTGTATTGTGTCGTTTCATCTTATGTCACCTCTACAATAAAATTTCCATTTGCTAGATTTAGCATCCTATCAATACATGATTGCTGCTTAAGCAGAATCCTGTGGGAAATCTGCAATTATAGAAGTTTAATATGTATGCACATGTATATAAACTCTGTGCATGTGTGCGTGTGTGTGCGAGCGTGCGAGATTCATGGTTATGATTCTACTTTTGGGAAGTGTGTCTGTCAGAAATCCACAAATTGTCACCATATGTTGACCTTTTTAACTTTCTATGTGACGACGTCATTTTTACGACAGAAAGCATATTGAGACAAGTTCTTAACTTGTGTTGAACTTCTTAATTCTGAATGAAAACATGTTGGACTTGATGATTACTTTTCTGCTCATTATGGTTGGGCTTAAAACTGAGTACTTAATTTGGGTTTCTTCTGTTGTCGTATATTTTGAGTTTCATTGTCCTCTAGTGACTGTAGTGAAGCGACTTTTATTCAGTTTCTATTCTTTTTTTCTTTTCCTTCGGTAGTGTAGCTGCAATGGAAACACCAGATAGCTCTGATTTGGAAAGTGATCCAAAACCTGAGGTTATTTATCGCTGCAAGAAATGTCGTCGAATTCTTGCTTCACAGGAGCACGTAGTTGCGCACGAACCTGGAGGAGGAGAGAAATGCTTCATCAGGTGGATGAAGAAAAGTGACATCGTAAGGGAAACGGATAAAGAGCCACCTCAATGTTCCTCAATATTTGTAGAGCCCCTGAAGTGGATGGAAACATGTGAGTCAGAAAATAAGTCACTCTACTCTTGTTTGAACTATTTATTTATGTTACAAAACTTACTCACATGCTCTTACTTTGAACTTGCAGTAGAAGAAGGTTCTGTGGGGGGCAAGCTTCACTGCGTGGGTTGCAAAGCCCGCTTGGGTCTCTTCAACTGGGCGGGCATCCGGTGCAACTGTGGAGCGTGGGTGGTTCCTGCATTTCAGCTGCATAAAAATAAAATAGACGAATGCCACTTATGAGCGAACTCGTAGCTGTTGAGAGTATATGATGTCACATGAGTTTTTTGCTAAATGAGGTCTGGGGTTTGATCTAATATATGCATGGAAGAACCAGGTACATATTATTCTTGGTTGAATAGCAATAAAATAACCAGAATGAGCCCTTTAATTCAGATGCATTTACTTAAAGCAATTTTTTCAACAAATCCAGTTTTTTCATCTGTTTTTGCCTTCCCCCCCCCCCCCCCCTTTCACTTTTGATCATCGCAATACTCTTCAGGAATTTCTCACGGTGACACTGTTTATGCATACAATTAGAGGCATGGATCAACTTATTAAGCTTGGTGCTGAAATCTCATTAATAGGTCTACTGGTTCCTAAGCAGTTCCAGTTCACTTGTTAAACAAGACCAGAAGCTGCATGGCAGCTACCTGAAATACATTCAGTAGGTCGCCAATGACCGATTGATTGTATGTTCTGGATTGATGAACTTGTAAGTCAAATACATGATCACAGTAAGTGTTACTCGTACCATCTCCAGAGCTGTAATGTATCAAGAGGCATAATGTTTGTCACCGATTGAGTCTCTAAAACTATCACGGTTGGCCGGGTTGGGTATCAAATAAATGCTCGAATGGAAAATTTGTAGAGATTGTTGTCACGTTGGAACGGAAGAGGGAATTTGATCCCTGACACTAATTATTTCACTTATATCTATTGCACGTTAGTTGGGCGAATATTCATCGACCTATGGCAATTTTGACAATTTCTTCCATATCTTTTATCTCTACAGTATGTACATATATGAAATGTAAGTAATTCATCTAGTTGTACTTTAACGAAATGCCATGAGTTTTTAAAGAAATTACCTCTACAACTTCACATTTTTTGCCACTAAATTGTACTTTGTGCCATTGCTACATAAATGGCCTCACTTTTCTCTAAAAAAACGCTCTGCCTGTCTCATCTCTAGCCACCATAGCTGCATCTTTACATCAGCACCCCGGTCAGTCTTAGAAATCTCCAACGAAGAAGAAACAAGCTTAAGCCTTTTCCCTGCTAACTCAGGGCCCTCCAATGCCATAGCATTGTCACGAGCACGCTTGCCGGAGCTAGTCGTTGAGGAAGAAAATCCTGATCAACCGAAGGTGACGCTGATGCCTGTTGAAGAAGTGGAGGACATGAACAGAGCACCGAGAGTCGTGACGGGTTGGGTTGGGGTTTAACTTCTTCCTCAGTAGGGTTGGTTTGACAAAAAAAAAATTTTGGTTTTCAGTTTTTAAAAAGTAGCTTATTATTTTTTACAAAAACAAGTGGGTGTTTGATAACCTTTTTTTTTTGGTGTTTGGTAACCCTTTTTATTTTGACTTTGGGCGGTTTGCGGTGGCGGTGGTCGACGGTGGTGGTGGCCGGCGGTGGTTAGTGGCTGCCGGCAGTGGTCACCGGCGGTCGGCGGCCGGAGGTGGCTGCCGGCGGTGGTCGCCGGCGACCGGAGTTGGCTGCCGACGGCCGGAGGTGGCTGCCAATGGCCGGTGATGGCTGCCGGCAGTCGCCGGCGGTGGTTGCCGGCAGTGGGAGGGTGGTGGTGGTGGCTAAAAAAAAAAAACCAAAAGTGAAAAAAAAAATCAGTTTCTGGAGTTTTTTTTTTACTCTTCAATTTAAAAACTGGTTTTTTAAATTGGAGAAGGAAAAAAAAATGGTTACCAAACGCACTTTTTTTTTCCAATTTCCAAAACTAAAAAAAAAAGAGTGTCAAACCTACCATAAGGCTCCATTTGATTTCATTTTTTTTTTCAGTTTTGTAAATTGGAGAAAAAATAAACGCATTTGGCAACAATTTTTTTTCTCTTCAGTTTTAAAAATAGGACTGTTTTTTAAAACTCTCATTTAGAGTTTTGAGTTTTTGTTTTTATTTTGAGACTACCACCACCACAGCCATTGTCGGCCACCACCGCCGACCGTAGGCAGCCACCCCCGGCGGAGGCCCACGACCACCACCGACGACCGGCAGCCATCGCCGACCACTACCACGCCTCACCACTGCCACCGTAAATCACCACCAATGAAAAAACTCAAAATAAAAACTGGGTAATCAAACATCCAAAAGAAAATATTCAAAAAAAAGAAATTGGGTAATCAAACACCCATTTATTTTTGTTAAATAAAAAAATAAGCATTTTTTTAAAAAAATAAAAAACTAAAATTGAAAGTGTTTTCGGACATTACCTAAAAGTTGGCCGTAAGAGAGAGAGAGAGGTGGAAGGATCTTGGACTAGATTAGACCCATAATGGTCAAAAGGGAGTCCACTAGCACCTGGCAGGTCCAACGGCTCAACAGGCCCAGAAGATTTGGGTGAAGTTGGTTCAGGAATTAAAAGAGACTCAACAGGCTCAATAGCATTAGGTGAACTGGATACCGGAGGAAATATCTGAATAGGAGAAAGGGGGGTCCAGAGGGAAAGGAGGATAAGGCCCATCAAAAGAAAGGTTAAGTTCGAGGGATTTTGGGCCAAAAATGAATTCAGCCCATTTTTTAACCTAAAGCTTGAGAAGCCCCACCCATATGTTACCCATCTTGGTCTTGAACAACCTGAAAGTGGAATCCAACTTAGAAGTCAACGGATTGGGTATAACAAAAACCTGATTGCTGTATAAGGAGGTGACCGGCCGCTGTGAGCACAATGTGTCGGAGCAGCCTCGGACGCCACAACACCGGCAGCATCGGAACTTGGACTAACACTCATCGGCGGTCGTATTCCCGGCGTGGTGGAAGGATTTCTCAGCAGAGTTTCCGGCGAGATGTCTGCACAAGAAAAATATGATGTCGCAGAGGACACCGGAGACACACCAATCTCAGAACCAGTGACCGGCGAGGGATTACCCTGAGCGGATAATGAAGGACCACTACTGCCACCTTCTTCCAAAGTGCCATCCAAGGAGACATTACCTGATTCCATAGCCTGTAATTCAGCCCAATCATTCAAAATATGGATTCTACTCGTGCGATTCCAGTTGGTATTCGCGTACGCACGGAGACTTACGAGGGAACGTCGAACGGTGAGCTTGATAATAGACCCGAGCATTAACCATGCGTGGGTAGCCTGCCAAAACCGAGTCCTCCAGTTGTCTGGCTTGAACGAGAGTTAGGGAACAATCTGAATTTACGTGCGCGATCACCCCCAACGATAACAAATACGGAATACCTTTTCATACGAGGCCCAAATCCAATTACAATGTCCCTCAACAGTGAGAACATAAACCCCAGTAACCAAAGGATCAGAAATGGAAACTCGCACGTGGACACGGAAAGTAATCGCGCCTCTGACGGCGATAATCCGACCGGTCCACAGCTAAAACTTCTCCAAAATAAGCTCCCATTTGTTCCGCTACTTCATAGAGGTAAATTCTGCTGGAATGTCATGAAGACGAACCCAGAGATTCACAGTGGAAAAATCAAGTCTTGGAACACAAGTGAATGGATGCCATCGAATAAAAACCAAAAGTGCGGTGATATTTTCAAATCCAAACACGCACTAAGATAATGGAGGATTTCTTGTTTAGGTTAGAGTTTTCGCCTACGCTAGGTTATGATCGATGATTTGTTGTTTGGGTTAGAGTTTTTGTCTACTCTGCCGAACGTGGTTAAGGTTATGGTCGAGAGAATCACGGAGGGGGAGTATGGGCAAGTTGATTGGTTGCCTATACTTATAGGTGCCTGTGCTTATGTTGTAGTGAGGAAGAATAGTAATACTGTGCCGATCACGCAGGTGCCGGCCGTTGGTGGGTGCATTATACACGAATTAGGGCGAAAGGTTGGCCGGGTCGTTGAGTTCTTAGGGCTGAAGTTACCGGAGTTTGATGTTGTGGACGCTTATGAACGGGCGATCAGTGATTGTTGAAGTGGTTTGTGACCACGAGGAGGAGGAGCCGCCGGTGGTGGTGGCGGTTTTGGCCTTTGTCACGCAGTTGAATGGGATTGATTTACGGATTGAGGATCTGGCGAACGAGTTCCATGTGGTGGTTGCCACTTGTAGGTTGAGGTAAAGAGAGCTTCTGGAGAGGCTCGTGGATGTTGCGCTTGCGTTGCCATGGGGGATGGACGTGACGGTTAAGAATGTGATGAAGAATGCGCCGCTTGTGATTCAGTATGTGGAGATGAAAGCAATGGCGCAGTGTGGGAAGGAGAGGGCGAATGTGGAGCTTGTCGGGTTTGATATGGATGATCTTGATAATCACTGTTTGAGCAAGGATAATTATACAGATACCATCCTCAATATTTTGAAGCACAGTGTTCCCCAAGCTGGGGCGTTTAGGATCTCGAGAAGCTCAAGATTTTGCATGAATGTTTGAGTGCCATTAATTCGGGATTTGTGCTCTGAGAATCAGTCAATACTGGAGAGTGGAGTGAATAGGAGAACGATAAGAAATAGAGCTCATGAATCTATCACATCTTTCCACAGGTGGAAAGGCAATTCACAAATGAGCAAAAAACTTCTCCTCGAACAGATACTGGAAAAAAAAATGTTGGATTGGATGCGGTGCCTCCATCTTTCGTTACTGGACAGTTGGCATGTGAGAGAAGGAAATCAAAGATAAGGGCTGCTAAGCTGCGCATTGAAAAAAATTATGAATCCATTGGATGCTGTTCCAGTTGCAACAGATGTAGTTGGGAAGAAGCGGAGGAAGACTCAATTCGATATTGACTGGGAGTCTGGGAAGATTTTGTTGTTGAAACCCTTCTCCTTCATAAGGTGAACGGAGAATAAATTGAGAGTGGGTACTATGACTCCCTTTTGACCTTGCATGCCTTCGATTCTTGGGGTTTGTAGGAGTCTTGTGTAGAATCTATTCAACATTAACTACTTCAAAACTGTTTTGAGACTGTTTTTGCCCAGCGGAGGTTTAATTTAAATGTAGACAGGAAGAAAGTCACTTCTTGTCTCGTAAATTCATACATTATTGTAGAATCTTGTCACAGAAGATCAGTATATGGATTACTTTGGATTTTTGTCTTCTTATTCACTTGTTTCGAAGGATTGATGCACATCTCTCTTATTCAAGGTACTCTGTTTCTGAATCGTGCTTGTTTGTATCATATGTGCAAGTTCGTTTACTGATTTGCTTCGAAGTTTCAAAGCTATTATTGACTGAATGATCAACTATATGCTTTTCTTTCATTTTACCGGACGAACATATGATAGATCAAACTGCTTATGTTAAATCGAGAAACCTGGGAAACATGGTTGGTCTCCTTTTTCCTTAATATATGCCAATTATCGAGAGAAGGTATCCACAATAGTTGAGCAAATCTGTAACTGCAGAATTTTGTGTAGGTATGTGATTCCTGTTGTTCTGCCAGTACTTCTGTTGCTAAGAGTAAAAGTATCATTATGTTTGTGTTAGAATCTCTCCACATAAGTCGAACAAGTTTGAGTTCTTCAGTTCAGGCACGACTTCTCTAGCTGAAAACTCTCTGATGTACAGGACCATATTAGATGACATGTGGACTTCATTTCTCGAATAAGCTTGTTCCTCATCACACTTAAGGAGGTTCGGACACTGATTACCTTTTCGGTATGCTCAGTTTTTTAAAATTTCATTCAGTGGCTATGTTGAGATATGAGCTCGATCTTGTTCTGTGACTAGACCAAGCTAGATCATACTAGTTCTGGTAAATTGCTATACACACAAAGACACACATATTGGAGAAGAAAATTCACCAGAAGTATTTACATCCCTGAAGTTTTATTTTCAAACTGTAATCCCATCAAAAGAAGCCGTAAACAGGAGAACATGTTGGCATAGACCACAGAACTTTTCAGAGCCTGTATCGTGATATGAAACCACATCTGCTGCGCTTATTACTGGCCAGCAGCAAACGCATCGACTGGAAAAGTTTTGGTGATGCCGGCAAAGCTCTTGAAATGAATCTTTCCAGCGGGTGGGTCTTCAACAGTTATCTCACCAACTGGAGGCCATAGCATGAGCTCCTTAGCTTTCACTCCCTTGAGTTTCTTGATCTGTTTCTTCTCGATATAGCCGGTTATTTCAGTGTCATAACTAACGAGCTTGCTAATCATTTGGAATTTGTGTTCGACCTTCCTTGCTTGTAGGATCCACATGTAGCCAGTGCTCCTTACAAAACCTACTTCGATTATGTCTGCAAGTGGGAGAAGTCCGAGTGGCAGTCCGAATTCTTCAAGAAGTGCAACTGCCATCTTTATCCCCTCGTTTTGTCCCTTCTTGACAACTCCTTTTTTTCTGCCATGGCTGAAAGAATTCAAAAGTTTCTTCTGATAATTATTTTTTGGAGTATCAGAGAGCTTCTTATATACTGGCAGCCCTCGTAAATGAGACAGATATAATGAAAATACCAAGGTTCGTAGCTTTGTACAAATAAAAATGTCTGGTGTTTTCTATGACATAGTTCTCATCACTATCTAAACAATCAGGTTATGCGGATATGTCTCAGCCTATATTCTTGGAAATGATTCTCATACTCATCTCAATAATCTTGTCCTGCCAATTGTTTTCTGAAAAATGGCACTCCATTCTAATAATCAAGAAAATGACATTTTTTTCTGCTCTCATATGATCCAACAGTATGCTGTTTCCATTGCTGATCGAGATGATCCGTTTAGTTTTATTCCCCTGGACATTGTTGCACACTTGCACATTCCAACTACTGTTTATACTGTTTATCAATAGTTTGCTCAAGTTTTTTTAACTTCTCTCTTTTCACATCATGCCTTCATAAATAATGCAGAGGTTGCAATCCTAAGCATATTAGTCCAGTAATTTGTTCACAGCAGTGGGCTGGATGGCTATTACCACTGGCACTGTTAAGTTGTGTAAAGAAAACTAAAAGGGGTTTAAAGCCACTTCTATAAATAGGTATTGGGAGGCGAGAGAAATCTTAGATGACGCTTTAGACTTCTTGCCTAGTTCTTGATCAAGAAATCTTGTTTAGTTATCTGATTTCAGTAAACTGTGGCCCAATTAGTAGCTCTGAATAATTTCCCGCAGTTAACGGCTGCAACTTGGACTGTGCTAAATCTAGCTCTACTGCTGTCTAATTGAAACTCTCCATAAAATTCCATGCTCTAAAATGCTAACGCCAGCCCTAATGCCAAAGCGTACATGGGTTCTGCTGAAACACTGTACAACTTCAGAAGCAGGTGGTGCAACCACTCCCCAGAGTAAGCATCGCTTTTGCAAAAGCCAAAACTACCGTTGCAATAGGGCTAGCAAATGCTCTTATTCAATTGTATACTGTTTGGTTTGATATTAATGTCATTGTCATTCTAGATGTATTGTTGTACCAGGTGAAAAAACTGCATATAAAGATCCACGTTTCCTGTCCAATGGTTAATGAGCTCGTATAGATTAAATCTCTCTCTAGATAGTGTAGCTTTAAATTTGTCCGCTGAGCGGTTAGAGCTTGGCCTTCAATATAATCTGAGCTTGGCCTTCGTGCACACACCAATACACACGAAATTTGCATTTAGTACTGAACTGTTTTGGCAGTTGGTTATTGTTGGGGATGTTTGAGAATTTGTATGAATGTAGAACATTAAAGCATGAAAATCATTTAGTATTTATCGCATTTGATGTCTAGGTTGGTCGATTTAAGCCAGCCTTGAATGCAAGTTTCCTTGCAATTATTGTATTCGGTTACTCATGTATGATTCCTGCAATGGTGGTTTGAGAGCTAATCAGTTTGTAGATTGACCGAGTTCTGCAAACTTTGAACCCGACGTTGTAAAAGTACCTGTTTGCAGACCTGTATCATATTTTGTATGGTGCTCCACCCTTTGAGATCTGTTCTTCCGATAGTTCAGTCTTAGTTGAACACAAGGGAGACTGTCCTATTAAACAACTTGTGATCAGGTTGAGTTGATGGGATAACTTACCTTGAGAATTACCTTGGGACCTTCCTTTGCATTGACAAGTCTGTGTACCATGTAGAAATTTGCCAGCCCTCTTCTCCATCGAAAGGAAAGGGCATGGACAAGCGGGTTGCTGGTCCCAGTAACTAGGAGAATTTGAGGGGCATAAGCTTTGGAGCCACCAAGTGCCTAATAAAGTCGAACGTTTTCTATGCAGCGTCTTAAAGGGCATCCTTTAAACGGGTTGAATCAGCTGTGTTCGTCATTGACCTTTTGCAGATCAGGTATGGAAATTCTCCACTTATGATCTCAGTTACCTCGATATCTTTATTAACCATGTTTTGCACTGATGGACATCCTTAAGCAAAAGGGTGACAGTTCTTGATAAACCAAATGAGGCAATAAGTTGGCTGCATTTCCTTCTGTTGGTGATGGAAGGCAAGAAATGCTTGGATTTTCAACCAGAAGAGAGCCTATAGTAACTGCAGAGAAAGCACTAGCTGATCCAATCAATTTAAGGCAGATTCGAGGGGTAACCAAACTACCTTGTTATGGACAAAATCTTTTCGATTTGTTGCCATCATTCTGGAAATGTTGCTGGGTTGTTTTTCTACAAGCTTGTAGCATTCTCTTGGAGATTCTGGCTCTTTGGTAAGCTGTCACGTTGTTGCAATGGGCATCATGCACAAAGTTGCTGTTCATCCTTTCTATTTATCGGAAAATAAAGAAAAGAATGAGGAATTTAATACTATGCCCTCTTATTCGGAGTGTTTGCCATCTTAAATGAACCCTTTGGGGGTGGGTGTAAAATGCTTTTTCTGGAGGTCGCAGCCACTCTATTTTTGGTAATTGTGTAGCGGTTATATTTTCTTACCGAGTCGCCCAAGCGTTGTCGCTCTTGACTGTACTAGTTATCGGGGCACATACGATACTCCCGCAGGTATAGAAGTCGACTCAAGAATTTTATTCTAGGACAATGAAAGGAGAGAGAGTAAATTAGTTACATGTCGATGAAGAGAGAAATACGTGAGCTTGTGACTTTGTTGAATGTTTTTGTGACGTCTCAATTTAAAGAGGAAGTTGTCCAACATCTGTAATTCTCGGAACAAATAATTAAATAGTTTCGATTTGCTTCAGACCCTATCTTAAATAAGCAGCATATACTTTTTCAAGTTTTTTTTCCTAAATAATACATTATTAATACTTAATTACCTATTTACTCAATTTTGAAACTCACTTACCCGTATATCACAATTTTGGAAGTTGAGTTTAGAATCACGACTCTAAAAAGAAAACGTGATTTAAAACCATGTTTTCATTTCCTTTTTATTTTCTGTGTCATTTTTTCAAATACAAGAAAACTCAAGAAGAGAAGAAACTGTAGAAAAAAAAATGGCACTTTAAAAATGGGATTTAAAATCAAGTTTTCTTGTTTAAAGTCGTATTTCTAAACCGCGACTTCTAAAATTATAGTATGCGGGTAAATAAGTCTCAAAATAGAGTAGATAGATTATTAATTATTAAATATGTTTTATTTAAGAAAAAAAAACTCATACTTTTCGGTATATGCTAACTAACAAATCAAATAGAAGTAACATGAAAAAACGATATAAGAACTTGTTCATACCCTATTCTGGTCGCACCCCAAGACCCGCCAAGGGACCCACTTTGCACGACACATCACCCAGTCAGCGGTCAACTTTTCAACGCTCGAGGGCCGGTCAAAGCAACGCATGCTCAAGTCACGTGAACCATTCGTGAAGCGACTTCGGCGTGCCTTCCACCCCAAGGGGTCAGCCACCCTCGGGGTCGGCCTCCCTCTAGGGTCGGCCTCCCCCAAGGGGGTCGGCCACCCTCGGGGGGTCGGCCTCCCTCTAGGGTCGGCCTCCCCCAAGGGTCGGCCTCCCTTGGGGGTCGGCCACCCCAAGGGGTCGGCCACCCTCGGGGGGTCGGCCACCCAAAGGGGTGGGGGGTCGGCCTCCCTCTAGGGTCGGCCACCCCAAGGGGTCGGCCACCCTCGGGGGGTCGGCCTCCCTCTAGGGTCGGCCTCCCCCAAGGGTCGGCCTCCCTTGGGGGTCGGCCACCTGCCTGCCTTGAACACCGACGCCGTCACCTTTGACCGTGCCCCATTGTCACGACGACCGTCGCTCGCGGCCGCACTCCGCCATAGTCGCGACAACCGTCGCTCTCGGCCGTGCCCCTTCGTCGCGATGACCGTCGCTCGTGGTCTCGATGACCGTCACTTGTGGCCGCTCTGTCGCCATGATAACCGTCGCTCACGGTCGCGCGCCATCCACGCAACGACCCTCGTCGCTCGGAGATCACTCTGCGACCCTCGTCGCCCGCACTCAACCGCGCCCCATGCGCTGCAATCATGTTATATGCTTACGGGATAGGCTACTCCTCCAGGACACTATCTCCGCCAGGGTGCCTGCGTGACTAGCCTACGTGCTCTGGCACTGGGGGCTCGCGTCGGCACCCCTAAGGACTATGACCCCCGGGTCACTCGGAGACGGGAGCAGGTCTTCGGAAGGGCATCTTGCCTAGTCCACCTGGCAGCTGGGCGTCGGGTCTTCCCCACCGCTGCCAGACCTGTGGGATTCAGTAAGGGCTTGGACTGGAGGCTGGGGCAACGGGCTACTCTGACCATGCTACCGCGGCATGATCAGTCTCCTCAGACAGGCAGAGAGATGTTGCAAGGGCAGGGCAGCACGAACTTAGGAACCGGCAGTCCAACGAAGGGTCAGTGCGTTGGCCCCCTGGTGACGTGTCGTTCCCAGGGGGCGACACATGTCAACTTATGACACATGCACATTTTTGCCTATAAATAGTGGACTTTGGAGCTTTTTCAAGGATCTTTTTCTCATTTGGACTTTTCACTTTCTCTCTCTAAAAGAAACATTCTCTCTGGAATTCTAGTGAGAGAAATATACTTGAACTCCCGTCTACGGACCCTGGACGCCATACCCTCATCACGGACTGTAGACTGTCGGTCTTGTTCATCGTCACCTTGCCTGCGCAGCACTGCCAGCCCTCACGACCTGTCTGGGGAGCCTTGTCCTCGGCCCTTGCGCCGTCCTTGCTGTCTCCCACGTTGCCTACCTGGAAGCCAACTCAGACCGCATCCTTTGTGGCACCTCCACGTATCATCGAACCATTTTCGGCATCATCAGAACTTAAATTAGAATAAGAAAACCATTGGTCGGATCAGATAAAATCATACCCGTAAATTTATGATGGGCAGGTCCATCTAGGAGAGTAGCCAGCCCAAAAGCCCATTTAACAGTAAATGGTCTGGGCTTGGGCACCTCAAACCCGCCCCACTCCCAGCCCAGTTCACACCCCAAATATTCGTTCTCTCTCTCTCTCTCTCTCTCTCTCTCTCTCTCTCATCCAGCTTACCTGCAGGTATATTATGTATGTCAATTTTCACACGAAGCAATTATTGCTTTCAATTTCTTCAGCTTCTATTTCTAGGGTTTCATTTTCACATGCCAGGGTCTAACTACACATTCACTTGCATCTTTTGCATAAAGTTCTAACAGTCGTGCCAAAAATAGGATTTTTTTTTCACCGGAAATCTTTTTTTTTTCAAAAATTTCGTTAATAAAATTGTCAAGTCTCGCATTAACAATACATCAGATTTGATATTCCTGATGTGTTTTTCCTACTCTAGAACATACTTTTAGGTTGTACACCGGATTCAAGAAAGATAATGTGGCCCAACAGTCTATAAGATCCACGAGATTCCAACTTTTTTCCTTTGGGGCGGATATTAAATCGTCCAATAAATCGTTGAGAAATATCAACTGCTTTAGCATCATTTTGTGTAACTGTAAAGTCTGATATGTATTTTTAAGCCTATTTTCCGATAGTTTGTGTTTTTAGAGCAGATGGTTAACAACGACACCAGTCAGTAGACGGAAAATTTAGAAACAACTAACATCAATCACATTTTTGGACACTCTTCCCAAACTAATATCGTCACCGTTAAATTGCCACTACCAATCCAACACCACCACAACATTTGCTACCACGACTGTAAATATAATCACAACAATGCAGATATAACCTATAGCATAATACCTAAACGTCGAGCCCATTGCAAAATAAAAAAAAAATCCTCTCTTCATGAGCGCTTTAAATTGGCATCGATGACAGTGGGTAGCGGTGGTGAGTGGCACAATTTCACCGGAGGACTGGTGGATGTGTTTTATGCAAACAAATGATTCTACTTAACATAACTTTGAAGCATCAAAATTTATGGGCCAATGTTTCCGACTTGGTCGTCCAGCGTCCATTGTGTGCAACCTTCGCCTTGTATGACTCTTTGCTTACGTGGTTTAGGGGATTCTTTGCTCGGTTCCCAAAAGAAAAAATTAATGATAATGTGATGTGCTTCAACATTTAAAATTTGGAAAAATATCTTCTTTTTTTTGGTACAAAAGAAAAAAAAATAGTTAAAGGAGCTCTTCTATGGCAACGACGATGTCGTCTTCTAAATCCAACTGGAGATCTAATAACAGGATCTCCGGAGGAGAATCTAAGATGTGTGGTTAATGCTAGCCTTGGCTACTAAGTCAGTGCAAGCATTAATTTCTCGCCAAACGAATGATATGCGACACTCTCATGATTTATCGAAAAACTCGTGAATGTGGGAGACAAAATATCACAATCCGCTCGGAGTGTTTTCAAGTAACTGCCAAAGCTTCCAAAGCATCCGATTCTACAACAACCCTACATAATCCAAGCAACCTCTAATCCAAGCCAAATTGCCCACAATTCAGCTCGCCTACTACTTGTAGCTCCCAGCTCTTGCATAAATCCAAATATCCAATTGCTACAGTGATCGCGACATAAACATGTCGTCCCTGCAAAGCCTGCATTATCTTTCCACATGAGAGAAAGGGAATAATATTATACTTTGAAGATGATGCACTATTAAGAGCAACATCCAAGTTGTCTTCTAATTATAAAAGGCATTTAATGATGGCCGTAAGAACAATCTAGAGCCCTAAATGTCTTTGTTTTTCTTGATGGAATTAATATTTTTGGATCATAAAACGTTTTGCTGCAACCATGGTTGTAAGAAGAAGTTATAACTTTCCATAGTGACAACTAATAACTACTAAGAACATCGACGCTAAAAAAATATTATTAAAACTTATCGCTAAAAGTTTTCGCATAAATGCGACCAACCATAAGCATTAACCATTAATCGTTGCAATGTTGAGAGTTGCAACCAAGACAAACTCCTTTGTTATTTTCTTTGAGCCTATATAGTCAGTGTGAGAGCTAGGGCCTATACATATCCAGCACTTTATGTAGCAGGATCTTATCGTGATAATTGTGGGGTTTCCATGCTGGTAATAGAACCACGCCAGTTGGGTTTCCTGTTCTTTGGTTTGATATTCTAGTTCTTGTTTTCCGGTGTCCACCGGCCGCCGGAGAAAAGACACGTAACATTCTTCCAACTGTGAAGAAGATGGTGATGATTACGTGTTGTGATAACTTCATATCTGCGAATTAGTACAGGTTTTTATAGTCTTCGCACACACGTATATAAGTATAAAGAAACTCCTTTTCAAAGCTAAATATCTGTGGCGCTACTTTATTATCAATGTAATTCTATTATTTATGGGAAAAAAAAAAAAGGATGTGAAGATGAATATAGACATGAGTTGCCCTAGAGAGCGGGAGTTACAATCACAGTCCTAGCGCTCAACCTAGATAAAGTTGCTGGAATAAACCATCAATAATACACCTTAATTTCAACATTATGTCTTCATGGATTCGCTGTTTCTTCGATTTGAAGCTACCTATGTTGAGATAATTGCGATATTCCCTAGCTTTTTTCCATGAAAAAAAGTCGCAAATGCATTTTTTTTTCCACATTTACTTCTGCCGGAGAAAATATCTGTATCGCTCTTCTCATGTTTCCACGACATGAAGAATTGGGTATAGTTGGGGAATGAATTTCTTTCAGAAAATCCCCTCTCATCGTGACAGTCGTCTTACTTGCACATATCTTTTTTTTGGAGCTTTCTACTTTTATTATGTCATAAAGACAAAAGTGTTGATTATTGTTAAGCATAATATACATTATTAGGTATATTTCGTAACATTTTAAACTTTTAGAGCAGATTGTTATAAATTATAACGCAACGCACTAGATAATTTAGCGCTACTAGTAATCTTTCTGCCAAGAATAAAATTTTGATGTGGCCAACTTATGAGGTTAGATAAGAAATGACTAACATAAGAAAGACAAACATTTCAGCTAGACTCATCTGAAATCATACCTCAACATGTTTTTGCAAGCTCAAACTATGCCAGCTACGCTCTGGGTTACCTCATTTTAACCTTCATTTGTGGTACACAAAAACATGAGTGAATTAAGTTGGTCAACACTAAGATATGAAATCAACTCACTCTAATACCATCTTGGAGCATCAAAAGAAAGTCTATTGCCTACTGGTAAGGGCCTTCAGAGTTGTACAAATTCCACCATAGCAAAGAGTTGACAAATGAAATAAGAAAATGGTCACCTTATGCAATTGCAAAAAGGAGTACTGCAAGCTTACGCGGCGGAATAGATTTTACGCTCTTATTTATCATACTGATAATTTATTTCCAATGGATATTTTCAGGGTAAGCATCTTCCTTTCTTTCTTTTTGGCCATCGGAAAAAGGGTTTTCAGGCTTACACCCTAAAAGGCGCTAAAGTGCAAGTATATTCTATATCCGCTAATATTGCATGATGTTTACAGATTCCAAAAAGATCGCTTCCTTTTTGAGTCCTCCTTTTTCTTTTTGTGAAAACATTTGTACGTGCATTCTAATTCCCAACTGTTATAACAGAAGTACTGTTGATCAATAAGAATCGCTAAAAAAGTTCTCGACGGAAAAAAGTTCAGAATCGTCATACATAAAAGCGAAGAATCACTTTGCAAAACTTTTGCAGTCTTTTGTGGCTGGCCAATACCGGCACATCATGTAAATTTCCAGCACATTCCTGGAAATTGTATGGTAAGTTAGCCATGAAAGTGGAACTAATAAGATAGAATAAATATCAAGGGGGTCACTTTCATGTAAATTACCAACACAGATACCGTGTCAACGCTACATTATCAGATATTTTTTTTCCTCTATTTTGCGTCATACATGTGAAATCATTCAAACCTAGAGTGAGGTAGCTTCACATTAAGAAATGGTACTGGGAGACTAACCTCTGAAAGGTCGTTGTTTAATTTCAAATTAATAGCTAAGTGTGATATGAATAAGCAATTTTATATGGGAGGTAGGAGAAGTGAACCCGTACCTTCTGCAAAAAAATCTAAACATACAAGATCCAATGTAGAAGGATACCCTTGTTCACTATTCGTGATACAAATTCAAAGTTATATTTCACGACATCAAATATTTATACAATCGTGTTAAAGCATGCAATGGATTGAGTAAGTTTGTTCGAAAAAATATATTTAGTTGTTTTTATGATTCCTGCAAATATTAATTTCGTGAATATATTATATCTTATATCTCGAATTACACATTGCAGTGTGAGACTATTGAATATTTTTTCATCTATGATGGGTAATCATCTCGAAAACCACTCGTTTCTCGTGCTCGAGTAGTAAATTATATATTTCTTCTCAATGACAAGCAAATGCTGTTAATGTATTTCCATTAGCTCTCTTTGCTATAACTAAGCAAGCACGCCATGGCTACGTTGTGAAAGGGTTGTTTGACCATTGCCGTTGAAGATCCATATATTCCAAGGATCTTGCTTTGTGGTTTCCTTTAGGGACCTCAACCCCAAAGTTGCTGCTAAGAAGCAAGCCACAGACGAGTAAAAGTTATAATAGTGGCTTCGGACCATTAGATTATTCTTTCTTATCTCCCCTCTCCTCAGCATTCTGTATCTTGTACTGTATATTTGTATTATTATTGCTTGCTCTGCAATCAAGAGAGGCCTTCAAAACCTCTATATATACACTCTTTCTCCCACCATCTTTAACCACAAAAGAGACCTAACCATACATAGATACTTCAAGAAAGAGAGAGTTCACATTTCTTCTACCCTTCTTAAGAGTCTCAACATGACGGTGAGTCCTCTCTCTCTCTCTCTCTCTCTCTCTCTCTCTCTCTCTCTCTCTCTCCTCTCCTCTCTGAGCATGATTTGTGCTCATTTTATGTTGAGGTTCACGTGTATATAGTTACTTAGTTCCACATCGAGTAAGTGTGAAAAATACCCGTGACATTACTTGGTATCACATTTCGACCTCTAATTCACAGGTTCGAGTTGCGAAGACATCTATTAACAGAAGAAGAGGGGTTAATATTACATGCATCAGCATGACCCTAAAATGCATTTGGAGTTTCGCTCGCTGTTGTCTTTCATCCTGCAACGATTTGCAGTGTTAATTAGGAGTTCTCTATCATTAATACATGGCCTGTACAAACTAAAACCAATATAACACCTTCTCACCATTTAATTCTTCATGTGCCCTTAGTACCTGCTGAGTTTAGCTAATTAAGGTTTTTTTTTTAAAATTTCCCAACAGGCCACTTTTGATAAGTTAAATTAGCTGAACTTATAGGCTTAATATGTAAAGAAAGTAAGGTTGACGGTGTTATGAATTACTTAATTTGCAAGCCTCTGGCTGTCATCTTAGACGTTAAGACTCGTTGGTTGCTACGTAAAACCGAGAAAACGAGTTTCTTTTGCCTCGGCCTCCTAGTAATGAGTTGTAGACCTGCACTTGTGACAACATTTTAGGTAAGCGCCACAATAAAGAATTGCTTGCTGATTCCACCATATTTCTAAAGCAATTGTATCCGAGAACTGTCAATCCAGATATAATGTTGTTATATTGATAACTGCAGCGGATCCGTTTCGTAGCGTTAACGCTGGCTGCTTCGGTTCTTTTAGCTCTCCATCTTTTTTTTTTGGGGATGTTTTGTCTGGAAACGTATCATACTACCAAGTATGACTAAATTGTGAGGATGTTACGTAAGAGAAGTTCCATAATCATATCGTATCGATTACGGAAAACACAATTTCATTTAACTGGACTAAGTTTTTTGAATCTATGTAACTTTAGAGGCGCGCGTTGATATGCACGACACTCCCTCTGTTGGTTTTCTATGTCAAAATGAAAGAGAGAGTCGCTACCTCTTACCACGTAGATTCTCACTTTGGCTTTGCTCAAGGGCCGAAGTAATAATTGTTATCGTTGTTGTCCTTTTTCTTTTTGGGTAATAATTAGGCTACTTGAAATTAAATGGAATTGAATAGCTGTAGTAACACACACCAATATTGCTTTTGTTGCCAATAATGTGACCAGAATGAAGCTAAACAATTTTTGACATTTTCTTTGTTTTTTTTTTTGGTAGACATGAGCTAAACTAACAAAAAGATGACAAGATTAGACACCTTGCCTAACAACCTGGGGCCTTCAATTTACTTTCTTCATATTGTCCTGCTGAGAGATCCAATTAATTCTTAATTCCTTATAAAGCTGCATAATTTCAACAGTGGGGCTTTCCTGCTTTCACTATTGCTTTGGTAGTGATAATCAAGTGGGCAATGTACGGTTTATCAATTCCTTTTCTTTTCTTTTACTTTTGTTTTCACGTTTCCACAAAAAGAAAAATAAAAGATCATAATGTGCAACTTGTTTGATTCACTCAGATTGTGGAGATGAGAGTAAACATAGACTGCCCTGGATGCGAGAGCAAGATCAGGAAATCTCTCCAAAAGCTAGATGGTATCACTCCTCAACTCCTCTTTGGTTTTGCTGCAACTTTTTCATCTCAAAAAGGCCTTACCTTTGGACGGTCAAATGGAGAAGCAACAATCTGATTCCTTGCAAACAAGGAAGGGATTGCGGTCATCTATCCCTTGTTTATATACTCTTTCCTTGTGTTCCTTCTGCAGAAGTTATAAAACTATCCAATGGTTCCTTTAAATTCGGCATTTTCACCACAATATGGCAAGTTGAACTCACTTATATTGCTAGTGATTTCGGTCCTATGGAAAATCATTCTAACCTTTCGGAGGACCAAAAAACTAAGACAAAGAAGTACTTTGGTTCAAGTCTTGAATATTAATAAACTTGAGCTCCTATTCTAGGCCTTTTGTTGATTAACCTTCGGTCGAATGTTGTTTACAGGAGTCGACAACGTCGATATAGACATGATCATGCAAAAGGTGACGGTCACCGGATATGTCGATCAAGAAAAGGTCCTAAGAAGAGCGAGGAGGAATGGAAGGCACGCCGAGTTGTGGCCATTCCCATATAACCCAGAATACCATGACTTCAACCAGCATTACGCTGATCAGATTCAATACCACCATCAGAGCTCTCCAACCGCATACTCCATAACCGAGATTCCCTCCTCGTACAACTATTACGAACATGGTTATAATGGTCATGATCACGGTTACTATCAGCAACCGGTTTACTCCACCATCATCGATGAGCAAACGAGCGAATACTTCAGCGATGAAAACAGCAATGCTTGTTCTATCATGTAATGCTTTGTAGTATTAGTCTAATGAGTGGTCTCCTTTCGAAGATCTTAACGTTTCCATTCAGTGCAGGAAGCTGTATGTAAGGTAGATATGCTCGCATGAAAGTTTAATTCATTACAAGTGTGTGATTTCCTATGTACAGCCCCAAGGGGTAGCTCGTTTGATGAAGTCAATGAAAATTTCTCCTTGAGTTTCTTTTGGCTGCCTCGACATTCCAAAACTGAACTGATTGAACGATCACACCATCAATAGAAACATCAGACATGCGGCCTTACTAGAGTCCTGGATTGCACCACTTCGCACGGTTGGAATCCTTACTATCTAGGCCTCCTTAGACTTGTGTGTTACTGGAAACGAGAACAAAAAAACAAAAGCACAGAGTGAAAATGAAACCCTCCATTTTAATTGAACTCTTTTATTAGTGTTGTTTTAATGATTTGGTCGACGATCCGTCCACGGGACAATTGCTTCCGCAGAAGGCTAGCCAATAGTTAGTTATGAGTTCGGGACAAGGTTTTATAAGGCCATTTACAAAATCCCTCACATCCAATTTGGGGCTACTTATGCCTTAGCATCCTCACTAAAGCTCAAACTCAACGTTTATTCACGCATAACCCAGAATCTTTCTCACTAGCTATTTGTTGTATAATACAAGCAGCCCAGCCAAATCAGCTCAGTTTGGGTATGCCTTCTTGCCCCAACCTCTAACCATAGTAACAAATTCGGTATTCAAAATTTATTCGGCATGGACAATAATCCTGAATTCGAAATTATTCGGGGAATTTTGTCATTGAATCGATAATAATTCGATGAAATAACAAAATTTGTACTGTAAATCGAAAATAATTTGGTAATTAATCTTAAGGTTACAATGATTTTAAGTGTATGAAATTTTGTAAACTATACAACTGAAATGAGAAAAATACAAAGAACTCTTTCATTCTTTAAGTGATGGGTAAAAAAAATTGGGGGGGGGGGGGGGGGGTATTGGAATATAATTATGTGTTGCTTAATAAAATATCTACATTATTTTGTTCAATTTAATCAAGAACCATGGGTTTGTGTGATGGCACAAAACTGTCATGTGTTGAGGCTGTGAACGAAGGGTCTTATAAAGTCATTGACACAAAACTCGTGCCAATAGATACTTATGAGTTAATAATAGAAGGGTCTTATAAAGTCATCGACAAAGTCTCTCCTTTGGAGGAAACAATGTCATGTGTTGAGGCTGTGAACGAATCGTTACAAATGGCATCCAGTCATATTGTTGGAGGTTAGGACATGAAGGCTAACTCGAATCAGGCTAATCCAGTTGCCAGTATTATCCAATGATGGCTAAATTGTGAGGGTAAAGATAAAAATTAAGCTTTAACGAGGATACTAAAGAATAATTAGAGGAGTGTGTGATATTCCACGTCGAATGTGAATAGCCTCTAAGGCTTGCTACTGAACTTATAAAATACCTATTAACTAGCCCTTTAAAGGCGATAAAACCCAGCGATAGGGCTGTGGACGGAATCATTACACTCATATTTCTTCCTTCTTTTTGTTCTTAGCCTATTGAGCTATTTTCTCCCTTGTAAGAGACAAGAAAAGGAATAGAGTGGTAGAATGTGGTCATACGTGCGCAAGTCCAAAACTGAGTTGTTTAATTGACTTAGATACACACCAGTTTCTTAAATAAATAAATAATAAAAAAAAACACTAGGACTACGCCTTTCCTCATCTCGAAACATTTATATAGTTGGCTTCACCTCTTCAAGATACAATAACCTTGTAAAGTAATGAAATTAGGCGAAACGATAACTGAAAAAATGCCTTCGTATACACCAACTTGCACCTGATCAACCCGGCATTGTCTGAGATCGATTAGGAAATCGTAGATTCAGTTTGATGTGATATGTCACGTTCAAACTAGTCCCTTGCTGGTCCGTCTGCCCAAAAGCTGCATTTCCGAGTGCAAATGCAAACGAGCCGGTTCCACCAACCACGGTCAGTTCTTCGTTGTCCTTGTGGCCTACATTTTTTGCTTGAACACTGAGGCTGCCGGAATAATCATGTGTATTAAAAGTGAGGTAAATGACATTGAACACTGAATGTGCAAAATGTTCGACTGGTATTATGATGCCTTGGGCTTTTCCAACTATCCGGGACGTGTTCTCAGGTCCCTCAGCGAGAGCACGGTGGAAGACATAGGCTCCAGGGTCCGATGGCACCACTGAATGTGTACTAGGGCTTGCAACTGGGGTTTGTCGAATGTACAAGGACAAGGCCAGCGAAGGTACTGCAGAGTTCTTTGCTGGTTTCCTATGGGGTACCGGTGTATATAAGGCAAGGAGTATAACTGCAAGTGTAGCTAAGGAGACTGCAGCGAAGAATATGATCTTAGGCAGCATAATTCTCGATGGCATTGAATCAAAAATTGGATATACATATGGCTTGGATGTGCTGTAGAGAGTTCCTTTATATAAAGTTCTTCTGAAGTGCTTTTGTTCATCTGTTTTTCCCACCTAATGCACTTCACTCTTTACACCTAAACGTATATTTCCCTGAATCATGAGTGCAGTCATTAAATGTTACTATTTGTCACCATGAACTCCTGTATTTTGTTTCTTTCTCCCTTTCTTTGTCCATCATTTGGCTGAGAACACCAACTCCACTGACCAGGTCAAGTTCCAATACGCATCTAATACTTGATAGCTGTAAATGAAATCAACATTATTTATGTGCGAAAACGGCACGTAACAAGCACACGAGACTTAACGTCCCATTTCGAATAAACATCTAATTCTTGAGTCGTTTGAGACATTATTGTAAAAGTTACAAATATGACAAATAAACTGCAAAAATGTGCAGACCATAGAGTACAGTTTTCCATTTAACCCTTTAACTATCAACAAAAACTGCATGTTCGCGTGAAAATGCAAACGAGCCAGTTTTTTGTTTTTTGTTGTCTTTTGCGCCACATCTTTTACTACTGGAATAACCATGCACGTAAGGTAAATACCATTGATTGTTGAATGCTCGAAATTAAATTATGAAGGCTTCGACTTTTTCAACAATCCAAAAAAGTGTTCGAAAGTGAGTTGTGGACTTGCCGGTATGATAACATTGCAATTGAACCCATAATAGTGTTATCGATCTAGATCCCGACATAAAGTCTCCCTTGGGTTTTTCTCAAAGGATGAATTTTTTTTCTTTTTCTTTTAGGTTTGTACGCTACTGAGAACAGAACGAAATTTACTAACCGAACTAACTAGCACCTATAAGTTAATGTTGTCAAAGGCATCGTAGAAGAGAGACTAACTAGCATCTGATTCTGGCACCACAGAAGAAACTTAAAAGGCAAATAGAGTTATCATGGAACAGAATCATTTCATATAATCGATAAATGCGATAAATGTTACATGTTCCATCTAAAGCGGCACTTGTATACACTTACAGCTACAAGCTCGCAGCAATGAACGCCGAAGATTCCAGTTGCTTTTCTTGTTGCTTTAAACTGTCAGCTACATGAGCTACTACTCCTGCTCCAGCATTGTGAAACCATTCATTCTTCACCTGCGTCAAAATTCAAGGATCACATTGTGTACACAAGTCAAACACAAGATAATTCGTGAAATGTAATTTTCCAGAGGAGCCGGTACATGAATGTTGTTATGGGCAAAGAAAGGCCAAAACGACGAGTGAAAGCTGACATCAACTTTTCTCCATCCCAATTTTTGTAAGCCACGTATCATTTCCTCTGTAAACAAATAATTAAAATCATTACTTACTTTTCTCTGTGACATGAAAACTAGAGTACCTATGCATTTGGGTATTACCTTCCATAATTTCGTGATACTCTACTGTATTCTCCGAGCTGGGTGCATCTTGTGCTGCCTTTTTCGCTCTGGCTGCCTCAGGAGGAAAATGAGGACCCTCGGATGAAACTGGTGGACAATACTCTACATCTACAACATGTTTGTAACCATCCAGAGACCGCTGAGGTGGCTGCTGATTGACGTAGGAAACATCAAATTGGTAACACAGGTCCTGTCCTGATATTCCTAACTAATAACATCATTACTGCTACTACTAGTTTGGATGACACCGCTGCTTCAAGTCCCATGTACCCAATAAATTTGACTGCGCGCAATCTTAAATTCTACATGAGAGGAAAATAAGAATATAGCCTCTTTGAGGTCATCAACATAAGTTCTGGTATTTTGAGAAAATAAACAATGCCCACAAGATCAAACATATATTCCTTAACATTAAAGTCAGGAAACGGTGGACATGCCAGATTGATCACTATCAATAACCCTAACCCTCATAAATAAATATAACTGACAAAAACGAGACCCATCCATCCAGTCTCTATCTAACCACTTTACATGCCACTGTTCCTAACTCGTAAGTTTTTGGTTTGCACAAGTGTTACCTTCACCTCAAAAATAGCGACAAATCAGAAAAGTCGATAGTTTGACATGCTCATGTTCAAAATTAGAAGCACACATTTGCACCTAACACTTGTAAGAGTCCCAGATGACATAGAAATGCAGCAGTAAATTGTACTCCTTGTAATCAACTTTTCAAATTTGAAACCCAAGTCCTAGTAGCAAAAGTTGGTTGGGAACCCTAATGGCAAATGGCATTTAACAACCGTATTCAATCTTCCTTTGAATGATCTTCTAGATAATCCTACAGAAGATTATGAAGATAAATTGTAATAACCAATTCACCTTAACAAGTTCTGTCTCCCTTCTTACTGAAGATGTGCGCCAACCAACCATATCTGGATAGTGTTTAGGACTTGAGACTAATAACAAATAGAGGAAGAGAAAACTACACAATGAAAGGCAAAAATGACAACAGTATCAAACAAACACGTAGAAGGATACGGTCGTAAGAAACATTTGCATAGAGAATACGACATCTGAATGCGCCAAGAGCAGCTCTGAAACAAACAGAAACGTACAAGTAGCATTGGAAACGGTTAGACGAACAACTTAAATCCAAAAAACGTGAAAATAATAATGGAACCATTTTTTCTACTCACATAAACTTCCCGTCATCACAATCAGATGCCATGCTCAGTAGAAGGGGTGGTTTGTCGGGTTTACCATCAGTGAGGAACAGCTGACTGCCAGTTCGGCCAACAAAAATGGGTGCAATTGGTACAGCAAGTTTCTCTAAGATGGGGACTCCCAAAAGAAAAGGAAGCTGAATCATAACAGATAAATCAACTGTCTGGAAGTCAGAGATTTCTCAATTGTAACTAAAAAGATCATCTTCATCAAAAGATGTAGACTCGATAAAGTAAAGAAGCATGCACATATGCAAGGGCTGCAAAGACAATCTTTAGAATGCAAGCAAGCAATTTAGTGGACTGATCATCAGTAATTGAAGCAGTTTATCATAAAGCTAGTCAGTTTATGAAGTTGCTGCAGAATACTGCATCCAAAGCCAGTAATTAGAGTTTCAGAAACTTGCATGAGTATATTTTAATTCTTACATGCAAAACCAGTTCCCTAGCAAATTGGAGTCTGTATAAACAACTGATAGGACATAGGTCTACATCTTTATTTGACAAATGAGGTAAACAAACTTTGAATGTAATTGCTCATACAACCATGACCACACGCAAGTATGAAACCACTTGCCCAACTACTAAGTATTAAGTCAAGGCTGGCAGGTTGGCACAAACACAGCTAAAAGCTGCTACAGAATGACACAAAATTGCCATTTTATTCTTCTTCCTTCGCTATCCCTTTTCTCTCTTTACTTTTAACAATTATTGATCGAGGCAAACAAAAAGTAAAAGTAAGCTGGATGTTTTGAGCATATCATCCCTGCCTCTTAGAAAAGAAGAAAGAAAACAATAGATACACTCCAAGGCTTCAGCAAAGCTACAAGAAGCATTTTTGTCACTAATTCATCGGCATCACTCGGTCAACAACTATTTCTAATTTGTGTTCATGCATCCCGGTCCTATCCATCGCCACAAAGTGCTTATGTTATTATCACAGATATAAAATTTGCATTATACTATCTTATCCAGCATCTAAGGATGGAAATATTACCTTGTGAGTGTCCTCAAATGGATGCAGACATTACTAAGGTAGCGTTTGAAATCAGTTCCAGTTTTGATTTTCTGTTTCTAAAGAAATAAAAACCCAAACCAGTTAAGTTTTTATTTTGCGATAATTACAGAAGTGTCCCTGAGGTTAGGGTGAAATTAACAGGCATGTCCATTAGTTTGGACAAATCACACTTATGTCCGTTGACCAGACGGAATCTTAAAAAACCTAACGGTTTTAAGAAAATGACATTGTTGCCCTTAAGTTAGAACGTTATTTTTTTCCAAATGCCATTACTTCATCTTAAAAAAAAAAAGAAAAAAGGAAAATGACTTTACTGTTTAACCCACCCACCCCCCCAATTCTGTCTCTCAGACTCCCCTCCCTCCTCCATTTTCTCCCTACTCAGCCGCCACCCCCTCCCTCCCCCCAACCCAAAACACTGCCACTGCCCCCTTCCTTCTTCCACCCCTATACCCCCTCTCTTCCCCCACCCTGTTGCCCGTCCCCTCTCCCTCCCTGCCGACGCCACCATCGATTCACGCCGCCCAAGCCACCACGACCCCCATCTTAAGCACAGTAACATTTCCAAAAGATCGTTACCTTGTGGAAGGTTGCTTGGAACGGCGAAATGGAGAAGAGGAGAGATGTGAACGGAGAAGCCAAACAGAGTGGTCTCGGTGACGGTGATGCGAAGGGAGCTAACGTGAGCCGGGGCCGACAATGGCAAAATGTGCACTCACCACGGTCCAAGTGGAAGTGAAGCAAAGGGGGACGAAGCATGGAAAAATCTGAAACAGTGGTTGGGGGAAGAAAAATGGACATGGACATGGACATGGACAAGGACAAGGGCTGGGGGTGGAGTGGAGGGTGAGGCAGAGGAGGGTGGCAGGGTGGGGGTGTGTGATAGTGTTTGAAAATTAGGGTTTTGAAACCCTTTTGGTAAAAATTATTCAGTATATACAGTACAAGGGCAGTATTATCATTTGAAAATATGTAATGATGACATGATAAAAAAATAAAATTTTTTGGACAGAACCATTACAGATGGACATAAATATTACATTTTTTACATTTTTGGTCACGGTATGTTATATTTTGAAACTTAATATCTTTGACTGTAATTTCACTCTAACCTTAGGGACATAGCTGTAATTATCCTTTTTGTTTTTTACGAAAATAAATGGGTATTTGATTACCCAGTTTTATTTTTAGTTTTAGTCTTTTGGGTATTTAATTACCCAGTTTTTTTTTTTGGTGGTGGTTACAGTGACGGTGGTGGGGCATGGCAGTGGCCGGCAGGTGGCGATGGCCGGCCATCGACAGGGGCCGCCGGTGGCCGGCAATGGCTGTGGTGGTAAGGGGTGGTGGTAAGGTGGTCTCAAAATAAAAACCAAAACTGGAAATCCAAAACTTAGAAATGAGAGTTTTCAAAAACAACCCAATTTAAAAAACTAGTTTTCAAAATTGAAGGAAAAAAAAAACGAAAACTGTGTGTCAAACGTGATTTTTTTCTCCAGTTTACAAAACTAGAGAAAAAACTGAAAACCGAAACGTTTTCAAACAGAGCCTAAGCGTCATCACAACTTAAGTAACATCTACCATCAAGAGGCTAAACCAGTCAATCATCCAGTCCCCTTGATGGCATACGTTACTCAAGATTTTGATGATTGAGTGATCTACTTACTACTAGGTAAGGTCTAAATTGCACTGCGGAACTTAGTGACCTCAGAATACCACAATTCCATCTAACTAATGCAATATCTGTCAATACACATGCTGACATGCAGTTCAGGCCAGCTCAGAAAAAGAAAACCGGAAAAGCCACATGGTTGTTTCCATGATACAGATTCAACTGTTTCATAAATTAGTGCAATGTTCACTATTCATATACATTCTTATCATTAACTCTCGCCCATCCCGCCCACCCCTTACCCTCCCTCTTCTCTCTTCCTTCACTTCTTCTCCTTGCTTTATGATAAATCATGACTTCGAAACCGATCATTCCAGGTTTAGTGTCTTCATTGGAGTACCTAAGAATAGTTATCAAAAGCTTCCAAGTGTGACTTCTTGTTTGAATTTTAGTCGTCCAAATATTGTGGCGCATATTAGTCAACTGAGCAAGACTTGCTTAAACAGAGAGCAAGAGGAAGTTTCAGGAGATAATAATCCTATGGCTACAACTGTAATACGGCAAATGGAAGAACCAGAAAAGGAAGAGAAATAGTTAATACATCCCTATCATAAATATAAATTTAAGAGACCTTAGACCAGCTACATCCGTTGGCGCTTAAGTGTTGCAATATGGAGGCTAAGTGTTGGTACAATAGCATCATACAAGATAAATACAAATTAACAGGTAAAAGTACCAGGTCAACCAACTGCTATTTCCACTTGAAATTGAAGTTGGAACAATCTTACTACTTAACAATGTTCTTTTATAGCTGAATTAGAAACGCATGAGTGTTAGAATGACAGACTGAGGGAAAAATACATAGACTGAAACCAGATCAATGTCAGCATCTCCACCTATCCTATAATGAATGGACTCTGTTGACCTCTACTTACTTATTAAGGTGGTCGACATCAGGATGGCAAACCTGTACCTAGTTAATGAGAAATAGATACACGTAGGAACGAACCTGCTTTTTCCCTCTCACTCCCAGATGCGGCGTTGCCAACGTAATAAAATTGACTGGCTCCAATCCAGCAATCAGGCCTCGACCCGGTGAGTGTGCTGCTTTTGAGATTGCACTTGTAGAAACGGCTAGATCATCAGAAAGATCACTACACGAGGGACTTGGCATATAAAGAACAGCAACAGCATATCTGGCAAATAAGCCACCAAGAGAATGGGCTAAAAACGAGATTCGTTTAAGGCTCCCTGTCTTTTTCACGACTTGCATGACCTGTTCATAACAACCATTAGCATAATGTAACAGGGGAGAGAAATCCTCTACCACATTTATATGCTAAACTGAAGAAAGATAAGTCCAGGTAATGGGTAAAAAAAGACAAGGTGAATGTGGTAACGAGTCAGTGTCCTCAGTTCAATCCACAAATATATGACAAGGTGTCAGTCTTTCACCACTGCCCCATGCTTGGCCCCTAAGCTACAAACAAGAACTTAAACATGTTATAATCTGGATACTCACTTCATCGGCTAATCTTTTGCCAGCTCCGTCAATCCCAGTAAAAGTTTTGGTATAAGTGTTACATGAACTTGCTGCACACATCAAACAACAAGTTAAATCTCGATCCAACCAGATGACATACAAGAAAAAACAATATGCATGTAGATGCCATTAAAATAGGTACACTTGCCCAATCCTAAGCCTTTCTCGTGTTGCCAACATCAGCATGTTGCGCAAAAACCATCAATTACAGTATATGATAAGGTAATGAAAAAGCAGATCTTTTCAGCAGAGATACCAGTTCCTAGAACCCTATTCCATAAGCCCCTTTTACAATAAATTGTAAATCATAAGTTGATTGTAACATACACAACACTAAAATTATCTTCAGTTAAGAAAGGAAAATGCTCATCTTTGGCATTAATTCAATCCTGCACCTTTCCAACCCAAGTTCGAAAATTTCAGTTGGAACCAATTTGCTCTTCTTTCCACTATTCAGCCTATCTCATCTAAATGTTAATTGTTCCATAAATGATAAGTTAATGCTTTTTCTGTTTTTAAATTCCCAGAATCATCTAGTTTAGTAAGAACAATGAAGCTCATAAATCAATAACATAAAAATAATATATATATATAGGTGACCATACCATAGATTAGAAAGTTTCTTCCAAGACGCCTTTTCAGCTCTGCTTCTACATATGTCCAGTCACCTGGGCTGCAGCAATAAAGGCACTGCCAACTCAGCATCAATTGTATATAAGGTCACAATTGTATCCTAAACTATAATATGTGTCCATTATCAGATGTATGACTGTAAAATCATCAATTAAGCTTGAAGGCTAGTGTGAAAGCTAACAAATCCTAGCTTGATAAATATCTTTTATTGACCACGATGCGGGTGATACTGGGTACGAAGGCTATGTGAATGTTGACGCTAGAGGCAAAGAATTCTATTGCCTTTTAGGCCTGGGGAAGTGGGATTGGAGAGGTCAGACACAAACAACCACGCTAAAAAGAGGGTTTGGGTTTTGCACCTCCATTTAGGGGATTGGCAGGAAATACACTCTCAAGTTAACCACACGCCTATGACTTGCCAACGCTCTTTAGATTTAGCAGGCCAACAGGAGAATTGCAAAAACAAATGAAATCGATTACATAAAGTCAAATCTTACGAAAAAAGACAGTACTTTAGAACACAAAGGTAAGGATCCTACAGCAGACCAAGCACATCATACAAATCATAATTAAAAATTATCTAGCATGTCTATCACGCCTTTAAGCAAATCAAGACTCCATCTATACCGTCCTTATCTTTTCATCCCCCCCCCCCCCCGGCGTGGTACCAAATCCAACGTGAAAAAAGCACATGCCCTCCGGTGCCAAAAGAAGCCAAGTTTATCATCATATTTTAGCCAAACCATCATCAATAGCTGACAACAGTAATACTATATACCCACAATCACGAGGCACTATAGCTCACCCACATAATCCCTTAGTATCTTAGACATGAATCTTTACGTGGGAAGGCCTGCCTTAGAGATATCTACTTGCATTGCAGAAAATGAATCTCTCAGTGGATCTTATTCGGTAACACCCATTAAATATCTAGGGAACAAGATGAAGGTGCAACTTTCTTGTGTCCAACCGTACAAGTCCAACATATCTCCTCACAAAAGAGTGGGACCCACCACTAACATGTTATGTTAAAAAATGTCTAGTCATCAGTTGCTCTACTTAAGCTATTAGAACTTGGCCCAAGAATGTACAGTTACCATGCTTTAACATCCCAGTGGGACTGGCACATGGAAAGACAAAATAAGGTGCACAATAAGGCACAAATATTTAGAGGGCAAAAAACGGCATAGAGATAGGGTGCAAGCAGGAAGACTTGAAACGACAGACTTACCCAACCAAAGCTCTAATATCATGTTAAGCCACCAGTTGCTCTAAAAGCTTAAGATGCTAGAGAACTTGCCCAACAATGTAAATCATGTCTTAACAAAAAGTAAAAGGCAGCACCTGAACAGAATGCCATACTAAGAGCTGTTTCTACATGAAATCATCTGTTCCCTAATGAACCTTCAACAAGATAGGAGTGCCAAAGTCGTCATGGAAAGTAAATATATGAGAAGCAAATCTTGACAGAGCTGATAAATGTGCTTAGACTTCACTCTCTTCTCTCTGTCACTTGTCTGTTAGATAGATCGTCTGATTCCCCTCCATACACACTAGACCCAATGGTTCCATTGCCACGTCAAGATAAGCCACCTATGAAGCACGGGTGCTTCAAAGGGGGGGAAGTATCGGGGTCGGGTGCATGTCGGGTGCGCACCCATTCTTTTCCTTTTATTTTCTTTATTTTCTGAAATTCGAGTGTGGTTCGGCTGCGGATAGGATGCGGTTCGGGCGCGGATCCGATACTTATGGGTCAAAAACATAATTTTCAAAGGATGTTTCAGGGGTTGAAACATAGAACCTAATTTTTTTGGGGTGAAAACATAAACAAAATAATTGTAACTTACCTAATTATGGCAGATCGAATTGGGGAGTCTTGAGAGAGAGAGAGAGAGCAGCGGCGGCAGTCCTCTTCACAACCACCTGGCGACTCCAGTGACCACTCGCGACCACGGCGACCACCAACGGAGACGTCTCCTTACCTTCGGCAGCATTTCTCCAAAGGCAAGTCTCTGACTCTCTGTCTTCCTCTCTCTTTGTCTTCAAATTTTCTTTGCTACTACCTTCCATTGTGACTTGGACATGGATTTTAATGGAGAGAAATAATGGTAGAAAGTTCTAACTTCTCAGTAAATTGGAACCGCTGAACCAACTTATAATCAATGTAGTGTTTTCAATATTTGTTAATAACTTAAAGGCTTAAAGCAGTGGTTCAATGAGTATGGTCCAATTTAATGTCTGATTCAAATTGTTTAGAAATTTAATACTAGGTGTACATAGTAAAAATACGTATATGTATATGTATATATGTGTGTATATACATATACATATACATATATTATATAAAATATTTTCTGTATCCCACCGCATCCGTATCCTAAAATTTTAAAAAATGCCGTATCTGCACCCATGTCCGAGTTTCTTAGCAAGCCACCAATGACTTCATTTAAGAATCTATCGGTCCGAACCCATAAGTAGGACCACCACCCACTAGAATGTTGCTTCCAGAAACAGAACCTGGCTTTCTTCTACAAATCTCCTAATTTTGCAGAGCAACTGGAAATAGATTTTTGTAGGATATTTATCCAGAACTTATAGCAACTCAGTCATAGATGACCGAATCAATAAAGATTTGAACTCTTGTCCATAACTCACTGGACCTGGAAAAGTGAAGATGTGTACAAATGATATTTCCAGGGAAAGGTTTGAAATGAAGAACCCCTGCACATTTGTCGATCTTTGGATATGTCGGCATCAAAGGAAATGATGAGTCGAAAGTGATCTAATTTCATGATACAGAATAATAATGATGTACAGTAAAGTCATTTTATGACAAGGAGAAGAGATCTCATAATGGCATATTAGGTGCAATTGCATGTAAAAATATATGTGTATGCATGCATTCTAAAGATAGGAAGAGAGCCTGAAGCCTAGATGCGTTCAATGTATTTCCTTTGATCGCAATAAGGTAAGAGTGCAAAATTTAGAATTGTAGAGCATACGTATCCGCTACGTTTCTGAAAGCAGATGTGTAGATATTGAAAAAGAAGCTCAGTACATACACACTCATTTACGATGGTATATCAGTTCATTAAAAAAATTACAAATGCAGGTAAAGTGCAATTGCTTTTGTTATGTTTTTGTTTATCTCTCCTTTTAGGTATTAGCTCCTATCTTTTCTTCATGCAAATACTTTTTCCTCCAGAGCACTCTGTTAGGGTACTCTCCATGGATAGTTTTAATTCACATGTACCTGGACATGGGTCTTCTTTTTTCAAATATACTACTATGGAAACATGTACCTTGCCAAGATTCCATGTACAAGGACAAGAAGATGATCGGGTTCCTCTTTCCTACTACTGACAACTTCAATTGTGGCACCATTATCTTGAGTTGTACTCATAGCGTGAGCTTTTCGGCTTTGGTGTTTCCAGATATTGCTTGCTCCTGCGAAAGTTTAGCTCAAGCGTCAAACTGAAGGAAAGAAATGAGAGAAGAAAATCTCTCAGTGATTGGTAAAGTAACCACACAAATTAATATGCAAGAATGCAAAATGATGTATGTGATTGTAGACTTTCATGCTTCATCTTGACACAAACGACTTGAACTCAATAAATGTTTTCCACAGCCCTGAATGACGACCCCACGACAGGGCATTGACTGAACCCAAAGACTGCTAACTAATTAGGCACTCTTGTGATCCTAGATGATGAGTGATAATGATCCAACGCTCTTCGCTCGTGTGGGGTATCACATGCTTACCAAATATTTAAGATTACGAAAATCAAGCTCCATGATTTAGGAGCTTAAGCACCACACTTGGGAACTTGTGGCTTCTGAGACCTCTACCAAGACATAGCAGAGTGCCAAATGGTATTGGGTTTGAAGGTAGCAGATGCCATCAGCTTCGGGGCATCACTCCGAAGTGCCAACGATTGAAAATAAAGATTTATTGCCCCCAAGGAGCCATTGTGAAGACTGACATCACATGTAAGGCAAAGTTCTGGGCCTTGTTGGAGGTAGCCCAGACATCACCCCTGCAAACAGTGCTACTTTTCTCTTGTTTCCCCCAACCACTACCTCTAATGTGTTGCCACACCCATCTCAATTTCGCTTCCCCCCCCCCCCAACCACAATCTGTGGCGTGAATTAAGTTCTTGAGAGTCTCCACTATCCTCTAATACCACGTATACAGTCCTGACCCAGAGTCTAACAAAGGACATCACCTCTCCGAAAAGGTTGTCTAGTTATATACCCAAAACAAAATGTGTCCTTGTACTTGAAAATGAAAATTCCAGATTAACACTTCTTTAAAACCTTTGTTGCTTGATCATATGGCTACCAATCAAAGAGCTAGATTTGCATAAATACACAAGAAGGCTATGCATAACCTCTAGATGTTAAATTAGATTCCACTACACAAAATATTGTCTTGATCGCTTCCAAAGTGTCCAGGGGAAATCTCCAAATAAAATTGATACCATCACCAGCATTTATAAGAATACACCTCGATCACTAATAATTACATCTCATCTGGAGAGCTTTGTGCAATTATGGCACTGCATAACATCTCCAAGGACACAAATACGGAGGGTGTCACAGCCCATCGGTCACGATTCATTGAGCACATCTCTATACGACAACCAAGTCACATACGGACGCCAACGGACTCACAATTAGCTTAGTAGTTTTCCTAACTTGGCAGCTTGACACCATTCCAAGTAATTCATATAATTGTGGTGTTAAGTTGAGACGACATAATTGTCATTAGTGAGAAATGCTATAATTGATACAATCACTGGCATTTATGAGAATACACCTTGATCACGAACAATCATTTGCAGAGCAAGTGCAATTGCGGCACGACAGTTCGACTCCAATGATACAAATACGGTGTCGCAGCCCCTAAGTCACAATAGATTGAGCACGTCCCTACACTGCAACCATAATCAGGCAACCACTCCAACACGCACAATTCGCTCAATAATTCTTGTAACTTGGCAGAATTAGGTCGTTCCACATGACTGAAATGAGTGTTAATTGGTTGCCAAATACACGGCGTCTTGGATTTGAACTTCCCTTAATTGTTTTAGCCAATTGAGGACACATGTGTCTAGCTAAATCCATTCCCATCACATAACAACCAAAACAGACTCACAAGTCACAATTAGCTCAATAATCCTCCTAATTTAGCAATTGTTGTCAGCGAGAAATGTGGCGTGAACACGTACACGAAGGCTTCGATTCACACACTACCTCAACAAATCAAACAAACTGATCACACACGTCTAATCAAGTCCATCTCCGCAGAAAAAACATGCCGACAAATGAAAGCACTAATTGTATACGACCGTAGCAAATTCATTACCGGAAAAACTGCAGGGATTCCACCTAAAACCGTGGCGAAAATCGAACCACGAGGAGCAATTGGAAGAAGAAGAAGAAGAGCATGGAGAAGAAGGCGAAGACGACGTCTTTCTGGGGCCGAATCTGGGCGAGTAATGGAGCAAAGGCGCCGATGATGCCATTCGTGCGGGTGCACATACACGTCTATAAATAGTAAAAGCTGAAGGTTCTAGAGGGAGAGAGAACCAAAGGGTCAAGGATTAGCTGCGCTTTATTTGCTGTAATGTCGGATCAGTCGCCATTCCTTCTGTTATCCTGACAGTAATCTGCCTCTGCCTCGACTACGTATTTCGGTCACTCACGCCATGACATGTTTAAATATTGGTGACTTCCTTGGCTTCTACTTGACTCGCCCTTGCTTTGCTGCCTTCCTCGAAGTACCGCGAATCAGTTAGTTTGGTGGCTGGTCGAGACACCTCAACCTATCGAAACTTCCGACTCTTGAATTGTTGAAAGGTAGACTTAGGCTTCGTTTGACAAAATTTTTTTTTTGGTTTTCAGTTTTTAAAGAGCAGTTTTTTAAAGAGCAGCTTTTTTTTTTATAAAAACAAGTGGGTGTTTGATAACCCCTTTTTTTTTTGAGATTTTTTTTTTTGGTGTTTGGTAACCCTTTTTATTTTGACTTTTTTTTTTTGTGGTTTGCGGTGGCGGTGGTGGGGCGTAGCGGTGGTCGACGGTGGTGGTGGTGGTGGCCGACGGCCGGAGGTGGCTGCCGGCAGTCGCCGGAGGTAGCTGCCGGCAGTCTCCGGCGGTGGTCGCCGGCGGCCGGAGGTGGCTGCCGGCAGTCACCGGCGGTGGTGGCCGGCGGCCGGAGGCAGCTGCCGGCCGTCTCCGGCGGTGGTCGCCGGCGGCCGGAGGTGGCTGCCGGCAGTCTCCGGCGGTGGTCGCCGGCGGCCGGAGGTGGCTGCCGGCAGTCTCCGGCGGTGGCTGCCGGCGGCCGGAGGTGGTCGCCGGCGGCCGGAGGTGGCTGCCGGCCGCCGGCAGTCTCCGGCGGTGGTCGCCTGAGGTGGCTGCCGGCGGTGGGAGGGTGGTGGTGGTGGTCGGAAAAAAAAAACCAGTTTTTGGAGTTTTTTTTTTTACTCTGCAGTTTAAAAACTGGTTTTTTAAATTGAAAAAAAAATGGTTACCAAACGCTCTTTTTTTTCAGTTTTTAAAACTGAAAAAAAAGGGAAAAAAATTTTGTCAAACGGGGCCTTAGTTAAAAGCTCTACCTTCTGAATCTCGCATTTTTGTTTGAAACTCACGTTAATAATGAAAATGTCAATTCTCTCTTACCTCTGTTTGCATTTGAAACTCGATATTCCCCCCGATAAACTTTTACGGCAGTCCATTGTTAGACCAGATTTGAGAATTGTAATGCTCCGTTGATTTTGTTGTTGATTGGTCGAAAATGGGTTTTGGTGGTGGTCTGATAGTTGTAGTAGTGGTTGATTTTAGCGACTTGTCAATTCACTAAGGCCGGGGCAGTTGATTTGGTGGTTCTTGATTGCTTGGAAGAAGAAGGAGGAGGTTGCTATACGCTTATATTGTCAGTGCAATCTGATTGTCCATGCATTGCAGATCGACGAATTAGATCACTTTCTTTTCTCTGGTCGTCCCCTTCATTGTAGGGTGAATGTCCCCGTGGATAGTAAACATCGTCTATTCCATAATGTGGCAAACGTCTGCTCCATAACATAGCAAGCGACGAAGTTCACTTGAAAAAAATAACATATTTGAGTCGCCCACCTCGACACCGTAGATAGTCAGTTTGCACTAGCAACTAGTACTGTCATTTTACCAATTGATCCGTTGTTACAGCTGTCAACTTAGCTAAGTTGTCAGTACGTGATCTATGAACGGTCTTATATATATGGGAGTTAATCTCTATCTACCAGTAAAAAAATCTTATTTCTCCAACTATCATCCGGCCGTTCACGTGTGATTGTGAATGGCCTACATCAGATTTTTTTGTCTTCTACTCACTTAACCGCCCCTCTTTGGAGCGGTTAGCTATTTTGACAATTTTTGTCCTAAAAAGCCCTCTCTCTCATTCGCCCCTCCTCCTCGCAGATCTGTCTTTCATTCATTCAGTTGTTCTTTACCTCACCCATCATCATCACCCCTACACCCCATTATCAATTTATCCACGGCCACCCACCATAATTATTCCGGTTACCAACCACCATCACACACATGGCCAACCGCTACCAAACCAACACAATGAATCACAACAAACCTCCACCATTACGAATCTGATAAAGGAATATAAACATGAAATACATATAGATATTGTGGTGTCTCTCGTGTGATCGTGGCGGTGCTAGCGAGACGACGACGGCTTTGTGATGGGCGGTGGCGGCATCGAAATCGGCATCGGCATCGCGTTTGGGCATGGGAGTTGATGTCGTTTTGTACTTTAAGTGGTGACGGCCGGCAGTGGAAGCTTTGGCCATCAGATCTCGTCGTTGCTGTTATTTTTTTCTGTTTCAAGTTTTTTTCCTTGGGAGTTAGATCAAAATTAAAACTCCATAAATTTTCTTGTAACTAATGGTGTTGGTCTTTAATCAATTGATGTGATGAATTTGATATTGGCATGTTGGTGGGTGATGGGTGTTGGTTATTGTAGCGGTGCGAAGGTGGTGGTTGGTATTTGTTAGTGGTTAATGGTGGTGTGTATGGTGGTAGAGCTGGTGGGATCGTGGTAGAGGTGGTGGGTACCTTGGTACTTCTAGTGGTGGTCAGGGTGGCTGGCGGGTGGCGATGAACATCCCATTTGTAAATTGTTAAAAATAACAAGCCAGATACTATAAAGAATTTAGAGAAATGGAAATGCAACTGCGACTGTAAAGAACTTAGAGAAATGGAAATGCATTTGAAGTGACGTAAGAGAGGCAGAAGTGGAAAGATGTTGGACCGCCCCTCTTTGGGGCGATTAGGCAGAAAATGGTAAAAGAAACGGGATCTACACCGTTCATTTGTGAAACCGAAAAGATAACCCTAGAGGGGGGTGTATAGGGTTTTAAGACTACTTTAAAAAATTAACAAGCAATTACAAACTAACTGTTACTGCTAAAAATATGTCCCGCGGACGTTGCGGAACCCGAGCCTGGACCGATGACCTGCAAGACAGAAAACGAGTGAACGCCGGGTGGGGTTCCCGGCGGAGAACTCTCCGATGCTTAAGTCAGAGCGCAGTTACATGATAATGACTATGAAAAAGCATGAATGTGTGTAGTTGTCTCGTCCCTTTTACCTGGGGGGTAGACCCCTTTATATAATGGTAGGAAGAAGAGCCCTAGTAGGACTTGAATGTGAACAAATCCAATTAGGATTGTATTAGGATTCTAGAGAATCACGTGTCTATCTCTAATGATAGAGTCTTGATAAGATAATCCTCAATGTCCTAGTATGACTGAGAGTGCCGGTATTCCCCAATTATTGGGAGTATATTTGAGATATATCATAAGCCCCCACTTCCTTAGCCAAAATGTTTGGCTGAGGAAGTTTATACCTGGTGTCTTGAGACACACG